>PVIJ01000794.1:211559-246618 GCA_004024925.1 Scalopus aquaticus
CACACACACACACACACACACACACACACACACACACACACACACACTGCTATTTAATCTTAGTTGCAATTTTAACAACTTTAGAGAATAGCCTGAAGTTACTTGACTTCCTATGTAATGTTTCTTTGAAAGGAAATGCACTTTCAGGAATGTTCCATGATCTTTTAAATGCTGTACTACATGGTATTTTCATGAGCTCTTTAATAATGCAATTTTCATTCTTTGCAACTCTGATAATGAACATATTACTTTTCTGGTAATGATCTACTCATGACAATTTAAAGTTAATACATAATATATTTTATTTTATTTTTTTAATTATTAGAGTGCTTGTTTATTTGCCCATTATATAAGGCATATTCCCTGTTTACTTGAGGACAGATACTAGCAACTAGCAGCTTTATTTTTAATTTTTTTCTTTATTTTTTAAACTTTTTTTACAATGTCTGCTTTTTTTCTCAGGTGTAGACTCCATAGAATTTCCACCACCAGTTCACCCATACACCATCACCATAGTCCCTTGTGCTCTTCTCACCCTTGTTTATATCATTAATACAGAATTCTATGATCTTTTCATGATAAATGGTTTTGTTCAGCTTGTGCTAGTCAACATTTTAATTGTTTTTTGAAGATTTTCTACAGAAGTGACTACATAATCACTGCTTTTGGATAATGCATTAATTTCCTTAGTATCAGCAAAGTGTGAGTTTACTTACGGTTACAGAGGTAGTACTTGTCTTTAAAGAATATAGTACGTGAGCAGACTGTCAATGTAGATGTATATTAGAAGCTTCCAGTCACCCATCCATAATAAGAGAGTTAAGTTAGGGCTATTGATGTTTTCTGATTGCTGTCATTTTCATTTTATATTTTATACTTTATTAGGTTGAACTTGAATCATAGATATAAAATGAGACAAATACTAAAAGGATAACTTATCAATATCATAAGCGTGAAATTACTGCAGAATAGGTTTTCAGATACCTAGTGAGTTGAATTGATTAGTACAAGATCACAAAACATTAACCTTTATAATCATTGGTAAATCATGTATTTCACCACTAAATAGTATTATCCTTCCCTCAATACAGAGTCAATAGTTTAATCTGCTGGTAACTCAGAATTTAATTGTTCAGTGATATTTTCCACTTTCTTGGCATGGTATTTCTTTGCACAGAGATGTTAAATGTTAAATATAATCTCAACCTCTTTCAAGAGTCAGACAAGTTTGTCAAATCCCAGGGGGTAACATTTTCCCTTAGATTTTGAGGTAATTGTGATACATACCTTTTATCGAAAGGAGACTTTTTCTGTATCTCAATTTAAAGTTCTTTTATTCTCTGACGAACTGATTCACTTTAATCTTTACCCTTCTATTGATGAAATCGGCTTAGCAAAACCTCTATGTTGACCCAAATTGATTTATTTGGTTGATTGTAGCACATCTGACATAAAGTACCTTCAGTATTAATTTAGCTGTTGCCTGCTAAGTTTTACTTGCTTTGGTTCATATTCTACCCCAATTCTATGGTGCTTGTACCCATGGTTCAGGGTTCAGACTAACTAAATTGTATCTTGTATCCAACTCCTTATGTTCATGTGTGATTCTGAAAGGTGCTTGCATGCTTTTATATGATAATTACAATAGTGAGTATTCTGACTTCTTCATCAAAGTTAGGCAATAGAGATGTAGACATTTTTGATACATATTTTTAGATTTACTTAAAAAGAAAAGCTCACTAAATACAAAGAAATCTAAAAAATTATATTGAGTGTATTTTGATGAATAGTGTTGATTACTCTCACTTCTTTGTCTTTGCCTAACAGCTGTTCTGTTTGGGCCCCATCTAAATTTGAGGCCTGTGCAAGTATTTTTGTGCATTTTTTAGCCTTTTGAAATCATTTGTAGTGTGTTCAGTTATAGCAAGTGTAATATGCCAACTGGAGTCCCGTTGTTTGAAACTGAGAATAACATTGTTTTGTTGAGACTAAGTCTTCTTTCCAGTATTTCGGATGTACAAAAGTGAGATTTTTTTTTTTTTTAAGATTTATTTTTTATTTATACATACAAGCTGGGGTACAGGCCAGAGGCGTAGGGCGGCGAGAGGGTTCACCAGAGACAGAGCGGGTATCAGAACAGGCAGATTAGAAATACACTGCTGAGGGGAGCAGCGGGCAAGGCAGGAGAGGTCTGCCGCGCCATGTGGGATTCTCCCTGGCTGGGCGTCGAACACGCTTCGCGTCGGCGCTGCCGACAGCTCCACAGTGCAGCGCTTAACCGCTGCGCCACCAGGGAGGCCCCACAAAAGTGAGATTTTTAAGGCATTAAATAAAAAGTACCTCCAAGAAAGGAAAATAACAAAAGTGGCAATTATGTGGATGACCGTATTTTACAGATACTAATGAATAATTATAAACTTGGGAAATAATGTTTTAATACAATGTTTGCCAGTTTTTCAGTTTAATTGAGAGAGGATTTTGATTGACTGTGGTTCAGTGACTATGTAATTATCTGGAGGCAAGCTTTATACGCATTGGATAATTACAGTCTTTCAGGCTGTCTTCATGGTGTAGATCGGGTAGGAACATTTTCATTTTAGCTTTTATGTTTATGAAATGATAGTCCACGTTACAAGTATTGTCTAAAATTGCACACTTTTGGACCTCCCTGGCGGTGCAGGGGTTAAAGTCTCAGCGCTATCAAGGTATCACCAGCCACTGACGCATGAGTTCTATCCCTGGCCCACATATGGTACAGCAGACCTGTCCTGTCTCACCCACTGCTCCCCTCTGCAGTGTATTTCAGTAAACCTGCCTGTTCTGCTCCCCATGCTGCCTCTGGTGAATCTTCTCATCCGTGCACCTGTGGCTTACATCCCAGTTCTTGTATGCATAAATAGATAAGAAATAAATATTTTAAAAAATAAATAAAATTGCATACTTTTGTGGATGTTCTTAAATTTAATATTGATTTGATGAGTGATACCTGAATTTAAACATGTCCCAAGTTTTCAATTATTTTTTTATTTATTTATTTTTTAAAAAGATTTATTTATTTATACATACAAGCTGGGGTACAGGCCAGAGGTGTGGGGCGGCGAGAGGGTTCACCACAGACAGAGTGGGGAGCAGAACAGGCAGATCAGAAATACACTGCTGAGGGGAGCAGCGGGCGAGGCAGGAGAGGTCTGCCGCACCATGTGGGATTCTCCCTGGTTGGGCATCGAACTCATGTCGCTCACTGCCAACAGCTCCACAGTGCAGTGCTCAACCGCTGTGCCACCAGGGAGGCCCAGTTTTCAATTATTTTGATGCATAGAAAGGACATGGAAATAAAGAAGAACAATAAAAAAGAGAACAACTGAATTTCTTTTTGACTTGCCCAAAAGCAATTTACAAAAGTTATAAATAAAAGCTGTAGTACAGATTGTTTTGCTATACCCCGCAATAGTGACTTTAAATAATTATTCAAGCATTGCATAACATGATGGAAAACAGATTCAATACGCAGAGAAAACTCCTGAGTTCTCTTTCAGCTTTTCCAGAAATTTGCTTTGTGAAATTAAATATTGATAAATAGTTATTGGCTGCTTACACTTTTTTCTTTATGTTCTTTACTTGTTTAATAATCTCTTTTTCTTTTTGTGATGGTTTTTAATTTTCTTACAATTTTTTTAAATTTAAAATCTTTTCAACCTTGGATATTTTCCCCATTACAAAGAATAATTTGGATCATGTTATCTGTATTGGTAGCTTCCAGTTGTCAACTTTTATGAGGAAAACTCTACTTTCTTCCTGGCAGTTTAAATTAAAAAAATAAATTAAAAATTTAAAAAAGTAAATTAAAAAAAGATATAATCATGAAAAATAACACAAAACTAATATGCCAGCAGCAGTAACTGTGCCAACCACAACAATACAAATCCCAGTGTTTTATGTTCAAGCCAATATCATTGATATGCATATTTGTCCCTATTTAACCCTTCTCCCTAAAAAAAAAAAGCAACAAAATACATGCTGGTCTTATTTCTGCAAGATGTATACTCATATTCAAAATGTGTATTTATAACATAGGACCGTATCTACCATCTACAAACCACACACACACACACACACACACACACACACGCACGAACACATAGGGGTTTGTTCGTGTGTGTGCGCGCGCGCATGGTTTTTTGATTTGCATGCATTTATGAATCACTAGTTTTAGTCGGTGATAGAGAAGAATTGTCCTGAGATTGGTTGCTGTTGTTAAAAGTAAAGAGCAATTAGAAAATGGAAGCAAATTGAGATTAATATTCTATAAATTTCATTTGGTGGCTTGGTGTAATACAATGTTAACAGAATTTAGATTGCCACTGATAACAATAGCTGTTCTAAGTTTGAGCCTTTGCTGTTCTGTTCAGTAGCAGCCACATGTCTTACTGTGTCTTATTTTAAAAGGAAAGAAAATATCTAGTCTCTTCTTTTCGCTATTTTTTTACCTATCTACAATCTTCAGCATATTTCTAAGAAGCATGGTTTTGGTAAAGACCTTTTGATGATTCTGAAACCCTTAAAGCAAGCTACACAAATAGTTCATATATTAGGCTTATTGTTAATTACTACAATAAGATAGAATTTAAAATAAACCCATTGCTTTATTTATTATTACTTTATATTTATATTTTAAAACCACACATTCTTGTTTCAAAAATATTATGAAAATCTGCATGGTTTCCTTTTTTACTCCCCCAAACCATCTGCAGTGGTTCATAATTAAAACTAAAATTGGGGCCTCCCTAGTGGCACAGCGGTCGAGCGCTGTGCTGTGGAGCTGTCGGCAGCGGCGACGCAAGTTCGATGCCCAGCCGGGGAGAATCCCACATGGTGTGGCAGGCCTCTCCTGCCTCGCCCGCTGCTCCCCTCAGCAGTGTATTTCTGATCTGCCTGTTCTGCTCCCCACTCTGTCTCTGGTGAGCCCTCTCGCTGCCCCATGCCTCTGGCCTGTACCCCAGCTTGTATGTATAAATAAATAAATCTTTAAAAACAAACAAAAACCTAAAATTGGCTTCTGCAAAGTGCAGAATCATAACCAAAATATATTTTATAGCCATAGGAACCCTACCCAGCATTATTAATTAAAAATGTTTTTCATACTATACTATAAATTTTAAGTTAGTGATATATAGCATTACATGAAGATATTTTCCCTTTATTTGTATTGAGGTCCGTAGGAAAAACTGGAGTAATTTCTATACTCCGCATCCTGGGGAAACACAAACAAAAAGAAAAGGGACATCGTGGTCTTGTGTGATATAACTACATAGTACGTGTAATAACCTGCACCACATCCCCTTTCAATCTCTTCCGATAATGTTAGACACTTTATTTTATTTATTTATTTATTTTTTAAAGATTTTATTTTTAAATTTTTGCATATAAACTGGGGTGCAGAGTTGTGGGGCGGTGAGTGGGCTCACAGAGAGAGAGTGGGGAGCAGAACTGGCAGATTGATGGAAACACACAGCTGAGGGGAGCAGCGGGCGAGGCAGGAGACGTCTGCTGCGCCATGTGGGAATCTCCCCGGCTGGGCATCACCCGTTGAGCCACCAGGGAGGCCCCCAATGCTAGACACTTTAAGGACAGCAAACATTACATATTTTATTGTGAATAGCAATAGAAATACATGAAATAGTTCAAGGCACGGAAGAAAGTTACATGTTTATAAAGGAATGTTTAGTGGAATGAAAAAACATGATGTAATATGTTAAATGTAAATAATTGAACATTTAAAACATAGGTCACCAGCATTTTCCCCTTATTCTTTTATCCTATACCACCTCAAAATGTATGACACAGACTATTCACCTTTGCTCAATTTTTTTCTGGCAGATCTTTTTCTCTTATTTGCTTGCCCAGCGTTAGAGACTGACTGTATAATCCAATGTAAAGGAAATCAGTAATTCCAGATTGCTCATTTTTTTAAAATGGAGTAAGTTTTGCAAACTAATCAAAAGAGCAACTCATCAAGGAATAAATATTTTAAAACTATTCATCACACTAAGAATTTTAAGTACAAGATTTTAGCCTTTCTATTTCCAAATCACCCTATTGATTCCTTAAGTGCAATGTCTATCTTGCTTTAAGGGCAATATAAATAAAGTATTGAAAAAGTCTTACAATATCAATATTCATTTATTTTTTATTGATTAGTTGCCACTATTTAGTTCTGGAACCACAGTAACACAAGCAGGGTAATACTTCACATCCAAAAATTTAAAATTACTTTTTTGAAATACCATATAAACTGTTTTCACAGTCTACAGGAACAAATTCATGTTTTTTATAAACACAATTGATAATAATAATAATAATGTATTTTTAATGCCCAGTGAATATTTAAAATATCTAATGTGTGACACAGATTCTATCTGTGTGTTGGGTACAGGACTTGAGCACACCTCAAGGGAGGTGTCTTTCTTTATTCCTCTCTTGATTTGAGACTGAGGTGGAATATTGTTTAGTTTTTGATAAAGGTGCCTTTTTTGCTGTTTTCTATTTCCAAAGCCTTGTACTTGACTCTCACATTTGTTTTGCATAAATATACTACAGTAATTCAACTCTTTTCAGTTCTTTTTTTAAAATTTATTTATTTATGCATACAAAAACTGGGAGGTAGACCAGAGGTGTGATTGGGTGAGAGGATTCACCAGAGACAGAGTGGGGAGCAGAACAGGTGGATCTACTTATATACACTGCTAAGGGGAGCAGCAGGCGAGACAGGAGAGATCTACTGCACCATATGGGTCAGCTTCCTGGCTAGGGATCAAACTCAGGCCTTAGTGGTGATAGAGCTGAGACTTTACCCCTAGGCCACCAGGGAGGCCCACCTAAGTCTTTTTTGACACCATGTTCTGGTAAACCAGTCTAGTAAAGAATGGAACAGTTGAAACTGCATTTGGTGGTTCTGGCTGGTTCACTGAATGCAGATTATAGAGAAATACACTTATTTTTAAAATTTACTGTGGAGTAAAATTATAATATTTTTTTCCCATAACGTCTTCAGCGATTATTACACACTTGGTGGTTTTTCTTAAGTTTGTGTTTTTAATCTTCCTTAGGTTTATATTCTGCCCAGAAGACCGCTATCTTAATCTAATGACAATTGTAGAGCAGTGAGGAGAATGAGAATTTTCCTGAAAGGATGCTTCTTAAACAAGGGGATTATTGATTATTAAAGCAATATATGAGCTTCCTAATTTAATGGAAGCTTTGCTGCTTCTTCAGGCAAGGTGAGATCAGGAGAGATGGAGAAGAGGGAGTTTAAAGAACCAAGTGAGTCCAGTCCTCCCCCATGATACGTTATTGGAGTTGCATTCTTCCTAATCAATGAATCAGTTTCACATATGCAAACTGTGAGATCATCAACTCTCTTAATATTTGAAACCAAGTTCCAGAATACTCAAGATGATGAGTATTTCATTCACCTATAAACACTCTCTTGTGGCCATAAAAGCCTCTGTGTCCTTTGCAAATGGAACTAATAGTTGAGTGACTTGCACTTGTGATAAACCCGCTTAGTGCCATTGAAGACAACCATACCGACCTTAGGAATTGAATGGATCTTCGTATTCATATTGTTCTCAGGCAACAATTACTCAATTTAGTAGAAATGTTCTTTGACATAATTCATCCTTGTTTGTTTGTTTTGTCCTCTCATTACCTTTCATCCTAATCCTTCCAGGAGATATCTAGTGTGGTTTCCATTTTTCTGATCACACAATGTTGATCTAGACTACTTCTATAAACACACTGATTTACCAGGTTCATCCTTTTGATAGGATGCACTATATTTCGGCTTGCAATTTACTTCTGCGATAGCTTATAACTTTAACAACTTTGCATGGTATTCTATGTAAGAAATGAGTGGTTGTACTATATGGCTCCTCTAGAATTTTGCATGGAAATGCAATCTGTAGAAATATATATAAGCCCAAGAAACCTACTTTATTTGGTTCAAAAACATGTGCACCTTATAGCTTAATTATGTTATTTTTGTTACAGTCAGCTTATTTCAGAAAGGAATGTGTTGGAAATGTCTTTTCCTCATAATTTCATTGAGACTTTTTTTTTTATACATACAAGCTGGGGTACAGGCCAGAGGCATGGGGCGGCGAGAGGGTTCACCAGAGACAGAGTGGGGAGCAGAACAGGCAGATCAGAAGTACACTGCTGAGGGGAGCAGCGGGCGAGGCAGGAGAGGTCTGCCGCACCATGTGGGATTCTCCCCAGCCGGGCATAGAACTCGCGTTACCGCTGCCGACAGCTCCACAGCACAGCGCTCAACCGCTGCGCCACCGGGGAGGCCCGAGACATATTTTTGATGTGCAGTTTTATTTATTTTTAATAATGAATTATTTTTACCTGAGGTCATAGTACAGTACCCCCATCCGGCATTACTGCCATAGCATCCTCACCATCAGCTCTCCAATATTCCTTCACCGTAGGTCATTGTGTTTCCTTCCTTCTTTGTTCTTTCCCCTCGCCAGTCCCTTCCACACCTTGCTGTTTCAGTTCCATAGTCAACTATCAAGTGTTAGTTTTTAAGCTTATCTGTATCTATTAATTTAGTTACTTTATATTCCATATATTAGTGATGCCATCCAGTATTTATCTTTCTCCTTCTGACCTGTTTCACTTAGCCTCTTCCCTCCAAGTTCTATATGCAAATAGTATGAGTTTTTCTTTTTTGATTACTGAGTAATATTCCATTGTGCATGTATACCACATCTTCTTGATCCATTCATCTGTTTCAGAGCACTTTGGTTGTTTCCATAATTTAGCTATAGTAAATGGTGCAGCAGTAAACATGGGAGTGCAAGTTTCCTTACAAATTAGTGTTTTTAAATTTGGGGGGGTAGTTGCATATGAGTGGAATTACTGGGTACAATGGTAGATCCATGTTTAATATTTTGAGACATAGCCACACAGCTTTCCAGAAGGACTGGCCCAGTTTTTATTCCCACCAGCAGCGTAGAAGGGGTCCCTTTTCTCCACATCCTTCCAGCACTTGTTTCCAGTCTTCTCAGTAGAGACCGTTCTTACAGGGCTGAGACAGTATCTTACACTGGTCTTGACTTACATTTCTCTAACAAGTGATTGTGCACATGTTTTCATGCACCTGCTGGCTGTTGGAATGTGTTCTTTGGAGAAGTGTCTGTTTAGCAGCGTAGTTGATGTGCAATTTTAAAAAAGAACAGCAGTGTGTCAATTTTATTTTATTTTTATTTTTTAAAGATTTATTTATTTATACAAGCTGGGGTATAGGCCAGAGGCGCAGGGCAGCGAGAGGGTTCACCAGAGACAGAGCGGGGAGCAGAACAGGCAGATCAGAAATACACTGCTGAGGGGAGCAGCGGGCGAGGCAGGAGAGGTCTGCCCTGCCATGTGGGATTCTCCCCGGGTGGGCATCGAACTTGCATCGCGAGCTGCCGACAGCTCCGCAGCGCTCAAGGGCTCAGCGCTCAAGCCACCAGGAGGCCCAGTGTGTCAATTTTAAAAGCAGTGATACGATTCTAGAAAATATATTCATATATCTCTAACATAAATGGTTGTTATCCAGTTACTGTTTTAGGCATTAGTACATGCAAGAAATCAACCATCATTAGCAAAATACTTGCAGAAACGAACAATGAAATTTATTCTAAAACAGATGTAAATCTGTGACACAACTTGACTACAGACTAATTGGTTTTCTTCTCCTCACAGATGTAATGCAGTTTGCTTAAATTTTGACAGATTATTTCTATTTTATATAAAATAATTTAGTTGTCCATCAGCATGTACTCCACATTATTCTAAGCACTGTGTTTCATTCTAGATATAGTGTAAGATATTTATTTCAAATTTATAGCTGAGTTCTTGTTCATTCATCATCATTAAAGTAAAATTTTCTAGTTGGCAGACATTAAATGGGCAGAATAAAACACCTTAGATTTTGAATCTTACTTGCAATTGAATCAAACATTGCTAATGTGAAAACTTATTGTTAGCAATTTAAAATCAATGGAAAGTAATATCCCAGAAAATCTATTAGGCTTGGAGAGTAAATTTTTTCTGAATAAGATTCTGATTAAATGTTGCAAAAAGAAAACTTATCAGTACCTACAAAAGGTTTTTTAAAAGTGCACTTTTTTTACAGTCTTATGACATTTTGTTAATTATTAAAATCCATAAGAGATAACATGCCAGAGGGATTAATGAGAAATTTATATCAAACGGTCAATATATGGTGAAATCAGATTATAATTCCACAAATGAAAGAGACCCTAAGTTTTAAGCTGTTTAATAGATGACTTGTTAAAACAAAAAGTAAGCAAGCACACAAACAAAACTTCATACGGACTTTATCATTTTTTAAAAAATTTATTTATTTATGCATACAAGAACTGAGGTGTAGGCCAGAGGTGTGTGTGGGGGGATGAGAGGATTCACCAGAGACAAAGCGGGGAGCAGAACAGGCAGATCGACCGAAATACACTGCTGAGGGGAGCAGTGGGAGAGGTAGGAGAGATCTGCTGTGCCATGTGGGAAGTTCCCTGGCTGGAGATTGAACTTGAGCTACAGTGGCCATGGGCAGCTTCATAGTGCTGAAACTTAACTTGTTGCACCACTAGGGAGGCCTGAGACTTCTGTATCATTCTGGTGTAGAAAAGAAGGTATGTGTCTGCCTCAATGTAGTTTCACTGTACAGTATGAACACAAATTCATTGTACGTGCATACTTTCTTCTTTAAAAAACAAATGAATGCAGTACCATCTTTTATAAGAATGCTCAGATATTTCTGGAGCATTATAGTATGCAGTATATTTATAAGCTGTGTAGACACCTTTTATTACCAATCAACTACAAGGTCTCATCAATGCAATTTTAGTCTGTACCACTATAGGAGAGTAGATGCTACTAAGTCATGAAATAAATGACTTCCAGACAGAATATCACTCTTCTCATTCACACCTGTGCTTGTGAGGCATGGTGAGATGGTTGTTTTGAAGGAGAGATGTGTTAGTATAGGAGATAAAGGCAGTGGTTCTGAGAAGGTACTTTTGCATATTTGGTTGTGTTTTCTTTTTTCTGTTTCTAGTCTGTTGGTATCATTAAAAACCATCACCATAATTAAATGAAAACAGTATTTTATAATTTACTGTTTTAATGTAAAAATAGATGTATGTACATGTATAATGTACAGAACACAGACTGCCCTCAGAAGATATATGAAGAATTTCATTATTTGTAGTGGGTTTCCTTCCAATTTCCTGTCCCTAGAATGTTCTGAAGTCATTTTAGCTAAATTAGGAATTTTCAGGAAAAAATCAGGGATGATTCTTCAGGAATAAACCCACACTAGAAACTAAATTCACCCACAGAAACTAAATTGAAAGTCTAAAAAGTTGCCATATCTTCTCAGCGATAATTCTTTAAGTTTTCAATGGATGACCTACATTATCATGTAAAAACCATTTTAACGATGACTTGTCATAATTTAACTATAATGACAGCTCTCATATGGAAGGGCAAGGAGAAGGGGGAGCCCTCCCCTTGAGGAGGGCTAGAGCAGGACACTCCTTGGTAGAACTCACCACAGAGCAGCCCCTCCCTCAGGCAGAGGCAGCCCTATACCAGGACTCAATGCTGGGTCATCCTTGAGGATCCAGGGGACCCTCTTAAGGTACAATTTCTGCAACCACAGACAGCGTTACCTGGTTACCATGATGCTGTTCCAGGTCCACCAACATTCCTGAAGTTTATTTCTTCACCGTATTTTGGGATGGACGTTGGAGTAAGCATTGGGCCTTCTGAGCCATCACCTTACTACACAGACTGTCTCATCCTCTTTCTTGAAAAATTCCTGATGTCTTCTGCAATTTCTAATTCAGCAGTCCTCTAGTCTATTTTCTTTTCCCTGTTTCTTATTTACTTTCCTTTCCTGATTGTGTGCTTTATCAGAACTCTCTACCTTTGTTTTCAAAAATAGGTATTTCAAATATAAAAACAAGGAACTCACCATTTTCCAACTTGCTATCATAGATTCTGAGGTCATCCTGCTGCTCTGGCTTGGCTGGGGAGCTCTCTGGTCCTCTTTAGTAGGAGCCTGAAGAGGCGTCATGGCCACACGTTGCACTTCTCCTGCTGAAAGCACTTGTTGTCCATTCCTGAAATAACTCCAGGTAGAGCTCCCATGCCTACGCATGTTTTCTAATACATCATGTTATACTATTATGCAGAGGCGTTTTTAACACTGATTTTCGCTGCTTCTATTTTGACTCTTCATTTATGATTCAGAGATTCACTGAGGAGCTAGTCTTTAAACAACTTTTGCTATTTACCTTAGAAAATCTTCTCTGGCACTGTTCAACAGGCAGTGCTGCTGTTCAGTGAATAGGGAATGCAGGTCACTGGGAAAATGAAGGCAAGGGCGGTGACTTCAGATGTAAGCAAGTAAATGTTAAACTTTTTGACAATTTACAAGGGAAAGAAAATATATATGGAGATCTGGAGTGTGGGTTGCAGTAAGTATATAGATTTTAGAAACCATATTCTGGATTTTTTAACCCAGCAATGTGAAAGGGCCTAAGAAGATTGAAAGTAAACACTTGGGATCATCACTGCTTCTATGGAACACAGGTGATGGAAGAACTTCTGGAAGTAACAGTAAGAGAAGAGAAAGAACTAGTTCCTCTTGGAAGTTTTATTTATATGCCTTGGAGATCTTAATGGAAAAGCACATTTTGTAATATCCTAGCATTCTTAATAGTCACTGGGCAAATTATGAACCAAAATACTATCTTTTCCTATTATAATAAATTTAATTAAAATTATAAAGTATTTAATTTTTTTCTGATAATTCACGTTGGCAATAAACCTTAGTCATATCCTTTCACAGTGAGAAGAGAATTTGACTTTTTATTCATCCCATCATTCTTCTCAGTTCAATTACCTCCTTTATCTACTGATACTTTATTTGCAGAATCTTTGTCCATGAACAGTCCATGAATTGTCATTTTGATTCATCCCTGCAGAGAAAAGTGCATATTTTGGCATCCCTACTTAACTATATTCAGTTATTTAAAGCTGTGGAGTAATGGTTACAGAAAGATTACACAAATATTTACAAATTAGTTATTCAAACAGAAATAATCCAGAAAACGAACCTGTTTGAAATCCATATTTACATAAACTACCAATCCTAAAAGAGACCAGCTGTGTCGGCCATGTCCCATGTGGTTGCCTGGTCAGCATGCAGGTAGTTTATATAACTTTCTGTCATGGAACTGTTATTTCTTTTATCTTATATTCATATAGGAGATCTGCAGAATGGTAAACGTCTTCCCAATTTGTATGTGTTTTGAATAAAAATGTTTCCACTAAGTCAGTTTTAATTTGGTGACTATTTTCCAGTTAGCTTCAATGTGTGTTTTTTGTGAATTGGCTCTCCCACATTTCCTTGCTTTTGAAATTGTATCTTATGGAGTCATTTGTACCTGCACCATTCAGGTCTTCTCTAGTTTGGCGGTAGAAATCTGAAAAACATACTCAGTTTTTATGGAACTACATAAATCCTGAGTTCCAGGCATATCCATATTTGCAAAAGGACCCTGTGAAAGCAAGTCTGTAAGTCATTGAAAAGGAATTTTTAATATATAGCTGTGACAGAGAAAAAAAGTTTGCATTTTTTTTTTTATTTTCAGAAATGAATCAGGGAGCAATTCATTATTATGGATTTGTTGCAAGAAAGAAGGTGCAGTTCAAATGCCTTTTCACTAACAAGAGTATTCAGGCTTATAGCCATGAAGTTAGTTAGAAACAGTGCATAACGAGGTTGTGAGTTGATATCTATCTAAATGTTGATTTTTTTTTATTATTTACAAACCATTGGAATGAGTTTTATAATGCAATGTTACCTCAATAAAAAAGCAACATGGGGGCCTCCCCGGTGGCGCAGCGGTTAAGCGCTGCGCTGTGGTGCTGTCGGCAGCGGCGACGCGAGTTCGATGCCCGGCCGGGGAGAATCCCACATGGTGTGGCAGACCTCTCCTGCCTCGCCCGCTGCTCCCCTCAGCAGTGTATTTCTGATCTGCCTGTTCTGCTACCCACTCTGTCTCTGGTGAACCCTCTCGCCGCCCCACACCTCTGGCCTGTACCCCAGCTTGTATGTATAAATAAAAAATAAATCTTTAAAAAAAAAAAAAGCTACATGGAAAATTACCCGTGATGCATATTTAGTAGATTCTTAAAATTAATAGCTATATTAATGTAAATTTTGGAAGTGCAGACATCTTTAAAAGGCACCATTTTAGACAAATTGTTTTATAATAATCACACAGTTCTCGGATAGCTCCCACAAAAATGGACCAGTGAAATATGGACTGTAGTTTATATCTACAGTGTTATTAAGAAAAATCACTTTGGAACCTTCCCAATCCAGAACATTGACCAAATCAGCTGGAAATGCCTAAATGCACTAAGCACTTGTCTTTGCATTTCAATTAGGCCCATAAGGTTTCATCATTCACCAAGTGTGTTTCTGTATCTAGCAACAAGTAGTAGACAAAGTGTGATTGATAGCATCTTCCCACCAGATCCTCTGACTGTTTACAGAAGTTCTGGCATTTGCCTTTTCTCCTGAGTGTCTTCCTTTACCACTACATGCCTCCCCATCAACTTTTGTATTCCTGCCTGAGCTTTTATTTTTCTCATTTTACTGAGGCCATCCTTTGTGTTTCAACAACAGGGAAGATTCTGAAAATACTGCCTTTACATCCATATTTTTATATATTTTCCTTTAATTTGGAAGCATGACCTATATTGGGAATACGCCTGATGAAGGTTGAGAGCTCTGATGCATGAACACATACTGGTCCTGGTCTATTTTCATTCTGGTAAAGCATTTCCACACTCCCCACCATATTTCTCATCATTATATTAGGGAGAATGCAGTTTGCTCTCTGAAGACTGAAGAATTTCCTAGACTCATTCTACTTTTAGGATACCTAGGAGCCAAGGAACATAGATCTTCCCTTGCTGAATTTGGCTGAGAAACGGTGCGCAGTGCTAGACTGCCTCTCTGGAATATGAGGAATAGGCAAGCTCTTCCTTTTCAGCATTGTTGGATTTTGTGCTTGCTTTAGAAGTTGAGCATGAATTATTCCTCACTGTCTTCACTGTAGTCTTAACTGTAGAGAGTGTCTCTCTAGTTCCCTAGGTTTAGGGAAATACAATAAGATATTACATTGATAGTCAATTTTGACATGCTGGACATTGGATATAATAATTATATCTATAAGCTATGAAAATGTATTTTAGAGATTTTTGTAAAGGAATGGCCAATCATATTTATTACCATTTAACAGGTGTCTGATTTGTATCATGTGAAAGCCATTCTTCTCTCACAACTGGGGATTCAGTAATTGATCTCATTTTGGGATAACTTTCATAATAGTCTGTTTTTCTAATCTTGCCATTACAACTTACACAGTCTCCCTTAGGTTGTGGTTAAATCAACCACTACTTAATAAACAACCTTGATTATATTGACTATGCATCGTTTCCCTCTCTAATTGGCATTTCTGACTCTCTAAGCCATTGTTCTACCACTTCTGGGGAAAGAGCTCATTCATCTGCCATGCAAATAAGTGCCATATATTTTCCTCTGTGCATTTACATTATTAATTCAGCGCATATATAGCAGTCATCCTTTACTTTGACTTTGAGTGATTCAGTGAAGGAATCTTTCATACGATGTAAAAGTCCCAATCCCAAAGATTGTCCCAAGTTTTGGAGGAATATTGCATGGGATGTAAAAGTCCCAATCCCAAATAGTCCTAAGTTTTGGAGTAACACTCAGCTATGCCCACCCTGTAGATTTCTTCCAATAGGTATGTAGGTGCTTCTTTTTCTGCCCAAGATTAAATAGCTGAATAGGAGAATTTAAGGAATTTGCTTCAATCCCCATGGCCTTATAATTGTACATAGAAACTCTCTGGGGCTCATTCTTTCCAGCAGAAGCCTGGAGTTTAGATCTCTTGTGACCTCTGGGAAGTAAGGGTATGGGGAAATAAAACATCTGTAATCAGAAATACTGAGTCTGGAGGCATAAGCCAGAACTCTTACATTGTGAACTAGCTGCCCAAAGACAAGAGAACAGCAGGTACAAATCAGCAGTTACCAGTTCTTAGGACAGACTAATCTGCTAGCGCCTCAGAACTAAGGGAAAAGGCCCAGCATTCGTGAGTGGATCCATGTAATCATTTCTTCTGCACAGGAAGGTTTTATAGCCAGTTTTGGAGACTAGCAGGGGAAGGGAGCAGTGGCAGAGAACTGAAAAATTGAGCATTTGCCCCTACATCTTATAGCTTGCCTTCAGAATTAGGAACTAACCAAAGAAACTGTTCACATTAAGTTAATCTAACAATGCCAGACTGGATTTAATTAGCCCCCTACTTATGCCAGCTACGTACAAAAAAGCTATCATCATTTGAAGAGAACAGAAGTACACATATCTCTACCAGTTACATCATCACGGTAATCCTTTTTGGAAGGGCAAGGCTAAGAGCCCAGGAAAGTTACAGTGCCCTGTACCACGTAGTTGGGACTTCATGGGTGTGGTAGAGCTGAAACAGGGAAAACAAAGAGAATAGGGGATGACCCAGTCAGTGGCAGGACACCAAGGAAGAACTGAAAATAAGAGAATTTATTTATATAGGGAGTGAGAAAAAAGGGGAGCTGAAGGAGAAAAAAGAACAGAAAATGTATTGACCAGCAGATGGCCACATGCCATCTGTCTGACCACAGAGAGTATCCCCTGAGCAGAGACCAGGGGTACTGGGAGAACAGCCACACACATCTGTGCCTATGGTTTGACGTCAGCAGGAGAATCAGCTTCACCCCTAGTTCCCAGCAGTGTCTGGTGAGGGGTTGGGCGGGGGGTCAAATTGAGTTCACAAAGTTCCACCTTAACTGTGTGTATCACCCACTGTCTCAAAGGTTGCTCCTCACTATTCCTCTAACAGGCTGAAAACAACCCTTAAAGATGACCAAGACTTAATCCCCCAAACCTGTGATTATATTACCATGTGTGACAAAAGAGTCTTTGTAAATGTAATTATGTCCCTGATGTCATAAGATCCCTGCACAAGAAAGGCAGGAGGTCAAAGCCAGGATTGGGGGAAAATGCTAAACTCTTAGGGGAAATCAGACATTACAAGCTAAAAACGATTAGGAAATTGTTTGCTTTTCTAAAGACTCTAGAAGAAATGTAACTCCCAGAACACATTTTTGACTTTGACCTCCAAAATATAAAATTATATATGTGTTATTTCTAGCCATTAAATTTGTGGTAAAACTTAGTAATGGGAAACAAACACAATGGTGTATAAATAGTGAGAATTCATTACGGTAGATACACAATGAGTCTTCAATACAGAACTGGATATTTAGTTACCATTTCAGCCACCCCAAGTAAGGGAAAAGAGGGCAGGAGAATCAGTAAAGTAGCAATTATTTTGCAAAATTAAACACGTTGGTTCCTATACCAAATAGTACTTTTTTTTTCAATCAGATAAGATAAAGTGTTGAAACAGGAATAACTTATGAAGGAACTAGATGCATGAAGAATAATGGGCTATTTGGATGCAGAGTAACATGCCTACAGAGATGAGATAATTCTATCTATTAATAAGTAGATTAGGGCCTCCCTGGTGGCTCAGCACTGTGGATCTGTGGGTGGCTGCAGCAGTGCGATGAATTTGATGCCTGGCCTGGGAGAATCCCACATGGCGCAGCAGACCTCTCCTGCCTTGGCCACTGCTCCTCTCATCAGTGTATTTCTGTCTGTCTGCCTGTTCTGCTCCCCACTCTGTCTCTGGTGAACCCTCTCACCACCTCACACCTCTGGCCTACACCCTAGCTTGTATGCAAAAATAAAAGTAAATCTTTAAAAAATAAGTAGATCAGTAACATTTCAGAACGTCCTATTTCACACAGCCACTATTGATCACAAACACGGATTTCTGGTTATCTATAAAATTATTCTCATTATTTCACAAAAGAGTTCTTAACACATTGCCTGTGGTTTAAGTATTTTCCATACCCGACAGCATCAAAACACATTTCAGAGAATAATACAGCTGTCGATTATTCTAATAGAAAAAGTATATTTTTCATCGAATCAATCTCTTGTGTTTCTCGGAAACAAGACAGGTAAATTATTTGCCACAAAAAGGAAAAGAAAAAAATTGGCATGTGTCACTATAGAAAGGTCGTGCTGTTCTACTATGTTTACTTGTGAGATTTGTAACAGGTATGGTCACGAAGAGTTTGGAATCATGCTGAATAAATTTTCTTATGAACTTATTGATTACAGCTGAATTTAAATCTCTTTCAGAAAAGTAATGAAAGACGCTGCTCTTTGGGATAGCACTGTTAAAGTTACTCCATGCTTGATGTAGAATGGACACGATTGGCTCCCACAATTGGGCCCTGGGTGAATTGGTCGCAATTCTGGGTTACACCTGGCATACTATCTTGTAAGGGAAAATGACTGTTGTATATATTGGGTTGAATTCAACCCTTTATGAGTACCAGCTGGACCCCTAATGAAGTGTCTGCCATTGTGTTCCCAACAGTAAGTCTTCTGCCAAATTTAAAACAAATTAATGAAACTTGTTCACTGAAGGAAGACACTGCATTATAGTTTGACAGGTGTTATTTGTCACCCACTGCAGGATATAGTTAGAGTTTTATTTTGCTGTTGTATTATAAACATACTTTTATTCAGAAAAATATTTAAATGTTATATCATTCTAGTGAATGAATGATTATTTTTCCACCCATCAGGGTATATATGAAATTATGTAAATATTTCTAGCAAACAAGTATTTAGTTTTCATAGCTAGTCAATAAAATATTTATTCATTTAATGTTTCAAGGACATGGTGATCTTGTAACCAAAAATAGTAACTATAGTTGGAAAGCCATAGTACTTGAGAATCTAACTTTCTTACTACCTATAGAATGGCCATTATCTCCATTTTATAAAAGAGCAGTGTAGTTCAATGATGGTCTGGACACCTATGTAAGAGTGAAAACATGGTCTACAATGTCTGTTATTCTCCCCTCTTGTTACAAGACATGAATTTTTTTTAAAGATTTGTTTATTTATGCATGTAAGAACTGGGGTGTAGCCAGAGGTGTGGGGTGGGGGGTTGAGAGGATTCACCAGAGACAGAGTGGAGAGCAGAACAGGGGATCTACTGAAATACACTGCTGAGGGGAGCAGCAGGTGACGCAGGAGAGGTCTGCTGCGCCATGTGGGTCAGCTCCCTGGCGGGGGATTGAACTCACGCTGCAGTCACTGGTGATAGCTTCATAGTGCTGAGACTTAACCCGTTGCACCATCGGAGACCCACAAGACATGGAATTAAGGCAGAATGTTACAGGATTAATTAGAGGTGAAAGCACTTAGCAGAAGAAAGCATTACATTTGGACATGGAAAAGATTCTCAAGACTGATCACATCTCAGCCTCATCATAAAGAAAGATGGAAATGGTGCTTCTCAGCCTCTGGATATTCAGCAGCTTTCCATTGTCACCACACCTAGTTAGCATCACTCATGCTGCTCTGTGGTTTTCTAACTGCTCTTTTAGACAGTGCATTTGTCTTACTCATTTACCTTCACTGTCTATGTATTTTGTACTAAAATCTGGCTTTATTGCTATTCTTTCCAAATTACTTCCTTCAAGAATTTTCTCATACAGGGTTTCATCATATCTTGTAAGCATGACAGTATATTTGATAGGTCATACTGTTTAAATGTGATTGTCAACCAAATAAACCTTTTTAGTCTTTAATACGGTTATTACAATTGGTAAAATCAAAATATAACTGACCAAATCATTGATGGTGAGCACATGGGGGAAATACAAGTCTATTATATTTTGGTGGAAATGTAAAATGGCTAAAAAAAAGGAAAAAAAAGAGAGAAAGAAAACACTTTGGAAAACAGTATGAAAGTTTCTTTAAAAGTTAAAACAAACTTACCATATAACCAGAACATCACACTCCTAAATATTTAGCCTAGTTAGACAAAGACACTTCCAAAGGTTTGTACATGAAATGTGTCTAACAGCTTTATATATAAATGGTAAACAAATCAAAATACTTCAGAGGTGGCTGGGTAGGAAAATAAACATTGCATGGAATATTATGGAGTAATAAAAGAAAATGAACTTTTGATACACACAGAAGCATGGATCGATTTTTAAAATAATTAAACTCAGTATAAGAAGTTAGACAATAGGGCCTCCCCGGTGGCGCAGCGGTTGAGCGCTGCGCTGTGGAGCTGTCAGCAAAGGCAACGCGAGTTTGACACCCGGCCTGGTAGAATCCCACATGGTATGGCAGACCTCTCCTGCCTCGCCCGCTGCTCCCCTCAGCAGTGTATTTCTGATCTGCCTGTTCTGCTCCCCACTCTGCCTCTGGTGAACCCTCTCACCGCCCCACGCCTCTGGCCTGTCCCCAGCTGTATGTATAAATAAATTTAAAAAATAAAAAAAGAAGTTAGACAATAAAGAGTATATAAAAGTGAAGCAGCTTACTGAAAACTCTGGAAAATGTGAAAACTAAATCTTTGTGGCAAAATTCAGGTCAGTGGGTTCCTGAGAATGGGATGTGAAAGCTACTTGCAGTGGCTTTTTCTTGTGACCATGATTCAGGTAATGGTCTCAGGGTGTGTTAATTTGTTAAAATTGATCAACTAGTGCATTTCAAGTATGTGCAGTTTATTGCACTGCAATTATAGTACAATAAGGTTGTCATTCTTTAAAAAAATCATGCTCAATGGCATTTTATTTACAGTGCTGCTGCTGAAAGTTTAGTGTTATTTTGACACTAGTTCTTATTTAATTTGACTGCTGATTCAAAAAAGAACGGATTAATAGTAGTTTCTTTTGTTGTTGTTGTTGCTATTACGTATAATGGAAACAATCCTTTGCATATTTATTTGTAGTTTTCTTGTGCCAACCCATTGGTTTCTTTGGCCTGAATTCTTTTGTTCTTCAGTAACACCGTGTTTCTTTTTAGTTAGTAATGCTCTATTAAGATCCATCTTTATTATGTTCGTTTTCTGTTTGATTTTTTTTTAAATTATATGTATATATGTATAAATACATACATACATACATACATACATATATACACACACATCATCGTTAATTTTTGTACAATGTTTGCTTTCTTAGGTGTAGTCCCCATAAAATTTCCATCACCAATTCACCCATGCACCATCACCATAGTCCCTTGTGTTCTTTCCACCCGTTTTGATTTATTTCTTAATCTTGACTTTTAGTTCCTCAAATACTTTTGAAGTCCATGTGTCAAAATCTCTTGTCATGAACTCAGTTAGTTTATTTCACCCTCCGACATCTTTTCTGCTTCATTCTGATTTATTTGAATTCCATACGTCATATATATTTTGAAAAGCACCTTAAATCCTCTGCAATCTAGAATAATTTCTTCCTGTTGAGAGAATGTACGATTATTTCTGTCCAATACGTAGGTGAGAGAAGAGTCTCACATCACCTTAGTACAATTACAGAGACTGTTAGACCCCATAGTTCCAGCTTGCCCATGAACATTTCCTTTTGGGGTTTGAATCCAAAGTTTGGAGGTGTATCAGAAGTCATTTCTGGTGAGGGCCTCCCTGGTGGCGCATCAGTTGAGCGCTGCACTGTGGAGCTGTCGGCAGCAGCAATGCGAGTTCAACACCCAGCAGGGGAGAATCCCACATGGCGCGGCAGACCTCTCCTGCCTCGCCCTCTGTTCCCCTCAGCAGTGTATTTCTGATCTGCCTGTTCTGCTCCCCACTCTGTCTCTGGTAAACCCTCTCACTGCCCCACGCCTCTGGCCTGTACCCCAGCTTGTATGTATAAATAAATAAATCTTTAAAAAAAAAGAAAAAAAAGAAGTCATTTCTGGTGAGCCTGGACTTGTTTTGCTTATTTACCGGAAGAAATGTTGAAAAGTGTCCCTTGCTGCTTGATTTCCATCCCTCCACTAGTCTCTGTGAACATCCCCAGGTAAAGAATGATCCTAAACACAAGGTTCAGATCTTTATTTTTCCTTTGTCACTTAGATTTTGCTATCACAAATCTTCCTTGTCTATTAGATCTCTGAATTTTCTGTGTTCTTACCTGCCTCCAGCCTTGTAGCTATTATTGCAGTTAGTGAAAATTTCCCAAGCCACCTAATCCAAAAATCAAATCACTCTGGCTGGAAGACTTTTCACTGTCATTTTCATTTGATTGACATGTAGGAAAATTGTACCCCCAAACGAATAACATTAAATTTTAAAAACTAAAGATGTAGGCCATGAAGATTGTAACCATGTTTTCTTTTGCTGTGCAGAAACTTTTCAGTTTGATAATCCCTCTTGTTTACTTCTGCTGGTTTCCTTAAGTGTTGGAAACTATCCACAAAGACATGGCGACAGTCACTGTTGAAAAGTCTTAGCAGCTATGTTTTTTAATGTATTTCATAGCTTCAGGTCTTTATTGAAGTCTTCAGCCCATAGTGAATTATTCTGTGTGTCGTTGAACGTTGTTCGGTAGTAGTCTACCTTTTGTAGGTGGCAGAAGAGCTCAACGTCATATCTTTTTTTTAAGATTTATTTATTTATGCATACAAGCTGGGGTGCAGGCCAGAGATGTGGGGTGGTGAGAGGCCTCACCAGAGACAGAACAGGCAGAGACAGGGGAGCAGAACAGGCAGATCGGCTGAAACACACTGCTGAGGGGATCAGTGGCTGAGGCGGGAGAAGTTGGCTGCACCTTGTGGGAATCTCCCCCACGGGCATCTAACTAGAGCACCAACTGTGGACAGCTCCACAGTGCTCTGCTTAACCCATTAAGCCACTAGGGAGGCCCACAGCGTTATTTCTTGAAGAGACTTTCGTCACTCTAGTTTATTTGATTAGCACCCGCATTGTAAGTTACATAATCGTGAACATGTGCTTTAGTTCCGGGCTCTCAATTCTGTCCCGTTGAGCCACCTGTTTTTCGATTAATACCTTCACTTTTGAATATTATTGCTATCTTTAAGAAAGATCACTGCTTTGTAACATCACAGGTGTAGTTTACATTTTTAGAGAGTAATGCATAATTGTAGTCATTTAAAAAAAAGCATATAAATCATATTTTCAACCAAAAGTATGTGTAAAGTGCAGTGTTGTATAATGTTACTCTATAGCACCATATAAAAAGTAGTTGTTATTGTTCTTTTAAAAAATTTTTCAGTCCAATTTATTTTCTATTCTTTTTTGTTGTTGTTATTGTTGCCTAGAAGAACTGGGGTGTAGGCCAGAGGTGCAGGGGGTGAGGGGATTAACCAGAGACAGAGTGGGGAGCAGAACAGGCAGGTCTACTGACATACACTGCTGAGGGGAGCAGCAGGCGAGACAGGAGTGGTCTGCTCTACCCTATGTGGGTCAGCTCCCTAGCTGGGGATAAAACTCAGGCAGCAGTGGGTATAGTGCTGACACTTAACCCTAGGCCACCAGGGAGGTCCCTCAATATCCTTTTAAGTTAATTAGCTTATATTTAATCTTTCTGTCCATGTTTTGTATCACTGTGGGGGCTATTTGATTATGCTTTCTCATCTCTGCCAAATTTAAAAGATACTTATTAAAAACAAGGTAACTTATTTTTCCACTACTTAAATATGTACAGATTTTAAATCAAATAAAACTTTTCATACTAAGAATTTGTTAAAGAATTTTTGGGTTATTCATGCATATGCAAATTGTAGGGTTAAAGTAAATAAGTGAAAATTCCTAATCAGATAATATAAGCTTCCAAAAAGTGAATATTGGGAGTTAACTCATAATAGTATAGACATGCAACCAAGGGCCTCCCCGGTGGCGCAGCGGTTAAGCGCTATGTTGTGGCGCTGTAGGCAGTGGTGACGAGAGTTCGACGCCCGGCCGGGGAGATTCCCACATGGTGCTGCAGACCTCTCCTGCCTCTCCTGCTGCTCCCCTCAGCAGTGTTTCCATCGATCTGCCTGTTCTGCTCCCCCTCTGTGTCTGGTGAACCCTCTCGCCACCTCATGTCTCTGACCTGTACCCCAGCTTGTACCCCAGCATAAATCTTAAAAAAAAAAGAAATGCAACCAAATATGCAGTAATATCAATAGCTTACTAAATATAGCAATTATTTTATTCAAGGAAATTTGTTCAGTAAACATTGTGTTTTGCTCACAGATTGCCGATGTAGCTAACTATAGAATCTCTACTGTCTATCTTGGGAAACTGAGTACATTTTAGTGGCTATTAAACATATTTCCAGTACTTCAAAATAAGCAATTATAGAGATCCAACTACCTAACATAGACAGCATAGAAACTAGCCATTCACATAACATGATTGACCTTAGATAGTCATCCAAAATGAGTATGGTACTAATGGAAAACATAATTCCAGTTCCCTTAATCTTTTATAACTTGGTAACACAGGATTAAAGGAATGTGCCTTTCAAAGCGAAAGAATCAAGTTCATCTATTTTGTCATTTTGATGGAATTTATTCATTGATGCTGATTTTTTTTTAAAACTCTGTCAGCATGACTGTGAGATCAATGCCAGTGAAATATCTTGTTTACAATTTAACCTCCATTTCCCCTAGACTTTGGAGTTCTCACACCTACAGCCATTGAATCCGTCTCTATTGATCTGGTTGAAAGTTAAGAGACAAATAAAAGTGATTGAATAGTATCATCAAACACTCCCATTTAGGGGAAGGTTAATTAATTACACCATGGTTTGTTGTCTTAAAAAATTATCTATGTATTTGTTTTTATTTAAATTAGAATCACAGATGTGAAATATTAACAAATCTTAATACTCCCTATATCAATAGTGTGTGGTTTTTACAGCACTCTGACTTGTAAGTCAGGGAAAAGTGAATTCTAGAGAATTGTAGACCACTGCACTCATTCTAAGTACATGTGTAATGAAGTAAAGTTTAAATATATGCCATAGTGTGGCTAATGTGGCATCTTAGAATTAACGGATTTTCTTTTGTTCCAGAACACTTTAAAAAAAAACAAAACTGTAACTTTCTCTTTCACAAGAAGCATATTACATGCTAAATATTCAAGCACGTTTAGCCTCACTGTGCCTTAAACCTTTCCTCTAATTCCATTTGCCTCCTAAACTGTATTAAATGGTCATTATATCCCCATGTCTTGCATTGCCTGGACACTGGACACTGGACAGCGTGTAATTTTGAAATATCATTATCAAAACATTGAGCCCCCTGGAGGTGAGTGTTCAAATTGGAAAAAAAAAATGATAGCTTAATTTTTATTGTTGCCTGTGTTTGGCATTTGACTAATCATCTATGTATCAGGCAAGACAGATACTCAGTTTTTGTGCTACAGGTGGGTACTGTCTCTTAGTACCTGGAGTCCATATGGGTTATATGCTTGATAGATTCAGGAAGTTTTAAATATTTTATGCGTATTATAACCCATTTTAAAAAGCTATCTCTGTTCATCATGAACTATATGTTATCTGATTAGTGTTTTTAAGAGTTAATTGATTTCTAGTATTTAATAATGAGGAGCATTAACACAAAATAATCTAGATTTTCTGCTTTCTTTTGAAAATTCAGAAATATAGTACTTTTTTTTAAAGACTTATTTATGCATACAAGAGATGGGTGTAGGCCAGAGAGGGGGTGTACGAGGATTCATCAGAGACAGAGTGGGGAGCAAAACAGGCGGATCTACTGAAATACGCTGCTGAGGGGAACAGCATACGAGACAGGAGAGGTCTGCTGCACCATGTAGGAAGCTCCCTGGCCCGGGATCAATCTCCTGTTGCAGTGGCTGTAATCAGTTTCATAATGCTGAGACAACCTCTTCAGCCACCAGGGAGGTCCAGAAATAGAGTACTGATGGTGTTATATTTTGTCTAAAAATATACGGTGATTTCTGCCTTTTGAGGGAGCACTTGTACCCCAGGTTTTTGTATGTTTTGCTATTTCCAGTTGTAGGTATCTGGCTTTCTTAATTCATTTGTCTTATCAAGAGGAATTCACTTGAGTCTGGGGCACAATAAACAGTATATGGACAATAATTTAGCCCAGGTTGCAGGGGCGTACGTATCCACCAAAACAAAACAGAAAAGCAAGACTCAGGATGTAATCAATCCAAGTGATTAAACTAGACACCAAAATATGGGGAGGAGTAATTAGAAGTGATTGCTGAAGAACTAGGGATTTCTTTGTGGGGTGTTGTTTCAAGTTGATTGCATTTGTGATTGCGCAATTGTGTGAATATACAAAAGCATGAAGGTGAATTCTGTGCTTTCTATGTAAGTGTGTCTCAATACAGCTGTTCAAAAAAACTAAAATCAGTCCAATCATCCATCAACTTTTAAATGCGGAAACAAATTTTGACTACTTGATATTTAATATAAAGCACTTACACAAAGTAAATACACAAGTTATAGGTATAGCTGAAAAATATGATGTCCAGGGAAAGAAGCCTGACAGGAAATACTTCACAGTGTATGACTCCCCTTTTAATATTATGAGATGAACACAGAGCATGGTTGCCAGCGTCTAAGTAGAGATGTGACAGCAAAGGGGTGGGCATTGAAGATGTTCTGTATTCTGAATGTCGTGATGATTGCACACCTGTAATATTTTCCATCCTATCTCCAGTGGATTTTTACTCCTTAAATTAGCTCTTCATAAAGCTGATTTTAAAAGGATATTTGAATAATTAGCAATTAGATAAATAACCAGTTAGTGAGAGGATCATTCTGCTGAGGTCTCTATATCCTGGCTAAGGCAAGACTTCCATTCACGTGACCCGTATGTTTATGTTTTAAGTTAGAAGCTCCTGGTAACATGGAAACAATGTAGATGATAGATACAGGTGTGGAATGGAATATATGTGAGATGGTCCCATTTCCTGTTATGTAAATTTTAATTTTATTGCTCCTTGATTTATTTAAAATTTAAAATTTATTCCTCCTTGGTTACATTTTGTTGATGATGGAACTTCTCTTGTTGGCCATTGTGTAACCCTGTTTTTTTTTATAGGTATACAGTGCCTAATGAACAGCCTTTCAAAACTATTCTCGTGTTTTTCTTAGCTCTGACGTTCTAAGACAATGAAAGTCTTCATAGCAACAGAGGCAAATACATCAACTCAATTAATAAAAACTAGATAGCTTCCTCTAAATACTTGTTTCAGTTCACCTAAATAGAGGCAATCAGTTCATCCTCTGCCTGTCCGTGAGCAAGTGATGTGGAGAGTTAAATCATCTAATATAATCTCTGAGATGGAATGCATAGATAGAATGGTAGATAGGTAGAGTGAAAATTAGATCACTAGGTAGGTAGGTAAGTTTAAGTTGAGGAAATTCAGTATGTTGCTAGGTTACAGATGAAAAAAAAAACCTGAGCTTGAAGGATGGAAAGGATCTTGTTCAGAGTCACAGGGCAAGAACATGCCAAAGTCAGATTTGGAGCACAGATCTTTTACTTTGACCATATTTTCAGGTGTTTGCTTAACAAAATGAAATCTGTCTTTGATAATATAGTATACTAGTATTATTTCAATCACAAACCCTTTTGTCTTCTCCCTGATATTTAGAAATCCTAGGAAAGAAAAATTGAAACATAAAGTAAAAAAGGTTGAGGTGAATAATTTTATTGTTCAATTTTTTGCAAGTCACTTGTTAAAAGGAAAGATCAGTTATATACATATATAAGGCTTTATTTATAATAACCAGAATGTTTTCCTGACCCATTATATGTGTACTGCTATACATGGGACACCTTCACTCTCATTGACAGGATAAAAACAAGCCATAGCAAGAAGCAATATTATGTGGAATTTGACTTATTTAATCTATGCTGATATAAAATATGTCCATTATTCAATTTCTCTAACCTTAAAGAAAAGGTTATGTTTACCTCCTCACAGGTATAAAAGGATACAAAAGGATAGTGTTGGAAAACCACTCTCCACAAAATCAAAAATTCTAAAATAAAAAAAAGACATGCAGACAATAAGCTTAGCTGTTCTTTTCTGAAGGTTGTCCATGTCTCTCCTGCCTCTAAGTGTTCAATATGGATTAAAATCTCTGTATTTGTTTACATAAAAATGAGACAGAGTGAGGCTTTTGGTATTAAAAACACACCTGCCTTCTTAGAGACGCTTCCTTGTCATTGAACACCGTGCATGTGGGGAAGGTAATCTTTGCTGTATGGAAATTTTGACTATTTCTTACTCTGTAGAAGTGTAATAAAAAAAAAAAAACAGCAGCTATTGCAACAGAAGAATGTCATAGATAAACAGCAGGGAAATATTTTCTAAACACATGCTCTCCAGTTAGAAAGTGCTCTTCAGATCTTGAACGAGGGGGAAAGCTGATATTACTCAAGTGGTTATGGCAGTGACAGTGCCTTTTGGCTGCCCCACATTTTCTCCTCTATTCAAACATGATAAAATATAGTAAAATTCAAGGTGCATCTTTAAAAGTTATCACATCATGGGAGACATGAAACATGGCATTAAATATGTAGAATAAGCTCATCTCTGGGAAATTCATTTTGCCCAGATAGAAAAAAATATTAATACATATTTATTTGGGATCTTTATGTCCCCCATAAAGAGCACAGAAAGATAGGTAAGAATGAATTGAGCTCTAAATAAATAGGGCAGGATGCTAAGTCCATTAGGAAAAAATTGCCCTGCCAGAAATAAAAATAAAGTACAAGCTGTCAAAAAGGATGTTCTACGAAGAGGCAGAATAATGACATTAAGGCTTTTTTAGGCAAAGCACAACTCAGTTCTTACACGTGAATGGATCCTCACCCACTTGAATTGTAATAAGGAAACATTTTCAAAGATTTCTGATTTACTAAACGACATATTTTTTTATGCGTACAAAACCTGGGGTGGGGGGAGACGCAGGTTAGACGATTCACCAGAGACAGAGTGGAAGCAGAGCAGGTGGATCTACTGAAGTACACTGCTGAGGGGAGCAGCGGGCGAGACAGCAGAGGTCTGCTGCGCCATGTGGGAAGCTCCCTGGCCAGGGATTGAACTCAGAATGCAGTGGCTGTTGATAGCTTGATAGCGCTGAGACTTTAACCCCTGTGCCATCAGGGAGGCCCTGAAACACAAGATGTTTTGATTGTACTTGGCTTGTTTGAAGATGAAGGGGACGCATGGAAATGAATGTGGGTAATTCTAGGACAGAGCACCCCGGTTAACAGCTACCAAAAAAAAAAAATAACCACAATAAGGTCTGACGTGAACAGCAGCTCAGCCAATAGCTGGATTTCGTCCCATGAGATACTAATAAGAGAATTCAGCCATTCCATTCAATTCTGAGCTATAGGAACTGTGAGTTGGTGTGATTTAGTTATACACACGCGCACACACAATACTTTTAAGTCATTAAAATTATGGTGACAATTTGCACTCTTCTTGTAGATACATATGAGTAAAATTTCTGGGTCATATAGTAGATGTGCTTTTAAGATTTTGAAAAAACACTGTATTACTATTTTTCATAGGTAGGTGCTAGTCCAATTTATACTCCCACCAAAAGTGTCTGAGGGCTCTCTCTTCTTCACATCCTCACCAACACTGGTTCTTTCTGGTTTTTCTAGCATGGGTCATTATCATGGGTATGAAATGATATTTCACTCTGGTTTTAATTTGTATTTCCCTGATGATAAGTAGGTGGGTGTTATTTCATGTGCCGATTGGCTATCTGTAATTGCAGCCCAATGTACAATAGCTAAGTTATGGAAAGAGACTTAAGTGCCCGAGGACAGTGGAATGAATCCAAAAAATGTGGTGCATGTATGTGTGTACACACACACACACACACACACACACACACACACACACAAGAATACTACTCTGCTATAAAACAGGATGGAACTGGACAGGATAACACTAAGTGAAATAAGCCAGGAGAAAGTCAGACAGCAGGTCGCCTCACTTACATGTGCATTAGAGAAACATAATAAAGGGTCAGTAGACACCAAACCAATAATAATCTCTTAACATCTGACTGCAAAACTGAAGCAACCAGAGGAGGAGAGAGCTTGGTGGGGTCAGAATAGGGAGGGAGGAGGGGATCCAAGGAACTTGGTGGAGGGTTGTTGGATCGCAGGTGCTGGGTATACCTTGTAGAGGCTTGAACCTCTAAAGTATACTTGTAGAGGCTTGAACCTCTAAACTCCCAAAGCAGATACAAAGATGTAGACCTATTATACCTCATTAAGCATAATTTGGGGAAGAGAGAAAGTACATTTTGAAAACCTGACAGTGTTCCATGGAAAACAATATATCAGAATCCTTTAAATCATTTCACATCAAACAAATAGTTAAGAGTGGGGTATTAGTTCCACAAGAATATTGAAGAGAGGGAGGTGATCAGAAAGAGGTGAAATTTTAAGATAGAATTAAGTGAGAGCAAGGAGACTATGCAGTAATTTTTTCGGCTACTGACCTTTTCAAGTCTTGCCAAGAGAGGTAGGATAATTTTTCCTTAAACACAGGCATCAAATTTCTGGGGATCTCCTAAAGCAGAAAGTGTTCTACAGCCAGATTCTATAGCAATTCCTGCAGTGACCTCAATCCCTTGAATTTAGTAGCAACAACAACAAAAAATAAATGATGTGGGAGTCTTAGCAGTTCTCAGTAAGGGTTTCTCAGTTATGATTCATAACACTTGACCTCAGCACACATAATTCTCTTCTATTTTAATGTCCTAGATCTGGGGAAATTAACCTTAGCCCCTATAAACAGAAAACTTTTTTTTTTTTTTAAGTACAAACAAAAGTCATAGCTTGGTGAGAATCGCACCTTCAACTGAGAGGTCACAGGGCGTAACCAACTAGCAAGCACAAATACATTGTGTATTATTGCAAGAAAATATGTTTTGATGTATAGGCCGGGCAACAAACCTGTATTACAAAGTCAGCAAGAGCATTTCAAACAAGTCTTTTTCACTGGCAATAAAAGTAAACACTTGAGAAAAAAAACTTGAAATGCTACAGGAAATAGTCATGATGGTTGCACTTGGTTAAGAAATGCAGTTCTGTAGGATTTGTATGCCAGTAATAGCTGGACAATAAATCTACAGTCAAGATGATATGAAGCTGTATGTGAATTAGATGGCTTTCTTTTGGTTACTATTAAGAACTGACAAAGAGGGGACTGCCCTGGTGATGCAGGCCTTAAAGTCTTAGCACTATCAAGCTATCACCAGCTAGTGCAGCCTGAGTTGGATCCCCAGTCAGGGAGCTGACCCTTGCGGCATGGCAGACCTCTCCTGTCTCGCCTTCCGCTCCCCTCAGCAGTGTATTTTAGTAGATCTGCCTGTTCTGCTCCCCACTCTGTCTCTGCTGAGTCCTCTCACCCCCCCATACCTCTGGCCTGCAACCCAGTTCTTGTATGCCTAAATAAATAAAATAAATCTTAAAAAAAAAAAAATTGACAAAGAAACAAAATTCTAGAAAAAAATCCATAGTTCTCTGAACATCTAATTAGAACACATACGAAGCATTATTTCAGGCCATACAAATGTAGATTAATTCTTCTGGTTAAGAATGTTGTTATTGCTAAAAATATATAAAGAATAAATGTTAAAAAGGAGTTTATATTCTTAAATATTTTTAAATGGCCAAAATTAGCAAATTGGTTTTTTAATGTATTGTTTTTTCATTGTGGTCATGGTGTCCTCTAAGACTGTGTAGGATTCAGAGGCACAGGTTCCGATCTCTACCAGAGTCCATTGCGCCCCTCAGTCCCCTGTGCTCCCCACCCTCGATGATAGGAAAACCGTTCTGAGGAATAAGAGATTATCCAAAGAATAGTGAGTGTGTATTTATAATCCTAAAGAAATAAAATATCATCTAAAATACACATTTAAGTAATCTTTCCTACAAGTAGGAAGTTTTCAAATTTCAGGGATTGGCATTTTAAAATAATCCAGAGTGAATTGAATGCAAATGACTTACAGTTTGGAGAATGAAGAACTGACCTTTCTCTCTCATAGGAGAAACTGAATGGGATTTGGAAGGTCAAATATATTCTTATTCAGTTTTATTTTAGTTTTCTTTTTTTAAAGATTTATTTATTTATGCATACAAGCTGGGGTACAGGCCAGAGGCGTGGGGCAGCGAGAGGGTTCACCAGAGACAGAGCGGGGAGCAGAACAGGCAGATCAGAAACCCACTGCTGAGGGGAGCAGTGGGCTAGGCAGGAGAGGTCTGCTGTGCCATGTGGGAATCTCCCCTGTGGGGCTTTGAACTTGCATCGCCACTGCCCGACAGCTCCACAACGCAGCACTTAACCTCTGTGCCACCAGGGAGGCCCCCTTACTCAATTTTAGCACGAACTATTTAAATATAAATAAGGGAAGCACACAAACTACAAGCTGTGTACAATTAGAATCTTAGATTTAAAGATACAGTAAAGAAGGTGTGCATCAAGGGCCCCCCTGGTGGTGCAAGGCTTTAAGCATTAAGCGCAGCGCTGTGATGCTATCCAGAGCCACTGCAGCACCAGTTCGATCCCCAGCCAGGGAGATTCCCACATGATGCAGCAGATCTCTCCTGCCTCGCCTGCTGCTCCCCTCAGCAGTGCACTTCAGTAGATCTGCCTGTTCTGCTCCCCACTCTGTCTCTGGTGAATCGTCTCCGCCCCCTGCATGGCTGGCCTACATACCAGCTCTTGTATGCAGAAAGAGAGAAGCAAGAGTAGGAGAGAAAGAAAGAAGGTTGCATCAAAACTGGCTTCACTGTAGAAGACTAAAATAGTTTTATTTTCTTTTCAAAGAAAAAAGGACTAGACATTAGAAAAACAAGACTTTATATCTTTATATTTTGTATTTTTTGTATTCTGTTGAAAAATCTATACTACATACATATACAAATATTTATTTTCTCTTTACTACTAATAGACCATAATTACAAGTAGAATCAAATCAATCCTTGAGAATGTGTTACCCTCTGTTTTCTGACATAATATATTCATGCTTATGAGTTAACCATTAATATTTAACATGGTATCGGTGGACTTGAAAGGAATATCAGGTAGTATTTTTTTTTATTTTTCCATGTTAAACATAATTAATTATGATATTGCTAGGGATGTTCAGCTTTTGAGTTTTGTATTTCTTTGCTTGTTTATTTTTCCTTTTTTTACTTAACGACCAATATCTAATGGATACATGCTAATAAAAATTAAACATTATCCCCTAAACATTAAAAAACAGCATTCCTTCAAATAGAAAATATTGATTGTAAATTATTTTCTTGAGAATGTTCTGAAACAAGGAATATCAACTGATAAATATTTTAAGGCCTAACAAGGTATGAGAAATTCTTGGAAAAATTGCCTATAGCATTGAAGTACTTAAATGCAGTGACTGTATAAAATTACTATTAAAATTAGTGTCTGGCACAACATTTTAATGGGTTTACATTTTTACATTCCTGAAATTATCTACTGAATCTGTGAAATTTAGTGCAGGACACTAAACGAGACAGACTTGATCTTACCACAGAATCTGAGAACTTAGAATACTCAGGAGTTATTCCCCTTTACAGGACTATGATATCATTCTCCCTAAAGACTACCAATAAGTTGTCTCATTCTTTTTTGAAATTTCAAGTTCACCTTGATAGATCTTTTCATATTCTTCCATGTTCATCATTCTTTTTATTTTATTCAATGTTCTTCTTTTACAACTGCTGGAAAAGTGAACATTTCCAAAGATAATCATATCAATATTGAATTTCATGCTTTCTATTCTCCTTACTACAAAGGAGAAACACAGAAATGCAATGTAAGAAATAAAGTCTATCCTTCTGTTTCTGAAGTTAAACATTTATGTTCTTCATCCAAGAAGTCTTCTTATCTCATATAATATTACAAAAAATTCAAAGTGGTACATTGGAAATTTGAATTTTATTTGAAATTTCAAAATACCATCTTACTCCTTCCCCTGTAAGTAGAACCTATTTAGAACCTGCAAGAGAGGGAACATTGCCTATGAAAGTAAAACTTTCTACATAGCAGCAGAACACACAGTCACCTTTACAAACAGATTTTTTTGAGCTCAAGATTACTAGAAGGAAGCCAGAGAAAAAGTTTATCCACAGATCCCAAATTCATGCTGGCATTCATTATCCTCTGTGTAGATGTATATGAAAGGAAGAGAACCCAACACGTGATTTCCCTTCCAGGGAGGTAGGGTGGAAGCGCTTTGACCTCATCAGAGGTCCATCAACATCTGGCGGATGTGCTCAAGTCAGGGCTGACATTCAGTGTCCATTCAGTTTTCAGTAAAGCCGACTATTCATGCAGTGATCTAATTAAACAACCTCATTAACTAAAACTCTTTTGTGTCAAAGCCTGGATTTATCTGGAAATGGCCCAGCAGAAATGACAACAAAATAGAACTTTCTCACTGGTATCTAATCGTGAATGTGGCCTCTTGGGGTGAGCAAGGAACCTCCATCCTAGGGTTCCTCCCCTATTTAGTATCTTCAGACCCAACAAAATGACACCAAGTCCACTCAGCAAAGCAGAAGCCTTATTCCCTTGCCAAGATTGGATAAAGGGAGCTCACGATCTCAAGAAATCTTTTCCCCAACGAGTGGGGATACAGTGTTTTATAGGGTCTCAAGTTGGGAGTGTTAGTACCAAGAAAAGGGGAGGGTATTCTAGGAAATTGTTTACTACCCCTTTTCTTTTTTTTTTTTTTTTTTTTTTTAAGATTTATTTTTTATTTATACATACAAGCTGGGGTACAGGCCAGAGGCGTGGGGCGGCGAGAGGGTTCACCAGAGACAGAGTGGGGAGCAGAACAGGCAGATCAGAAGTACACTGCTGAGGGGAGCAGCGGGCGAGGCAGGAGAGGTCTGCCGCACCATGTGGGATTCTCCCCGGCCGGGCGTCGAACTCGCGTCGCC
>PVIJ01000795.1:0-246350 GCA_004024925.1 Scalopus aquaticus
CAAAAGAGACAATAATTAAAACAAACAGACACCCTACTAATTGGGAGAAGATCTTTGCACACAACACAACCGATAAAGGACTGATAACAAAAATCTACAAAGAGCTCACACAACTCAACAAAAACAAAGTCAACAATCCAGTCAAAAAATGGGCAGAAGAGCTAAAAAGACACTTCTCCAAAGAAGAAAAGCAAATGGCAAACAGGTACATGAAAACATGTTCAATATCACTTATAATCAAAGAAATGCAAATTAAAACCACAATGAGATACCACCTCACGCCAGTGAGAATGGCGCACATTAATAAAACAGGCAACAACAAATGTTGGCGAGGATGTGGAGAAAAAGGAACTCTCCTACACTGCTGGTGGGAATGCAAATTGATCCAACCACTATGGAAAGCTGTATGGCGTTTCCTCAAACTACTAGAAATGGAACTTCCATATGACCCAGCAATACCACTACTGGGAAAACACCCAAAAGACACAAAAACACTAATCCGAAAGAATACATGCACCCGCATGTTTATTGCAGCACTGTTTACAATAGCTGAGATATGGAAACAACCCAAATGCCCAAAAGTAGATGACTGGATCAAGAAGATGTGGTTCATATACGCAATGGAATACTATTCAGCATTCAAAAAAGACAAACACATGCAATTCACAGCAACATGGATGGACCTAGAGGGGATCATGATCAGTGAAATAAGCCAGAAAGAAAGAGAAGATTATCGAATGGTTTCACTTATAACAGGAATATAGGGGAGCCAAATAAGAAAGCGACATTCAGCAGGGAAGGAGGGGAGGGGAAGGGATCAAGAGGGGGGAAGAGGGGAGCACGGAGGACTATGGTGATGGCTCCACGGGTGAACAGGTGGTGGGTAACTCATGGGGAAAACACAATAATGTAAAAGATATGAATAACAAAAATAAATATCTATTATATAAAAAAAAAAAAAGACTAGGTCTTCGGTCTGGTGCTCTGAATGCAAATCCCAGTGCTTATTCACATTCCACTGATTATTTCTCAAATTTAATTCCAATATTCAAAATTGGGGAATTTTTTTAAGTCCATAGAAGTTTTAGTAGGGAATTTCCAAAAATAATGCTGCAACTGATGACTTATGCCTAGAAATGATAAGCAGGTCAGCATGCTGTCTTCTGGCACTTAGGATAGAGGCAGTGGCATACTGAAGCCAGCTTATGCAGGTTTACAAGGGAGGGACTGTTGTAAATTTATAGAAATTTTGCTGTTTGTTAAGAGCAAAGTGGGGCCTCCCTTGTGGCGCAGCAGTTAGGTGCTGCACTGTGGAGCTGTTGGCAGCGATGTTGCAAGTTCAATGCCCAGCTGGAGAGATTCCCACAGGGCACGGCAGACCTCTCCTGCCTCGCCCGCTGCTCCCCTAAGCAGTGTATTTCTGTCAATCTGCCTGTTCTCCCCCCTCTGTCTCTGGTGAACCCTCTCACCACCCCACGCCTCTGGCCTGTACCCCAGCTTGTATGCATAAATAAATAAATCTTTAAAAACAAACAAACAAAAACAACAACAACAACAAAAGAGCAAAGTGGAGAGGCAGCTGGATGCACCAAGGTGGTGGACTATGGGGCTTTAGTGGTGGATGTGGTGTGGTAACAACACCTGCAGGGGGAGACCCTGTCCCTCTAAAACACAACACTGTAAACCAAATTTACCTTAACAAAGAAGAAAACAATTGTATGAGTTTATAATTGAATATTATATTAAAAACAATATGGTAAATATTCAATACATATCTCTTCCTAGTTATTTTACTATTACTATGTTTTTGATGTTATTTACATATATGGTATCCAGAAGATGGAAGAACTATGCAATAGTGTAGTGTTCTTCCTAGTCCTGCATTGGTAATTTGAAATTGACCATGAAAGACGTATTTACATCATAAAAATCACAAATTATACAAATTATTGTTTTGTTCTTCAGATTTAAATATGAAGGAGAAAATAGTAATAGTGCAGACTAAATTTAAAATTGTGTTATATCTGTTACTGTTACATTGTAAATAGTACATAAAATTGAGAAAATATTCTTCTAATACTTGAAAATTACTATCTGATTCAGCAAAGAAATAGCTCATGTCATTGAAAATTGAATAAAGTCTGACATATGTCCTTGCTGTTTTACTTTAGTCGCAGTCTATAATGTAATAGAAAATATCAACCAACATTTATGTGATAACTATGCTCATTTGTCAATGACACGAATGACTTCTTTTTTGAACTGAATTGTAATCAAGTACTTTATACATAGTCTGACTTTGTGGCATTATCATTGGAGAAAGAATAAAAGAATGATAGTGGTTTTTTATAGGAAACAGCAAGTCATATAAAAGTCATTGGTTTAGGATGTACAATGTTGTATATTTTACATTACTTGTAATCAGGTGCTATATGTTTTCTAGGCAGTGAAAGTTATAATAAGCATTTCTTTTTTTTGAGATCCAATTGTTAAACACTTATCAGCACACCACAGATTGGAGGGCATGCTTTGTTGGAAGATGAGCAGTCTTTTGCAGATAAAAGAAATACAGAAAAATCCTTGCTGTCCCTTTGTAATTCTCATTGAACAGGGGCTCTAAGCATGTATAATAATACTAGTTTTATCATTATTCATATTTTGTTCTATCTGTGACCTTTCCCTATGCTGTGTGGGGAAACTCTTTTCTACTTGTAGGATCTCCAATTCCAATGTCAAAATGTGTTTTGTATTGTAAAAAGTCACCAACATAATGGTAGTGGCAGTGAACATTCAATACATAGTTGTGGATTGATTGATAAGGTGCCCTTCCAGACTCCTGTTATAGCTCTTCCAGCTTGTCCTATGCTGACAAATTAGTCATATTATTCCTATTCCTTTCTGTTGACTTTTGAATCAAAATTATTTTACGCAAAATCCAAAATTGCAGATTGAGTGTCTGCTAGTTTTCTGATAAAGCTATCTTGGATTTTAGAGCTAGCTTTCATTGCTATTCACATATGCCCTGTTGATTTTTATTTGGGGTTTAGCTTGTACTGCAGTTAATCATACTTAAGTTCTACTGGTAAAGGTCTTGATGAGACAGCAGAAATAAGAAAGAGAAGAAGAAATCATGAAGTGCCATGGTCTTTTGCCTTCCAATTGAAGAGTGGAGGTTAGTTAAAGGTCAGAGTGAGTGAAGCAATGTTTTATAGTTGCAGAAAGTTTGCTAAGGAGAATCTTACTGACAATACATTCTTCCTCTTAATCCTTCCCTTGAAGGATTTGCTTTGTGAGTTAAACATCAGGATCTTGTAGATATCTTAAAAATGAGATAAGTAACTGAGTATGACCAAGTAATAAAGCAGCCTAGCTTTGAATCCTAGCTCTGCCTTCTCAAGAAACTTAATCTCCCTTAATTTTATTATCCATAAAATTGGAGATTATTTATAATGTACCTACTTTGTTTGGTGATTTTAAGTATAACAAGCTAATAAATACAAAATGCTTAGCAAAATTTTTACTCACAGATGTTAATAACAACATGTTGCCAAGAGTAGTGTTTTCCATGATGCAAAATCATATTGAGAAAGTAAAGTTGGAAAATCATTTCCCTTTAGAGAATCTATTATTTCTCAGGCTACATCATAGCTTTCTCTGTTATCATTTCTAAATGATGTTATTTCATGAAAATATTTTGACAACCTACAAATAGATTTAGCACTGTAAAATTATTTGTTGAATTTTGAAGGATAACTCATATATTTTTATTATATGCAATTTGTCAAGGTGGACATTACTAAATTATGTTAGAATAATCTATGTTAGGGAGATCATGTACATAGGATCACTGTATCTTAAGGAAGGTTTGGTACAGCAGTGCTGTTGTTGGTCATGGTGTCTGATTTAGTTCCAAATCCAGTCTGTTTCCATTGTTTCCATGTTTTCTGTGAATTTAAACTTTATCAGAATGAATGTTTTTAACAAAACATTATAAGTATATTCTGTAGTAATCCCTGAAATATTTATCTGTCACATTTATCAGATGTAATTTTTGGTATCATCAAAAGTGAAGAGTTCACATATAATTAGTTTCCCAGAATTTATATTTTAATCTCTGTTATATTAAAAAATTGTATGTGAGAAGTGAATGCAAATTTTAAGTCTATCAACCCTCACTTACCAGATCTGATAAAAACCCTCTCTTCCCACATCATTGGGATTTTATCTTCAGCAGTTTGCTCCTTGGAAGTTTGTACCTGAAGAGGCATGCTGTTGTAGAAGGTCACCTCAGAGTTCCAAGTAGTTATGGAAATGCTGCTTTTGGAAATTCATAAAGCACGTTAGCATATTAAAATCTCTGAGGCGTTCTTCCATAAAGCAAGCTGTTTGACCCAGTGTTTTCCTCTTTAATTGCATAATACTTTTATCTTGTATTGTTTGTCTTTGATGAAACACGTTTTAGGAAGTTTTGCTGTGGATTACAATTTCTCAGCCAGAAATAAGAAAAACAAACTGGAAATTGCTTTTAACAATGTCCTTAGATTTGATTTGGAATGAGAAAAAATGAGTTTGATTCGTTGCTCTATAATTTTATAATTAGGCGACATTGGATGTTATTTTAGTTCTCCAAGTCTTTCCTTTTCTGTAATAGCATAAAATATCTAACATTTACCTACAGAGATCTATAAATATCATGTAAGTAAATGTAAGATAAATGATATATAAAACCAATGGATGATACTTACTGACTCAAGTACTTTTCTCATAGATTTATTAGGCCTTATTTAATGTGCACATATTAATAAGTTTATGTCTCCTGTGTCTCAGTCTGTGATAAATTAGAATTAGGAAAAACTACTAGAAAGTTATTGAGGTGATTATGGACCACTGGCAAAAAGAGCAACTATTCTAAAATTGATAAACAGACAGATTATATAGCCAGATGGCATAGTAGTTGATGGTTACAGTTCATCATCAAGAAATGGTTAAATAATGGTAGGAGTTATCCATCTAAAAAGAGATAGGGTATAATGTCTTAGGGAAAATTCCAAAAATGTGGTTTCTTTAGATCAAGGTCTCTTTTGTTATCCATATTTGAATATCTACCTTGTCCAAGGAGTCAGGACATACCGAGATCTCTAAATTTCTGCTTAATATAATTCTCATAATTAGTAGAATGGTTAAAGTTGAATGGTTAATTTTTATTTTATAAGATAACTCTAGATTGGTGTTGGTGATATTTTTTAAATTTTTATTTTCTAAAAACTTAGTGTGATTTTATGTACAGAACGTGTATATATATATATATATATACACACACACATATATATATATAATATAAAATATGGATAACTACAATGAAAGTGTAGGAATAGTACTCACTCACATATATATATTTATCACATCCTTTGGAGTGAAAAAAGATGGTTGTTAAATAATATAAAAACATTTGTTCAAAAATTTGTACACAAAGAAAAAAATTGTTGGAAAAATATTGTTCAGTGTTGAGTTTGCCTGGGTGGTGAATTTGAGTTAGTTTTATAATTGTTTGTCTTCATGTTCCATTTTTTTTACAATCCATATGGTTGTGGAATATTTCATATTAATATAACCAAAAATAAAACAAAATCTTTTCTGTGATATTTCTCTTTGCCCATTTGGATTGATCCCACAAAATACCACAGACTAGCCAGGTTATAGCCTATAGAAATGTATTCTCACAGTTCTATAGGTTACATTCAAGGTCAGGCAGATTCAGGGTTCATGAAGACTCACTATCTGGTTTACAGATTAACCTTCCAGATGTGTCCTCAATATGGCATGCGGGACAAGGTGTGTGTGTTAGTCTGGTTCTTCATAAGGGCACTCATCCCATTCATGAAGGCTTTTAATTGTATGACCAAAGCCTCTCCCAAAGGTCCATCTTCTAATATCATATTAGCATTAGCATTTCAATATGAATTTGGTGGGAGGGACACAGATTTTAGACTATAGCATTGGCCAAAGCAATTGAGCAGAGCAAAGGTGGGCATCACATGTACATACGCAGGAGCATGAGGTGTGTCCTTTTGTTGTCCATGTGCCTCTCTGGCCCTCTGCCTCCCTGAGTGTCACAGTTTCTGAGGACTTAATGGACTGTTAATCAAAGTCTTACCTGGATGGTTTTTCTCAAAAATAAGAAACATAAATCTTAGCATCTTCGCAGGACTCTTCAAGAAGTTTCCAGCTCCCCTGTTAAGCAGTTGAGTAAAATAATGGAAAGAGCGAAAAAGAACCTAGTGAAAATTGTAAGCAATTTTGTAGATCATTTTTCAACCAGACTTTCCTAGCAAATGTAGCTCTAGGCTTTTTAATGATTATTCAGTATTGATGTGGTACTATAGGTGACATAATAGGGATATAAAAAGTTTTCAGCATACCATCTCTTATAGATAAATCTTAAATAATAGCAAGAAGGCCTCATCAAATATCACCTGTGAGACTCAATGCTGAGAACATAGCCCATGAATGTAATCCATCTGAGATGATACTTAACTCCAGGTAAGAGATAAATGACAGAACCAGTAATGCATATGGTTCCTGAGAAACTTTATCATTATCCATTATTCAGATTTTCTTTTGTCAGAGAGCAAGATCACAGGCTAAAAGCTATTTTCCCATAGCTCCTCTAGAGCATTCATTGGCCATTGTGTTTATATTTAATGATGACCAGGTTGAGGAAGACTCTGTAAAATTATTAGACTTTTAGATTATTAGATTAGATTATAAAATTTACTGTGACATTAATTCCTCAAAGGTTCTTGTGTTTGTTTTACTTAAAAAGTTAATGAATTATTAGTTATATTGGTATGAAGTCTTAGGGTTAGTGAGCAAATAATAAATCCACATGTGAAAGAACAGACTATTCACTTAATATCATGTATTTCAAAAGGTAGAAGTTTCCAAATGCAAGGAAATTATATAATTGTACACGTTTTGGTGACCTATTACTAAAAATTCAATATTACTTAAAATTTTGTCTTAGGCTTCTGTGCAGAGGTTTCTATTCCTCTCATAATCTAATTTTTTTTAATGTTTATCATTGATTTGCTGCTTGAAATGTGGATTTACAACAGTAATCCTGGTTAGAGAAATGGTCAAATGATAGCATTCATACAGATTCACAGCTCGTGCTCTTCCTTATTCACTTGTCATGTTTTCCTTAAATCTTCCTTATGTCTTCCTTATATCCCTGTTTGTCTTTGGTTAATTGTTATTGTTCTCTGACTCCTCAATCCATTTCCTTTTATTTTCTTATTTGTTTCCCCTCTGTCCTTCTTATTTTCCCAATTACTTTACTGCATCAGGATTCTCTTACCCTGCTCCCTCCATCACCTAAAGGGTCCTGTTTTCACACTGTCTCCTCCCCGCGGTGCCCAGTAGCTCCTCTCCAGCCCCCTGCCCATTATTTCTTTTTCTGTACCATCAAAAAGCCACTTGGACACCTTAATCTCTGTGCACGTTTCAACTCATTTGGACTTGTCAGGTATGAGCAGGGGAGGAGTCTTACTTAGGGTTGGGCACATGGGGCACAGTGATTATCTTTTGTATCTTACTTTAACTGAGAACTGGCTTCTTGCCTGAATTAGGACCCATTCAGGATTCAGGAGACATGAATTTCAATTGCAGGTACAAGGGTGATATGGGAGCCTGGGGTAGGGGAGGCGATGGGGAGTGGACTCTGCAGACCTATAGGTCCTGGGCTGATTAGGTGTGTTTCAGTGCTGACAAGGTGGCTCCATGCTGTCAACCGTGTCCACTGCATCACTCCGTGTGAGACATGTATTATTGCCAAACTAATTCACAAAATCATTTGCTTTAGTTTCCCATCTCTTGAAGTCCTTTCACGGACTACAGTTACTGCTTTGTGGCAAACCTTTGCTCCTTAGTAACTTACCACCCAATGAAAGTTTACTTTCCTCTCCACTCCCTTTTACAACTTTTCTTCCTTCTTACACTCATACTCTTTATGTATGGTTACTTGACATTTTATCCCTAAGTGTCTTCATTTTTTGAGAGACTAACCCCAACATATTTCTTCATTTAAATAGTCATGATCCCCATACTCTTAGTACTGCATAAAACTTAATTTTAAGCTTTTCCTACATATTAATTCTAATACCATATTCTTTTCTCTCTGTATCCATAAACCTTATACCTATCCTACGTATGTCTAAAAAATGCTAATTTTGAAAAGATATAATTTTACTTTAAACCATTTTTGTAATTAGTACAACTTTAGTGCTTCTGATGTGTATAAAATATTACAGAAGGCAGTGATGTTTGAAGAACTTTATAATACTATGTTTAACTTTTGAGGAATAAATATTCTTACCCATACTCCTTTCCCAGAACAAGTGCTGGGAAAAGCACATTCTTCTGTGACCAGGAATCTTGTTGTCCAGTCCCACCTCTAAGTGCTGCAATTAGTGTTTCAAGGGTAGCCTGTTGGTAGAACAGCACAGTAGTCCTTGTGGCTTGTGTCATTCACCTCTTTCTAGGAGATGTTAGGGGCTCTTTTCATGTTTTAAAGGCCTGTATTTGTCCTATGGTGTAATTCCCTGGATTGACTTTTGGACACATATCTTCAAATCAATGTGATATTTCAAGTCCCCTCATGATAGTTTCTGGGAGAAACATATTTTGGACCCAAAACAGACATACAAATGGACACATTTCCTGCAATACCCATGCCCTCTACACAGATGGTATTCTAGTCACCACTGCAGAGTTGACAGTTAACCAAGCAATACTCTTTCTAGAGCAGCCTCACTTGATATCAGTAATCTGTTTGATCAACCAGGTATTTTCTCCTAGAAATTTGAAGCTGGGACAAGAGAGTTTCTCTATAAATGTATAATTGATGTCAATCCAGAACTGAGAATAGCAGTGTTTGACTCACATCTAAACAGGTAGGTGCATCTAGACAACACAAAGGGAAGATACTAGAGACAGAGACATGAAGACAGAGCAGAGGTAAGACTGTGGCATGAGAGCCAGAAACAAAATCATAAGTAGAGTGACGGACACAGAGATACACTTACATGGAAATAGAGGGACACACAGCAGGGGGGTGGAGAGAGAGAGAGAAGAGGAACAGAGAAACAGAAGAGAGAGGGATGGAGAATCACACGAACAGCTGCCTCAAAGAAAGTGCTTCCACTTTCTTTGCCCCCATGAGGATAGAGACAGAGATCTTTGTGCTGAAAGCAGATTGAATTGCTTCTGTTCTTTATATCGCAAAGCTACTGGTCTATGATAGAGTCTACTTCTAGGCTGTTATGTCAAACTCAGAATAACTTGTGTCAGAAGAGTACCATGTTCTTCCTGTGAACCAAGGGCTTTTGGATTCTGTCTCTGTATTATTTAATAAGTTGCCAAAGCTCATCAGCAGTTATTATCATACTAAATCCACAATGATGATTTTTTTTGCTGAATAATATTGAAATGTTGCTGTCAAATTTTGTAATTCGGAGTGCTTTATTAAATTCATTGGTTGATCAAAATAATTGATCGCTGTTTACAAAGAATAGTCTAAACATAGTTTTACTTGACAAAGATCCAAATAATGGGCCATTGGGTTCTAAACATCAATTGTGAAAGATGTATTTTTTTCTTTGAAACATTCTTAGTGATTTGCTTTAAAATTAAATAAATAATTACTTATACTAATTTAATGTTGGCAAATACAATTTCATTGATTTTGTAGTTTTATTGTCATTTAACTTATTAGATTATTGAAATATTTTAGCTCCATAAAAGCATAAGCACAAGGACTTTACACTAATTTTATATTAGTACATATGTAGAGAATATTAGGAAAATAATTTAAGTAATAAGATTGTCTGATACTTTATCCTTCAAAAAAGTTCCATGTATTATTCCAATTTGAGAAAATTTGAATTATGCAGTTTTTTTTTAAATGAGAGGTTGTCTTTATGTGGTTATTTTTTTATTTTTAAGATTTATTTTTTTATGCATACAAGCTGGGGTATAGGCCAGAGGTGTGGGGTGGTGAAAGGATTCACCAGATACAGAGTGGGGAGCAGAACAGGCAGATCTACTGAAGTACACTGCTAAGGGGAGCAGCGTGTGGGGCAGGAGAGGTCTGCTGTGCCATATGGGAATCTCCCTGGCCGGGGATTGAACTAGTGCTGCTGTGGCTCTGGGTAGCTTCATAGTGCTGTGCTTAACCCGTTGCACCACCAAGGAGGGCCCTATGTGGTTATTTTTTAAACAAAACTTGTTTCTTGATTCACTTTATTTAAAAAAAAATTTTGGTAACTTTCCTAAATTTATCCACGTACACTTAATATTTATATATGCTGTAGTTCACAAGAGCTGACGTGTAAGTCTTCAGACAGATTTTTTTTCTCCAGGGAAATCTCAGCTTTGCTCTTAAGGTCTTTCCAGTGATTGACTGTGTCCCACCCACATAATCAAAGATAATCTCCTTTACTAAAAGCCAACTGATTGTATGTGTTAACCAGATCTCAAAAACACCTTCACAGGAGCTCCTAAATTAGCATATCTTTGGATACTGAATACTGTACTCTAGCCAAGTTGACACAAAAAACTATCACAGTCCCTAAAATCCTATGAAAATTGTACACATGCCAACTGCTAGACCCCAGCTTTAAGCTTCTAAAATGCTTTTGTTATCTTCAAGAAGGAAAGATCTGATTTACATTTGAGTTGCTGTTCCTGTCTTAGTGGCTATTGGTCTCCACACATAGCTTCCTTCACATCCGTAAGGATTTAATGAAATTCCTCACCCTCTGCTCACATTGCCCTTGCGGGGGTGCTGGTTAGTATTTGACCTTTAGAACCTCCTTTCCATACCTCCCATTCTATATTCTCTTACCTCTGCTGGTGCATTCATTGACTTGTTAGGTTCTTTACCCGGTGGGTTAAACTTTACCTTTATTCCTGTAAAATTTGAATCCTTACCTTTATTGAGTTTCTGTGATTTCCATAAAATTCTGCAGGCATTCCAGTAACTATATTGGACTCCCCACAGACCCCTTCTTATTCCCATTCCTTTGCAGCAATGCAATCAACTCTTGGCAAATGGGACAGATCACATTAACAATATTATAAGCCTCCTCTCTGCATTTCAATTCAGTGGCATAAGAACACTAAATTAACAAGAGGTAGAATTTTATTCTAATATAATGGAATTGTGATTTCATTCCCAGTTGGAAACATTATTCTCTTAGAAACTCATAATTCCAAGTATGTGATCCCCCAGGGTTCAGGAGCAGGAAGCAGATATTTCAACATAGAGATTTTAGATTTAGTATCGAGGAGCCACTCCACTCCCACCCTTTGTTTTCTGGCCCTGGTTATGGAGTACAGTGGGGTGTACTGCCATTTTTGGTCACTGAATTAAAGCACTCTAATTCCACCTTCCTCAGTTAGTGCTATCGCAGAAACTTCATTAGACTTTGTGTTTCTAGATCATGGGATATATGGTGATTCCATAACATGGACCCATTGCTACATTTGTTCCATTATAAAGTGGGTTGCTCATAGAGGATAATGTTTTGTGACATATGTCAATGAATAAAGCAAGATTAAAGTTGTGTATTAGATTCCTAGAATAAAGTACTACCAATGAGGAGCTTAAAAAAACAGAAATTTATTCTTGCAAAATTTTAGAGTTTAGAAGTCTAACATCCAGGTGTCTTCCTCTCTCAAGGCACTAGGGGAAAATTAGTGCTATGTTGCTATTTTTTGGTGTTGCTGGGACTCCCTGGATTCCTTAAGTTACAACTGCATAACTACAATCCTGCCTTCATGTCACCTGATATTCTTTCTATGTCTTGACACTGTCTTATAAAGACATCAGTTGTATTTGATGCCAATACCACCCCAGTATGACTTCCACTAATTACAATTTTGTTGACCCTTTTTCCATGTAAGATTGCATTTTGAGGTACTTGTCACCATTTTGAACAAGCACTGTATTTACTAGGTAGGGAGCTGGTGATAACTGCCATAGGAATATCTAGTCCCTCTGATTAAGAGTCTCTCCTACAGTGACTATCCTCTGGTGGGTTTCTATATAGGAAACATCTTAATATTCCATGACTATTCCAAGAAATAGATCCCTATATCTTCCACTCAGAACTCCTTTTCACCAACCCTCTAATCTTGTTTCTCAAGTCTCTGATGGAATAGACATCCCATTAGCTTCTCCCAGAAGTCATCATTGGACCCATATAGTAGACAGTCTCTCCCTCCACATTTGCAAAGCTAAATATACTATCTAAAATTCTGCCTACTGGGAATATTTCTCTTCAAGACTATCTTTCAGACTGTCATAAATAAGGTTAGAGTTCAGCAGCTGTTCACTCCTAGATGGAGTCAGTATCATCATAGAGATGAATAATTTTTCTTCCTTGGCTAATAGAAATAGATAACTTCCCATGAGGACACAGGTGTGATTTGAGGGACTGTTGACACAGGAATAGGAGTAGGTAATTTGAAATCTGCTTCTGCTCAGATGGGTTTTTTGAGGTTTCTGTAGCTTATTGGGTCCTGTTAGTTATATTTCACTCTCATTCAGTCATTCAGGATTGTGCTTCACATCTACTTTTAGGGTAAATTTGTCGAGATAATACCCAACTCATGATGAGCAGTTCAGATCACATAGTCCCCTGGCTGATATTCTCAGGTATTGTTCAAGCAGTGACCAGTAGCAAATCAGAAATAGTTTTACAAATGGAAAGCCGTTGTTTGCAGGTAATTCTGGATTTATTCCTGAATATTCAGGTCTGTACATATTTCCTATTAGAGGTTCCAAAAGGCATCTATTTGCAACAGGGGGTTCAAGTACCATTTAGATATTTTACTTTATGAAGTCTAAAAGTTGGGGAAGCTTGACCTATTTCTAACCATTTTTGTTGTTGTTGTTGTTCTGGATAATAAACAAAGCTGGTATCTTCATGGATTACTCAGGAAATGGATAATAGTTCTCACAAATGTAGCTTATGCTTCTTCCAGAATCCAAAGATTTATGCAAAATGTGGTATATCTTTCTTCATACTAGGAAGTTCAAGGTACAGTTAGTTATTGTTCACTTTAGAAGGGACACCAACACATGCTCTGCATCAAAGGATTGATATTATTTTTGCAATTTGGCAGTATCACAAAGCTGAGGGGTTTCTCTCTCGCTCACTAGCACACATGATTTTTCTAAGGCATGCAGGTTCTTGTGACCTCTTCTCATCAGGTCCAATTAACATATTTGCTGTAATAGACCAGAATGATGTTTTCTGGGATTTCAACATGGTCAAGATTTTGACAGAAGTCCAGAGCGTTTATATAATCCTGAGGTATGGCTCTGAAAGTATAATTCTCCTACCAATTAGATAAAGATGAATTGCTTTAGACTGCCTTTACTAATTTAGAGGGAAAACAAAATACCACAAAATAAACCACTTCCTAAATCAATAACCACTCTCTATAAGGCTATAACTGTGTTGATTTGCACTACACCTGGATCAGCAGTGTGGTTGTTGGCACCGATAATTCAGGGTGATTCAGAGCAGCCATTTGACTTTTGTAAGAGTTAAATTCGGCAAAGACAGGAGTTACCATTCCTGCTTCTTTTAATATTTACTGATAGTACAAATGTCTGCAGTTTTTCTGGTATGTATTTCTTTTTGTTACTATTTGATTGGGAAAATTCCAGGGATTCTACTTATCTCTTCCCAGCATAACAGCATTTACTTCATGGGTCAGAGAATCAATATAAGGCAGTCTCAAGTTGCTAAGTATGACTATTTCAAGTACACAAATGGGAACATAGGAAATAACCACCACAAAGGATATAGTCCCACTGACCATTCTAAGGTGGATATGGGCCAAGACTCCTTTTACTTCCTGACTTTATGCCCACACCAAGAAGTGCTACATTGGGGCAATGACTAATAACTCTTTGGTGGTGTGGTTATTTCCCTTTCTTGGTTCACTGTCATCCTGTTAAATGGCCATGGATTTTCTAGGGGAAACTTGGAGGAAGATTTACAATGTATCTTTATGTTTGCATTTCAGAGAGAATCCTAAAAAAATGTAGCCTTTGCCTCAAGAGGCTCTAGGTTTGTGAACTGAGTGTGAGGTCATGGATTCCCACTACAGCATTTTGATCTGGTTTATTGCTACCAGAGGAAGAATTGGTCAGATAACATGTTCAAAGTAATATTTTAAAAGGATGGCAATCTATTTCATTCTTAAGGTTCTCACACAAAAAATATTAATCACAACTGTACATCCATGTGAGTCAAAACACTTGCATTGCCATTCTGTCTTTGTGGAAAATTCTGGCAATTGTGCCAATTCATACCTGAAACTAAGCATTGCTGGGTGGCTTCTGCTACTCCAAGACCCCTTCATTATCCAAATTAGGTAGTACATTTCTTCTAGCATCTCTAGCCTACAGGGGCAGCCGCCACAGGGCTTTTCAGGGATAGTCCTGTTCACCACTAACTTATTATAATATTCTTATCACTTTGTGAAGGGAATGTTATTTCTCCCCTGCTGGAGATATGGCAAGGTGTGACTGAGTAAGCTATCCATACTAGGTACACTTTAGCATGTTCTTTATGTTTGATTTATTTCTTCTTTTTAGTAGAATCCCAGCATCTCAAACTTATTATTGATGTCACTACTGACTCCAGACTTCAAGCAGGCTATTAGAGTCTATCCCAGGAGCTTCAACTAACACAGCCTATCTAGAATACTAAGCTTTTTCATATTAATATACTTTTCTTCAGCTAAGCTCATATTTTTTATCTATTTTATTTACATCCTCTAAACATGCTTTCTATTTCCTGTCTATAAAAATTGACAAGGTCCTATCACCCCTTTAGCATAGAAACTATCTTATTTTGGGGGACACATTGCAATTCTCCTCTGGTCATTGAAGCAATAAATAAATGGTGGGAATTACCTTGAGAAGAATGAGAATATCCAAATATCCTTGCTAAGCAAATGCTTGGATGAAGTCATTAAAAGTAGTCTTCTAAGTTAGCCTAGAGAGATTGCTGCAAATAGAAAGAAAGATTTAAGGAGCTTTGAGAGTTCAAGTTGAAGGACCCCATCTCCATCTCAGATTTCTACTTTTTTCAGTCATTTTCTTATTATAAAAATCTCTTCGATTATAATTAGAACCCTGGTTACAAAGGAGTGGGACCCTGAGATTTGGTGTGGGCAGTTAGCTTTAATTTTAGCTTCAACTCTCAAAGCCCACTGAATGTTTAATGGACATGGTGGCTCCGCAGCCCAGACCACCAAGTCACAGCCTGATCATCAACCACCCATGTCCTACATATACACAAGGTCCGAGAGACGTTCAAACTCATCAGAAGCTTTCCAGCTCTGCACCATACCTGAATTGAAAGTTCAAACTTATGCTTTTCTTTTTGTAAGCTTTCCAGTAGAGTGAGAAGCACTCTGATAAAGATTATGTTTATCTTTATCATTGTCTCACAAACCTTTCTCTCTGCTGGTTACAACCTGCCCTGCTCACATGTGTATACTCTGAAGTACTATGTGTGGAATCAATATTAGAATTTCAACTTGAAGGTCTGTTTCTTGAAGGTATTCCTGGTGCCAATTACTGTATCAGCCAGGACCCCAGAAAGAGATGGAAGGAGTACTGATAGAATTCTAAAGAAAATTTAATGATATACTATTAGAGGTGTGTGTGGGTGGGGGAATTAAGAAGCAAGAGGAGTTGAGTCATCCCCAGCAGTAACACTGGGAAGGTGTTAGCATCCTTAAGTCTGGAGGGGAGAGCAGCTCCTCAACGTCCTGGCAGGTCTGTGGTCAGAGGGCGCCACATTCACTTTTAGAATCTCAATGTTAAGGCCTCCCTGCTGGCGCAACGGGTTAAGTGCAGCACTATGAAGCTATCCAGAGCCACTGCAGCATGAGTTCGATACCCAGCCAGGGTGCTGCAGACTTCTTCTGTCTTGCCTGCTGCTCCCCTCAGCAGTGTACTTATAGTTAATCCACCTGTTCTGCCCTCCACCCTGTTTCTGGTGAATCCTCTCACCACCCCACACCTCTGGCCTACACCCCAGTTTGTATGCATAAATAAATCTTAAAAAAAAAAAAGAATCTTAGTGTTAAAGCAGGATGTGAGCAAGGAAAGGACAGCCCTGGTCTCTCTCTTTTTTCTGTCTGACTACCTGTGGCTTTCACATCGACTCACACAGTGCATTTTAAACAAGTCAGCCTTTCTGGTATGTGCAGAATGTAACAGAAAATGGATCTGAGTTGGGAGAATGGAGATAGACAAATGGAGAATAATTAGGGTGGTGGTGGTAGTGGTAGGAGCTGTCTATGCAGCAGTGGTGAATTCAAGGAGAGCCTCCTACTGTTTTCAGATATTTTATTCCCTTTTACTGTTGCTCCTGCTAGAGAATTCATTTCAGCTTCATTGTATCACCGTAACAATCCCTTTCCATTCCACCCCAGTGTTCAGAAATTCTTTCCTAGGGGCCTCCTTGGTCCCCAGGCAACTCTTGAAATATGGTTAGAAGTGGTTTAAGTGTCCTTGAGCGTTCTCAGACAGTTGAGGTGATTGTGTAAGGTGGTAGCATATAAAGTCTCCAGAGAGATTGTTGCCTAGTGCATCTGAGGCTGAGCCAGGATAACCTGTTAGAGTACTGAAGTAAAAGAAAATTAAGGTGAGCATTACTTGAAAGCAAAATTAATTTATAATGTGATGTGGCAGTAGAAAAGCTGAATGTTTTTTGAAGAACTATATGAAGAATAATCACAGTCCTTGGTGTTTCTTCCCACACAATTCAGCTACAATGCTTCAGACATCACGTCTGATTTTGAGTGCCTGAGTCACAATCAGTTGCAAATATTTGGTGGAAGAAATGGTGGTAGAAAAGAAAAATGAGCCATTAAATAAAAGTCTTACTAGTCAAAAATATCCCCTCCCCCCAAAAAAATGTAAACTAGATTGATTGGCTTGAATCTAGAAAAAAAAAAAATTTTACCCTAATATGAGAAAAATATATAATTTGCTTAAGGCATATTAAATACTACAGTAAAGTCAATAGGGAAAATGTAGCTGGGACATGAGCAAAATATATAGAGATTAACATTATTATGTCAGTAGCATAATCTTTTGTAAAGTAAAATCAGTAATTCATGGAAGTATGGAGGGGTGTTGACTGTCACTTCAAGTAGAGCTTGCTTATTCATAGTTGCATATTCTGTTCTATGATGTATCCCAAAACTGTGAAGGTGAAAATTCAAACGGGGGATAGATCTACAAATGAGGAAACGGGGATCTTTACTCTTTTTCCATTCCCATAAGTTGAACAAATTTAGCTGTTTTATGCTAGAGGCAAGTTTGCTGAACTTGAATAACCTTTACATTGATTGCTATAGACATTCAGGTAAGATTGCCAAGCTTTTTCTGTGGTGGTACAGTTTTACATGGCGGATGTTTTGGTCACTGTGTCAATCTACATTGCTTGCCTCAGACTATCTCTATTTGAGTAACTCCTTTAAATAGAAAGTGGCTTTTACTAGAGATAATGGATTTCTCATCATTATGCTATGGGGCACGGCTTGCAAACCAGGAAGCCAGATGACCAGGTTTGAGGCTTGCTTCCTTGACTTACTAGCTGTGTGAAGTTGGCCATATTTTTAGTGCCTATGAGCCTTAGTTTCTTTTCTTCAAAATGGGATTATTCATGCTTAGAGTAATGTTCTGAAATTTAAGGTAGATATATGTAAAACATCTGACATGTTTGGCGAAAGTGGGGATTAAATAAATAAAATCTGCTGTAACTCTTCATGTTCATCTTCTTATTTCTCGGTTAAGAAATCATTGGAACTTCCCTTCAGAATACAATGGTGATAATTCCACTGGAGAGAATGTTGGCAGAGCAAGGACTTGTCTCTTAGCGCACAAGTTAGATACCATTTACCTAAAGTAACTTCTCTGATTCTCCTTCCCAGAATAGACTGATTCAGCACCCCCTGGAGACCCTGGCTTCTTCCTTAATAAATGAAAAGTTTGAATCTGAAGTCAGGTAACATTTTGCCTTAAAGCATTGTCTTAAATGGATTTTTCTTTCCTGCTTAAAAGAAAGTCAGAAAAGATTTATTATAAATGTTCTCAGGAGACTACTTCCAAAATGCTTCCCCTTAAAGAGGTAGTTATAAAAATGAACACTGAACTCTGCTTTGGAGATTTGTAAAGTGTTAGGAAACCCATTTTCTGCGTGCCTATTAGTGAATTTCAGATGAGTTTGAGTAAGCTAAAAATTAACCTCAAAGTTCACATTTGATTAAATTGAGGTCCACATGTGAAGACATGCATAATAATTCATTTTTTGTTTAAAAGAACCAATTACTAAAAATGAGATACATGTTAGAAAACTGATAAGCTATTAAGGTAGCTTTATAGCTATATGTCTAATGCTAGTATCTCTTTAAGAGGTCATTCCACCAGCATTTAAATTATATTACATATTACATGAGATTCGAATAGCAATTTTGAACTTCATTCAGATGACATAAGTTTTTCTTTTGCTATTTTACAAAACTTTGCAAATAAACTTAATTTTGGGCATGGGTGGGATTAAAAATTAAGAATACAATTTTTACCCTTTTAGGTATCTCTTTCTAGCTTTAGGCTTTGAGTAAATTTTGAAGATGGCAGTGTGCCAATTTGCTTCTTGTATACCTTAAGCTGTATCAATTGCTTAACATTTATTAAGTAGGAATGCTATATATCTAGAGACTCTTCCTAAATTGATCTTTTTGAAAGATAATAACAGCCTGATAGATGAGCAAATAAATGTCAGGAAATACTAGTACCCTTTGTGGGGTGTGATCAATTGTTTAATTTTTTTCTAGTTTAATGAATCCTTTATTAGAAGTTAATATAGAATGATAAGTTCTGATTATAGAATCAGATTTAACCAGAATAGAATCTAGGAGTTTTTATGTCATGTAGTTATTCTTCTTACTTCCATTAACTTTAACATTGAAATCTTGTTCAATTCACTTAGATATTTTGAATCTCATTTTTCTCCTCTGTGAAATGGAAATACCAGCTCCTGTCTGTTGTGGGCCTGGTTGATTGGTCTGTCCTCAACATGCACTTCTAAATTTCCTTCTACTGAAGCTTCTTGTCCTGCAGAGGCTAAGAAGCTAAAACTCCACATTCCCCAGGCTCCCTTGCTGCTAGTTAGTTTGGAATCAAATTAAATTCATCACTCAGACAAATTTATTCAAGGTTTTTAAGTGGGAGTATATAATATGGAAGCTATCTTTCTGAAGCTTTGGTTATTTTATTCCAGAAAACAGGTTGCAAAGAAATGGGTTTTTTTCTCTAACAGTGTTCTAGTGTTTAGTTCTAACCAGAAAACTAGTGACCGGAGCAATAGCTTTATCATTTCCAGGTCCCAGCCATAGTGTAATATTCTTGTCATAGAAGAGAATTTTCTTTATTTTTACTTTCTGGTAACCACAGAATCAGCAAACCCCTGGTTTTTCAGTTTTGTAATTTTAGGGAGCCGTTTCTGAAAGTCCAGTCTAAAGCCCACTTCTTCCAAACTTCGAGTTATTTTGTAAGTCTCTGATTTCTTGTATTACACCCTTTTCTCTTAAAACACAATAAAGTATTCTACTTGTTTGCTGAACTCTGATAGGTGACCTAAAGTCTTGTGAACATCAGAAAGAATTAATGGTACATTTTAAGGTGCTTTGTTAAAATATTATGTGGACATAGTAATTATTATGTTTAACATACAAGATTTGCCATGCTATTTGACTAGTGGAATTTAATAGAAATGTAACTCATAATATATCCCTTGAGAATATAAAATAATTAAATCAAAGTGGGTATTTCTTTAGAGAGGAAAGGAATGACTATATTATTGAGTTACAGTAAGCTTTCTGATTATTTCCTGACCCTGGGTTCAGGGTAGAGTAGATTGGGGGTACAGGAGGCTGACCTTATACTTGTTGAATAACTTGGGGTCTAACTGTACAGGAGCACTTAGCCTTGATTAATTTCCTTGTTTTTATAGCCTATTCTGAGCTCAATGACTTTGACTAGAACTTTCTGCAGCACTTGTAAATTTAAAGTTTCTGAAAATAAGAGTACTATACTATTTCTTGCTTTCCCCTTTCTCTTATAAGTAATGTTCCCTGGAAAACAAGGTTAAAGGTTTGAAGTTGTAAAGGACTGAGCCAGTTCTTAACGTAGTTATTCCAAGTTGCAATCCTGGTATGTTTCCTGCTAGAAATAAAATTATTCAATTAGAAAATATGATGATACTTGAAACGTAACAGGAAAGTTATACATGCTGAGTTAGCACACTGTGTCTCAAGATTTTTTGAGTTATTATTAGCTTATCTCAATGTTATCATTCACTTAATATAGCTGTCTTTAATATTTGCGTCTTTGGTTTATGGTTCATATGGTGCGTCAGTCATAATTTATTTGTTCATTGTTGGGGAAAATAGGATTTATAACCACTGAATTACTCTGATCAAATACAATAATTTTTAAAGGAAATATATTCTTAGGGCTACTTTGAATCGATAAACATTTACTAAAAACAAATGCTTAATTTACATTGAATAATATATTTTATGATACTGTATGTTAAGATGATGCTGAAGAGAGTTTTGATTATAGCACATGCTGGGAATTAGAAAGATAAAATTGCTAACTCTGCTTAAATATTCAGTGACTTCAATACCGGGAGGAGTAAAACATGATTTTACTTTATAGTTTCTTTCTACTTTAAAAGAAACACATAATTGTACAAATTTGTATGTCATTTGTTTTTGTTCTAGAAAGAGTCTTTCAAATTCAGCCTTAAGCCACACTTATGAATGAGATGTGCTCTCATGATTCAGTGGTTTTCTCAATACTTTTGAATGTAATTTGTTACCCAGGTAAATTTAGAAGATTGTTGGTTGGGCAGCTGTGAATTTAGCAAATCACATTTAAAAATGATTTTTATACTATCTATAAATGTAATGAATGTTGGGTAAATGTGAAATACTTCACAATCTCTATTAATATTTAGAGATGTATCATGTGTAGGCTAATTTTCTTCTAAATATATATATATATATATATATATAAACATTGTTGATATATAAATATATATATATATATATAACTTAATCTTTAGCCATACATTTTTATCAAAATGATGAATATGTGTATATGTACATATATGTAGAAGGATACAATCTGAAATAATGATGATGTGTCATAATAATTTACAATATAAAGTAATGTTTGTATCTTTTTTCTGTTCCTCCTCCAATTTAACTTCTTAGGGGTTTACTAGGGTTGAATAATCTGCTAAGGTAAAGCTGAAGAGCCCCTTTTCACTCCTCTTCCCACACATAAGGAGCTTTCAAAGATGTTGAGATTGAGAAGGAGGAACTGAGTTTTAAATGAAGACAGAGGGGAACCTCTGATGTTATTTTGCCCCTTGATCCTTATGCTGAATGTCAAGTGGAATAGTAGGACGGGAATAAAAAAAGCCTCCAGGGAGTATGTAGATACCTCAGGAAAGGAGGTGAATATGCTCTCTTCTAACTGCAGCTATGACTTGATTCTCAGAAGGGAGGTAGAAGGTGCTATTTAAAGGGTAAGTCCATGAGGCAGGGAGAAGGGCAGCATCATAGCTTGTTCTGGATTGGGCTACTGTGGGCATGTACACGCGGGTTACATTCCAACTGCATATGTGGGCTCTCAGCTTTCCCCCATCGAGAAATCATTAGATCACATCTAATGCTTTTTATCTATCACGGTGCCTCATGGTCAGTGTGGTGGGCTGAACTAGTTGTCAGGGCTCGCCAATCCGTGGCTAGTTCGCCTGTTCAGAGAGTATTGGGGCCACTACAGGCTTAGTTTCTTTTACCTAGGCTGTCTCATTGGGAGAATCTGGTTGTGTACCACCGTGTTTTATGAGGCACAGAAGCAAGTAGCAGACTTTAACTTGAAAAAGTGTACCCAGTGCAGGTGTCCACACTTTTTGAAAGTTTCCTTTAAGCCACTTCACTTTTACAAAAGACCTACATTAGTACCTAGTTTTTGCTAACAACAAGAAATCTGGAGATTTTTGCTTTTATGACAAAGACGAAAAACAAAATTAGTGTTCAGTAACTGTCTTGCAGTGACTGTCACAGAGGCAGCATGCCCTCTCACAGTGAGAGTGGCATTGCCAACTGCCCTCCCCTGGGAACTACTTTATATAAGGGGTGTATTTATCATATCCCCACTTTTACTAAAATTGCTCAACGCATAACTTTTTGACCAATGATTGGCTATATTGCAATGCATTCACAGTGGTCTCCAAATAACTGTTGCCTAATGACGTTGTAGCCATGGTAATGGTGGAGCCTTTTATGTCAGCAATAGCCTCATATAGCTGGGGTTTATAGCATCTCTTGATAGCATCACTTTCCCTGTGCTTCATTTAATCTCCTGTCGTTTTGTTCAGCACGGTCCCTAAGTAAACAAAATTCACTGCTAATGCTGTGTTTACAACAAGGATGAAGTCATCTAACAACATATTTCTAGAATGTATCCCTGTCATTAAGCAGCACATGGTTGTATATAGTTTTATTTTAGCTTTATGTGTGATTTGACATGATTTGATAGGGTTATATTTTGGGATCTGGGAATGCTCAAAATATTTCCATGTAAATTAATGGTGATAACTTCTTTGCTTTATACTATTTTGTCTTACGAAAAATGAAGGGGTATTTTACTTTCAGATAGTAGGGAAACCTATAGAGGCTGGTTGGATTTGCCTGTTGTGGTAGAAATCTACACTATTTGGGGAGCAAAAATGTTCCTAGCCCATTGAGCAAAGTAGGAAAAAATACTCCTTGTTCCTGGTATATACAGATCCATTCCAGGATGCACAGTTTGATGTCAAGAATGAGGGCCCCTTATGCACATAAAATCACTGTATTGAACACAAAGAACAGTCTTTCATGGCAACTTTGTTCAACATGCCATATTTATATAGTTTTTAACCAGGGCTAAGAGTCTTTTCAGAAGAAAATCAAGCTAGACGTCTTGAAAGAACCCCATTACATAGTATCTGCAAAGGACATTTCCAGCAGAGGAGGAGTGAGATTTGAAAAAGAGTGAAAACAATTGATAGAGATTCTTACTGATGTAAATAAACCTTCTCCATAGCCTCTGGGCATGATTATGCAAGTTACTATGAAATGGGCAGCTTGTCATTATAAAAAAGGAAACGAACTCTGCTTGAAATAAAATGAAAGCAAATACACAGCACAAGGTGGGACAGGGGTCTTGTGAGAAAAGATATGGCATAGAATTGGTAGATCTCGCTGCAAAGCCAGAGCGTGAATATGCCTCTGGTGATCTAAGGATTCTTCATTCCCTGGCAAAGGTAGTATATTCTTGAATCAGCCATTAGCTTAGTTTTTGTTCCAAGGAAGAAAAATAAAGGTCTCTTAGTTGTTAAGCTAGTGTATGATTTACAGCTTCCCTCTGTGTATTCAAAGAAAAAAATGGCATAGCATATGACAAGGAAACTTTGGAAGTCAATGCTCCAAATTTGTTCCAGAGTATCTGATTTATGCTAAAAGCCTGTGGCACATTGATATTGCCTGACCCCATGTGAAGCTGCATTTGGTATTTGGACTGTGAGTAGAATTTCCTTCATTTACAATAACATGAAACTCAGCAGTAAATCTTCACAAGATTATTGTAACTCGCATGATTGGAAGCTATCCTTGGGGTTTACTGAGCAGTGTAATGGAGAAATTTCAAATCTTAGGTGATAAACAACAAAAGAAAACTCCCCTCTCCCTTTCTCAAAATTTCTATACAGATAGAATGATGCTACTTGTCCCAGTGTCTTTGGATCCTTATAAAATCTAAGAAATAATGCCTTATTAAATGTCTATAGTCTTAAATTTAAGCAGTTAGACTAGCACTAAAAATAGATTAGTACACATTGCCTAGGTGCAATAATTTATATCAGAGATGAAAAGCAACCAGAAATCCCCAAACTGTTGTAACTTGAAAAATGAAACAAATTTAACCTACTGCAAATGGGCCATGTGGATATCAGAAAGGACATATTAATCAAACCTTACCAATTAAGGAACTGGTACTTCACTATTTAACTCTGAGATGAATTTCAAAAGCATGCCTTCATGGAATGGATATTTATGTTATTAAGATATCATAGCAACCAATCTTTATCTGTTCTGAGTACTATATAGAGGTCAAGTTGAAAGTTCTTTGCTGATTACCATTGTGACAATTAATAAAGATGATTTAGTTTGTCTGTTCTAACTTCTCTGAAAACATGAATGTCTAGAGGTAGGAGATTCTCATGCTAAACAATAATGTATTCTGTTAAATAAGTGAGAGATAAATGAATTAAGCCATTGCCAATCATTAAACAAATAACTTCAAACCAATTTTAATTAATATGAAAGCTCTCAGAGTTTGTGATATTTGAAACTCAAGTCCCTACTATTGTCTGAAATGAATTTAATTATACTTTCTAAAGATGATTTATCTTGGGATGTTATTTTCTCATAGTTCTTACTCTGATTACTATTGCTACTTTCTAAAATGCTACAGATTTGGAATTTGAGGTTATGTACTTATTCTCATATAAGAGATTTGCAATGGTATTAATTTGTACTTTTCTGTTTTTCAATTACTAAATTAGCATTTATAGAGCATCTACTCTCGGGAACCATATTTTAGACTTCTCCCCTAGTCTTCCACATCTCATAACTGTATCACTAATCACCCCTTTTGGGATAATAAATAGAAGTATTCTTTGAATTTTTTTTTATTTCCTCACAACTCAGGCAAACCATTAGCAAATTCTCTCTTCTTATTCTATTTTCAAAGTCTATTCAAATTCTGACCATTTCTCAGCACCTCTAGACTGCTACCTCAATCTCAACCACTGCTACATTTTGCCTAGTACACTGTAATACCTCCCAGCTGGTCTCCCAGCTTCTACTGGCCCACTTGCCACAGAGCAACGAGAATAATCTTAAAAGACAAATCAGGTTATGCCATTTTCTTGCTCAAAACCTTTCATAAGCTTCTTATTACATGAAAATGAACTTTTTTAAAGATTTATTTATTTATGCATACAAGAACTGGGGTGGAGGCCAGAGGTATGTGTGTGTGTGTGTGTGTGAGGGTGGTGGTGGTGAGAGGATTCACCAGAGACAGAGTGGGGATCAGACAATGCAGATCTACTGACATACACTGCTGAAGGGAGCAGCCGTGGGCGAGAGAGGGGAAGTTTCCTGCACCATGTGGCTCAGCTCCCTGGCCTTGGGGATTGAACTCATGTTGCAGGGCTAGCGATAGCATGATAGCACTGTGTCTTTAACCCCTGATCCACCAGTGAAGTCCTACATGAATATAAAATTTAAAGTGCATTTCATAGCCTATGTTGTCTTGCATTATCAGGCCCTTTCTAACCCCGTGTTCTATTCCTCTTCCCCTCACTCACTCAGCTCAAGGAATACCATCATTCTGATGTTCCTGGAACTAACCAAGCCCATCATCACCTCAGTCTGCACGTTTTGATCTCTCTAAGACAGTGTTCTAGCCAGATCTTTCAATCTTTACCTTAATATGTTCAGTTTTTGCTTAAATATCCCCTGACTATTTCTTAAATAACCCTCATCCTTATTATTTCCTAACCCATTAATCTGATAGATGTTTTCATAACACTTTTTCCAGTTAAAATTGTCTTATTTGTTTGTTTACTTGCTTAATCTTTTCTCCACTCCGCCTCCCTCATACCTATTCATTATAGCTCCCTGGGAGCAGCGACTTTATCTTGATCTCTACTATATATTCTGGGGCTAGCAGAGTAACCGACACATAACAGACACTCAGTAAATATTTAATGCTACAGATTTAGAATGTGATATGGTAAGAAAGAAGGACAAATAGTGATTAAAATGAGCTAACGAAGAGTCAAGGTATCGGTTGCCAGGGAACTTCAGATCTAATCAGAGGAAAAGAAACTACAACTATGCAAAAGTATATAAAGCACTGCAGATTAAATGCATAATCCCCATGTAAGGCAGAGAAAAGCAGGACATTTTATTATGTATATTACATGAAGCCATCTGTCTCCCTCCTGTTTCTTTTGCTGTATTACCTAATATGGTCTCTGCACATAAATGTTGATTATGACTAATTGATTATTTTTTTAAATATGCAAGTACAAGTAGAAAATAATATTGAAAGGAAATTAAAATGAAATCTATTCTGAATTACCTATGATTTAATCTCTTATGCTAGATAGAAGAACATAGATGGGGGTATATATTGACTTTTGTTTAGCTATTAGATATAGATCAGAACAATTTTTATGGCATGGCACAATATTTTCAGGACACTACTAAAGATAAATTATATTTAAAGAAAAGATAAATTGTACTCAAAATCATAATTTCCAATATTTTACTCATCTACCCTTCTATATAAATTTATCAATTTTGGGAAATTAAGTTATACATGTTGAGAATCATTTTTTATAAATTGACTATATTTATAGAGTGTAAATGGATAGCACACATTACTGGGTCTATCATGGATTCAAAATTTGTTCTTTAAACTGGATAAAAATGTTTCTAAAATATTAAATAAGGCATAGCTCCAGTTCTCAAGTAGCTACCATTCATTCATTGAGTCACCTATTTTTTTCAAACAGTTGAAAACCAACAGATTCCAAGCACTGTCCCAGACATTGGGGATACAGTTGAGAACAAGGCTGTCGAGGCCCTTGGCAGTCACAGATTTTAAGATTTCAGCAAGTAAAAATGGCAATAGATACCAAGAAATGGGATTTTATATGAAAGAAGAGACTGGTGCAGAATGGGAGCATGTAATACAGGGAACTAATTTTAAGTCTTCAGGGAAGATCTGCTTGAGGAGTAACTGAATTTGGACATCAAGAAGAAATGTAAGGGAAAAGGCAGGGTCAGGGGAGAAAACTAGTGTGCAAACAAATGACCCATGGTACAGTGTAATCAGGGCTTTAGTAGAAGTAAGGAAGTAAGTACCGAACCTGCTGGATTCATTGAAAAAGGAAGAAGAAACAGTGACATTTGACAGCAGGACAGCTTTGCCTTGGAGGAGAGTGGGTTCTTCAGAGTGTGAATTTGCCAGATGGATGAAGGGTAGGATTCAGCATGTGCACCAGCTGAAGGTTGTAACATTCTATGATACAGTAAACAAGCAGCATGACCCAGACTCACAAAAAGTCAATTGGTGGTAGAACTGGTCTAGGGAGCCTGGCTGGTAGAATCCTGCCTTTCTGTGCACATTTCAGGTGCTTGGCATTCAGAAAGGTGAGTGACACTTGGAAAGAGTGCGTGGCAATGCCGTGAAGAGCTGTCTGCTGCTAACTCATGGCATGACAGAGCGTTGTGGCTGCACACCAGCACTTTGCCCTTGCCTGGGTGCCATGCTGACTGAAGATTGGGCATGGTTACAGAAACACAGGCTTCATTGTTCAAGATTGCCCTGCACTTGGCACTGTTGAAATGCAGAAGTAGCGCTAAAAGGTTTTCAAAATGTATGGGAACTGCCGAAATGAACAAATTGTGTTATATAAATGTAGATTATATTGGTATTATGTAAATGCAGATTAAGATTTCTTTTTTAAGAAAACATGAAAATAAATAGGGAACATTAGTTTTCCTGTTAAGAAAAGTTTTAATAATCTGTTCTGGACTCACAGAAATCAGACAATCTTTAAGAATTTTTTTTTTCACAAATAGCAAAATGTATGTATATCCATTCTTGACATCCATTTCTTTATGAGAAAATACATAGTAGATTGGAAGGAGAGAGATTCATGAAAACAACTTGAATTCTCTAAGGCAGATTTTTTTTTAAAGGATTTTATCTGCTTTAGAGAGAGTAGTTATTTCAAAAGACTGTGATTTTCTCCATGGTGCTCTGCTTTGAGAACATGGATTTACTTGGCTGTTATATGCAATTGCTTGCCTTCTATAGCTCTCCTAGTAACAATATTTTTCATATATTCAAAAAAGAGGCAAGTGAGTTTGCGACATGGTGTCTCGTTGTTTGATTAGCAGTATGAAAGCTGCCTTTTCATAAAAGGTCTTAATTGCAATAATTGTTTAGCAGAACTTAGTGATATCTTTTCAGGCAATGCTACTATTTAAGGCTTTGCTTGTGCCCTCGCCAAACAGATGTGTTTATTTACATGTTTGTTCTAAACGGGAAGACAAAAGGGACTCTGCCCACAGCCTTGTACTTCCTCTAATACAGATAGAAGGGGAGGAGAGAAGCAAGCACTTGGGGTGCAGGGAAATGAGAGTGGGAATGAAGAAAAGCCCCGTAGGTGTGAGTCAAACTGAGGCAGCTGTGCTTTTCCTCTCAGCACTTTCACAGCTGTGTGGGGGCTGAAAGGAAACGAGGGAGAGCTAGCTGGTGGCGCTGCTTTAGGGCGGCTGGTCTCTTCTCTCCGTGTGCCTGAGAGGGAATGGAGGTGTGATTGATGTGCCCGTGCAAAGAAGCTATGGTTGGGGCAGATTTGAATGCATGTCAACTCAGGTGCAGTTAAGTACAGAGGCATGCACTGTTGCAACTGTGACTGTACATGAGCCAAGGGACAGAAAGAGGCTACTTCTCTTCAAATCTGGATGAAAAGCCTTGAAGCCTTGGAAAAGTTTTGCAGGTAGAGGACCTGAAAATCTAGAGTACATAGAATGGAAGAAGCCAGATTGAGAAATGATGTGGTCTTTTTGAGAGTCAGCTGAGGGTAATGGGTCGGGAATGAGGGCAAGACCCTTTTCACAAGCAGGTGCAGACTTAGAAATAGGGAGTTAAGTCATGGATGGCAATGGAGAAATGAAGAGTGGCGATTTTCCTTCACTTAAGCCAACTTTAAAAAATGTTATAGAGATTTTCTTTGATGGCTAGTTCATATTCTTTTTTCCTTCATACTTAATAAGATATAGTAAGAGAAACTGAGTAGAAAGCAAAATGCAAAAACTACAGCAGCCACAAAGATTTTGAGTTTTGTCTTCTGTTTCTACTCAGTGAGGAAAGGATGTTATTAGCTGCAGTCATTCCTTGAAAAATATATTTAGTTATTGTTCTTTTACTCAGACTAGAAATATTACCTATATCAAAACTGCACACACATACACACACCTGTACACACATACAACACTCCACAGAAAAATGTACCTTGTAGCTTTGTCTCTGAAATTTCTTTTGATTCTAACTCATTTTGTGCTTTTTATCAAATGTTGTTCTTTGAAACTCATTCTCATAGGAACAAGGAAATATCTTTAGTAAAGAAAATTAATAGCACCAATTTTAGTGTGACATTTTTCTCAGGACATGGATCCTGCTTGTTGAAAATGGCACCAAAAACCAATTCTGAACTATGGACTTAGTGTCAGCTGAGGTTTGTTTGTTTTTGTTTTAATTGATTTATTTGCTTGCTAAGCCCAGGGATTCTCCTCCAGTTTTATATTAAATATTTATTGTGGGTAGTAAGAAATGTAGATGTCCTTTGTGCCTCATTTGTCATGTTTGTGATAAGACAGAGTCAGAAGCTCAAATGAAAATGTGACTTATGCTTATCAAAACTGTAATTCTTTTTAAAAGTGAACACACCTGGCCAGGCCAAAGACATATTTGTGCATAGGTCTGAATGGAATTGAATATGTCCTCTGGATTGCTGAGCTTCCCTGAAAATTGTGTATGCATTTTTGGTGTGGGTGTATATTTGTGTTTTTAATTCTAGCAACATTGAACAGGGAAATGAAGACTTGTTCTATTAGAGGATCCCAAGTTCAGATTTTTGGAGTATATTGTAAAACTGCATATTCAGAAAAGAAAAGAGTGAAAGAATGGGTAGCAAGAGGTGACAGGGTTAGACTATGGTAGCTTCCATATTTTTTTGATGGTGAGGCCACGAGTGTCTACCATTATAGTTCAGCCAAGCATTTGCAGCAATATGAATCTCTTCAGATGTTTAGTGGAAATAGTGTTTTTCTTCAGAAGTGTAGTTAAAATATGCATCACTTAAGTTCCAGCATGTTTGTTTTTAGAGTAAATGTTCTTTCAAATATAGTAGATGCTTTCTTGGTTAGCAAATCATGCTAACATGTGAACTGTCTTGATCTTTGGTTAGCTGTTCTGTTTACCAGCTGTGTGTGGTTAGTGTGCCAGAAGCTGCCAATAAATCAAAGCTGTGGCTGGTCTTCAGTGGGGGGTACTAGCACTCTGTCATTCACGTGATCATTTTTACAGCAGCACTTTTATCCCTAGGAGAGATATAACTAATTCTTAGGCAGAAGGATCAGTTGCCAGTCAATGCTTTCAATTGAGAAAGGGAAGGGACAGAAATACTAGAAGAAGGTAATTTTCCTGTTTTTAGAACTTCATGCCCTGTGGTCCTTTCAAGCATCTGCATTTGTGTAGAGACTAAAGTGTTTCGTTCGCTCCTGGAATGTAAAAATATGGTGAAGTAGAAGAGTAAACCTTGGATTGCAGAAGGTTCTATTTTTATTTCTGAATTAAAACGAAATTGATTTTATCACATATAAGAGCTCTTTTTAATTTTTTAAAATCAAGTATTTTAAATGTCTTAAGTGCAACTGGATGGCTTGTCAAGAGAGTAGTAACTTAAAACACTTGGTTTAAGTGAAATAGACTGCTAGGAGTGGGAACATTACCTCTCTATTTCTCACCTAACCTTAGATAATATATTCAGTAGGAATTTAGTAGAAAGGCTCAGAGGGTAGAGTTTCTTAGGCTGTCTATGAATTTGTTGATTTGATTTATTGGCAATGACAATTGAACTCATTTCACTTCTGTACTTTTTCTGTTTAGCTTAGTGAGCTTTCTCCATTTCCTTTTCTTTCCCTACTCAACTGAGAAAATAGATTTGGAAAAAAACTAGGTACTGTGAGTTATTTTAAAAATCAAGAAAGAGAACTTTGTTTCCATTTCTCCTGAGTTAAATATAAAATGTGGAAAGCAGGAGAATGATAGCTGGATATAAATAATTAAGGTATTCTCAATTAGGTTTGAAACGTAGATAAGGAGAAAGCCTACAGATGCTCAGTCTGTGAGGCTTTTGAATTAGTTGGATCCTCTGTGAATCTTCATTATTGATGTGAGGAAATTGTATGGTATTCTCCTCTGAAATACTTGAAAAAATATTGAATTGCTGCTGAAAGGTATAGAAGGTAGGGGACAATTGTATTTCACTGGTGGTAGGGGTTTAAGTAAAACTGTGGAAAACATAATGTTAAAATAGATCATCATTGCTTGCCTAGAATTAGTCCATACTTGCAGGGTTTGATAATGGTAGTGTAACATATATGTCTCAGAAAATGGTGTCTCTCCCAAATGACAGATGGTCCAAAACCAGGAGAAGGAGATGTAGTTGAGGTAAGGCTGATTCTGAAAAGAGCTGAACAGCTATTTAGTGGTTGTGTTCACACTGATCTTTACTATAGTCTTTCTGCATTTTGCTATATTAATTTGGTGTTGTTTTCACTTTTGTGATGATTCAACGGGGCTCTTTATTGGAAAGGATGATATCTGTATAAAGGCTCAGTGGGTGAAAATATTCTGAAACAGACTAAACTAAATATAGTTTTTCAGATGGAGAAACACTAATGCTCTGTATTGCACATTAGTTAACAAACCATTTGATAATTCATTGTTGGTTTTTTTTAAAGATTTATTTATTTATGCATGTAATCTGGGGTGTAGGTCAGAGTTGGGGGGTGGTGAGAGGATTCACCAGAGACAGAGTGGGGAGCAGAACAGGCAGATAGAATGAAATACACTGCTGAGGGGAGCAGAGGGAGAGGCAGGAGAGGTCTGCTGCGCAATGTGGGTATCTCCCTGGTCAGGGGTTGAACTCATGCTGCAGTGACTGCGGACAGCTTCATAGTGCTTCAACTTGATCCATTGTGCCACCAGGACGGCCCCATTCTTGGTGTTTTCTGAGATACTGATAAGACATCATTGTGTTTTGCTATTGGAATTCCACTGAAAGGACCTTCAAAGAGGTAAGCTAAAGAAACTTCACAGCATGTGGAGCTCATGAATTATCAGTTATGACTTTTTAAGTTAACAAATATTTAATTGTTTTAAGTCACTGTATTGACTTAAACAATAAAATTCACCCATTTTAAGTATCATGAATGTGTTTTGACAACTTAAACCCCTGTGCAAACAACCATCACATCAAGATATAGAACCTGTCCATCACTTTCAAAAGGTCCTTAGATCCCTTCCAGCTCAATTTACCCCACCTTGTCCTGGGTGACTTCTGATCTGTTTCTAATACATTAGATTGTCATTTTTAGAAATTCATATTAAATAGAATCATACAGTATATATGCCATGTTTATAGCTCCCTTTGCATTATGAAGTGCTTACAGGATGCATTTATGTGTTTCAATGGTGTATCAATTTTTATGGATGACTAGAATTTCATTATAGGAATATTATTGATTGTATGTCCTATTGAATTGTGGGCATTTTGACTCATTTTCTTCTTAACAAAGTTTTTTGAAGGACAGACAAAAATTTAATATTTTGATGCTGTTTGTTTTATTATTTTTCCTTTTCTGCTTTACGTTTTGTATTGAGACACTGACCTTAGTTAATTCTATTGCCATAAATTCTCAACTGATCCAAAACAGAAACGTGTTTAGACTCATCTGTTCCCTTGAGAATCTCTGTTGACTCTCCCTTCTAAATAAATATCTTCAGATTCTCTCCACTTTTCTCAATCTTCACTTCCATTCACTTAGTCCAGGCAACGTCCTCTCTTAACTGAATTGCCAAAAAAAGTTCTTGGGGTGATTTTTAAAAAGCCTGAAAACCTGAAGTATATGACTAGTATTTTTAGAATAAAATAAAAAAATTTTGAATGTAGTTCCTAATAATAATGGACCTAATTTACATTTCCAATTTTTCATTTCCACTTTCTTCCTCCTTTCCAATTCTACCTACAACATTCAGCTCTTTAGTCATGCTGAACAATTATCATTTCCTTAACAATTCTATTTTTTTCCTATTTGCATATCTTTAGTGTAGCTATATCTACCCAGTTTGTATGAGTCTAACTAGGTACCCATCCTGCAGAGGTTTTCCATCATCACTAGGTTGGATTTAGTGGCTCTGACTGTGCAGTTCATTTAGTAAGTACTATAAAAATATTTGTAGTGATGTATCTTTAAGAAAGTGGGATCGGTGCTGTGGAAATAAACTCTAGAAGGAAGCACTTTCAGGTGGAGAATATATACTATGCTTCAAAGGCATCCTTTGCAAGTGTCAGGTTACAAAGTCAATATACAAATAATCTGTTGTGTTTTTATATCCAAACAAAGAATGAGAAAAATAATAACTTAAGAAAATAATTCCATTTGCAATGGCTTAAAAAAAACAACTATCTAGGAATTAACCTGTTAACAAAGGAGGGTGAAGAAGCTATACACAGAACTACAAAACATTATTAAAGGAGTTAGATTGGAACATAAGGATATGGAAAGCTATTCCTTGCTTATAGAGAGGGAAAATCAGCATAATTAAAATGTTTACCTTACCAAAAATGATATATAAATTCAATGTAATCTCCATCAAAAATACCAACAATAGTCTTATAAAAAAATCTAACCAAAAATAGTAAAATTTATGTTATCATAGAAAACCTTGAATGGCAAGTGCAAACCTGAGCATAAAGGAGAGAAATGGAGGCATCCTGTTACCTGACTTGAAACTATATCGCAAAGCAACACAACAATATGGTATTGTCATAAAAATAAACAACTGTATCAATGGCACAGGATTCTGTGCCCTACATAAATTCATATATAAATCAATACTTAATCCATGATAAAAGGGCAATGACCATGCTGTGGGAAAAGGAGGGCCCCTTTGACAAATGCTGCTGGGAAAACTGGATGGCCACATTTAAAAGAATGAAGTGGGATCACACTCGAACGCCATGCACAAACATACATTCCATATTGAAGAAAGATTTAGATAAAATACCTGAAAGAATAAAATATGTAAATGAAAACATTGATGATTTTTTTCCCCATAAAGTAAATGATAAAAATATTTTTGGAAACTTGACCCCTATGGTAAGGTAAATAGAAGCAAAAAGAAACAATTGTGATTTTCTTAAATTAAAAATATTTTACATAGCAAAAGAAAAATATAAGTAGATCAAAAAGACATCGTACTGAATAGAAAAAATATTTATACATCATACAGCTGACAAGGGAATAGTAGCTAAAATATTAAACACCTATGCAATTTAACAATAAAGAAACAGAGAACCCAGCTAATAAATGGACACCCATTCCCTAAATTAACAGACAATTCACCTAAGAGGATATCCAGAAGGCCAATAGATACATATTAAAAATATTCATCATAAGGGAGATGCAGGTCAAAAATATAATGAGCTATGATCTCACACCCATGAGAAAGACACAGATTAAAAAGAACCTGAAAACAAGTGCTGGGCAGGATAAGGAAAATGAAGTACCCTATTGCACTATTGGTGGGAATATAAAATGATGGAGCCATTTTGGAAAGTGAGCTGTATTTACCTAAAAAAATTAAAAATGGAAATACCATATGAAAAGATAACTCTATTCCTGGGCATCTATCAAAGAACATTAAACTATCTATTTATAAAATTATATGCTGTAGATTATTTATTGCAGCATTATTTTCAATAGGTAGGCCATGAGAACAACTTCTAGTAGAACACGGTCTCTAAAAGATTGGTGTACCCACATATGGAATACTATTCAGCCATAAAAAGGAAATGTTGCCATTTATTTCAAAATGGAAGGAGTTCAAGGAAATTGCATGTAGTAAAACAAGTCAGAATGACAAAGGCAGATATTGAACCTTTATGTAGTTGCTGATTTCACAAAGTAATATTCTTGTAAAAACTAGCAAATACTAATAAAAAAAAGTGAACTTTTTGAAATTAAGAGGGAGGGGGAAGGGAGAAAATCAAAGGAGTGGGGCATAAGGGACAGTGGTAGGGAAAAAAACCTAAATGAGTAAAAATAGTGCTTCAAAAGTAAAGAAGTCAAAGACCTAAATATAAAATATAAACAACAAAGTCATTCTTTACAAAGTGAAACTTTGTAATCACCTGGATACAATCCATATACTGCACTGCACACACTAAACTGAAAACAATATGTCTCAATGGAATCATACTGATTTTGAATAGCTGTAAATTAAGATGGGTGGGTAAAGTGAGCAGAGCATCATGGGAGGGTGGGAGACAGAGGACAAGATACCAAGAAAGTTATGAGGGTGGGGCAAGGGTTTGTCTAAGCATAATTATCTCCTGTCACTAGTCAGATTAAACTGTTTTCCTTTCTGTTTATCAATAATAAATGAGGATAAAATCTAAAGGTATTGAAATGTAAAATCTTACAAACTCAAATGCCTACAGGAAGGTGACAAGAAGCAAACTTCTGTGAACATAACCACTATAAAACAAAGGATAATGAAAGATCTGCAGGTCAATTGTGGGTTATCTGCTCCACCTGAGTGTAAATGAAATGAAATCAGTTTTGCTATATAATTGACTTGTAGCATCTCTTCACATATGTCAAGAATCTGTGACCCTCGGTTGTCATTAGAAGAGCCACACTGGAAACTGCATTTGAAGATTGGAAAGGAGTTAGGAAGTATAGGCAGGGGAGAGCCAGAATCAGGGCTAGAAAAGATGAAAGTGAGGTTCCTTATTTGGGACCAAGATAGACTCATGATTAATATTGATATGAGAGACTGAATATTACTGTGCACCTAGCAAGAGTATCAATAGATGTATATACAGTTTCACTTAATTTTCATTACAACCCTTGAAAGTATGAGTTATTATACTCATGCACACATGGACAAACCAAGCAGCCTAGTGCAATTCTATGCAAAACTCAAGCGTACCTGACTCTAACTTCTAAAATAGATGGGAAAATTGGTACAAATTAGGCTTGGGGTTCAGAAACAGGTTGAAAATTAGGTGCAATTAGAATTGTAGGCCAGTACTTTTTCAAGATTTAATGTGCATCTAAATACCCTGGGAGTCATGACAAAACACAAATTCTGATTCAGTGAGAGAACCTGTGGTTGCTGCTCTGCGGACTACGCTGTGAGTAGCTAGGTGGCAGACCATGCTCAAGTGGAACTTGTTTTGCTGCAGAAGGTTTTATTCTCTGACTTGAAAATCCATTGATTTATAGTATACTACTTTTATATAGGACAGGTGAATACTTAATTATACACAGGACAGTTTCTGAACTGTAAGATCTCCTTGTTTTCTATGAGAAGATAAGAATTTCAGTCAATTCCTCTAATTCTTAGCTGAGTGATCTTAGGACAAATAAACAGTCACCCTGAATAAAGTTTCCTCATCTACAAAGTGGAAACAATAATGAAAATGTTTACTATTAAATAATTCGCAATGTCCTTTACTAATGTTTATATTTCATAATATAAAATAATTTGACTGATGATGACTTTGGCACAAGTCTGACACATAGATTTTTATCATTAAATGTTTGCTGAAGAATGATTGATTAAAAACTTGAATAAAAACTGACATAGCACCTAACATAAATGTTTGCAAAAATATTGAATTACTATTTAATCTGGTTCACATTTAAAAACTATAGTGTTACATTGTTGTATCCAGAGGGCAAAATACTATAAAATAAAATTTTGAATTTTTTTTACTTTAAACAAGGAAAATGCCAAGGCATGTGAAATTAACTTTTTAATGTATAGTTCAGTGCATCTGAATTACAGTATTAGAATATTGACATTTTTTAAGAAACAGGCAACTTACATTGGATCATGTACTATAATGCATATTTTATGCAATTGAATTCTCAGAAAAGCATTGTGATATGGGCGGGGTTTTTTTCACATTTATTGAACAAGAAAATGGAAATTGATAAATTTTAGCTAACTTGCTCAAAATCAGAGCCATCCCCTAGAATGTGGTGTGAGTGTGTGTGTAGGGACAAATACTTTTTGCTGGACCCCTGTCAATATAAACAATTTGAAAGATTTCAGATCATTCAGACACAGTCCATTACCAGGTCATTCTCCTGTGACCAGGCTGGGCATGGACCCCAAAAGAAATAATATGTATAAGTCCTAGAGCTCCTTAGGGTGCCTGGCTCACTCCAGATGTGGGAAATGGGAAGAGGGCATAAGTAGAGGATTGGAAGCTCCCTGCAGGGAGGGATAGGTGGTGGGGTAGGAAATTTTGAGATGGAAACTTTGGTGATGGGGGTCCATGTGGACTGGTTGGGGTGTAGAATCCCCTTCCTGTAATACTCTAGTTCCAGGCATAGTATGGTTGTCTCAGACAGTTTTAATGACAGATCTCTAAAGTGTAGGATCTCCTAGGTATGGGGCCCAGGGCAGGAGCCCTGTTTGCTGTATTTAAGAGCAGTACTGTCCAAAGTTACACAGCTAGTAGGGATTCTCGTCCAAGTCTTTTTGCCTGTATCCATAATCTTAACCCAGAAAATCATCATTTGCATGCTTGTGTTTGATCAAACTTTTAAGAAAATACAAATCATCTTTAAAAAAAAATATTTGTCCTGCATAGAAAAACTGGGGTGTAGGCCAGAGGTGTGTGTGAGGGAGGTGAGAGGATTCACCAGATCAGAGTGGGGAGTAAAACAGGCAGATCTACTGCTGAGGGGAGCAGTGGGCCAGACAGGAGAGGTCTGCTGTGTGCCATGTGGGTCAACTCCCTGGCTGGGGATTGAACTCAGGCCATAGTGTTAAAAGCTCTGATACTTAATCCCTTGGCTACCAGGAAGGTCCCAAAATTCAAATCATCTTTTCTGTACCTTCATTTTGTCTCTACCCTGGCCTGGAGAATAGTTGAACCTATGTAATCTTCTGTTCCTCCTTTTCTATTCTCTTCCTCTTCTTTTATGTTGTTCTTTTTCCTTATCAACACCATCATCATTGTTATTTGAACTTTATAATAATTTGAGAATGAAGACATTTGTAAAATAAAATCAAAATGTCCTGGTAATCTTATATATAAAATTTATAAAATATATACAAAATTTAAACTTTGACTTTCTAAACTTTTTTTGCCTAGACCACCTGGTCATGGCACTTAATTAGCTCTGGACTAACCCAACATCTGAATATTCTTCCATATACTCAGAACTCCTGACTACCATGTTTCCATCATTTATAATTAAGATACATTCACATTCACATGTGTCTTGCAAAGAATTGAAAGTGACAATTCATTAATTCAGATCCAAATACGTGGGAACTAGAGGAGCCATTACTTTGTTTGGGATTGTCTTCATTTTTCATCTCATGTACCACTTCACTGAGACATTTGTGAGTCCAGGGCTCAATATTTGTCATAGAGATTTCAATCTGTAGAGGGCTGGAGATTGATGGGTTTCTGTGCTTGATATCTTTTAACATTTGACTTTTTATCCTCTCTTAAACTATCCAGATGTATGTAGTTAACTTCATCTACATATAGAAACATTTTTATAATTTGCATGAGTGACTTCTGGTTGCACCTGGTTGGAGGGGTATGAAATACTGTTTATGCAAAAAAGAAAATTAATATTGTGGTGACTGCATCTGCCAGATTTTACATCTCCCCATCCATGCAATCATTTATATGAAAGTTCCTTTAGTGGGCAACAACTCGCAGTTGAGGGAATTTGCCTATAATAAGCCACTTGGCTTATGTTACATCAAATTAGATCAGATCAATTTCCTTCATTCTTAATTCCTTCCACATCACATCAGAATGTTCCTTAAATGAGATGCCTGTAAACAGATCTGGTTCCTGAAGGGACATGAAAAGATATGAACATAAATGTCAAAATGCTTTTTGGGAAAGGAGATTTTTCTTCTGCGCATGATCAGTTGAGTGATGGCAGAATACAAAGCTGGTTCAAGTAATATTTGAGAGGGAAAATAAATATTCCAGATACATTTGCGGGCCTCCCTGGTGGCACAGCGGTTAAGCGCTGGGCTGTGGAGCTGTTGGCAGCAGCGATGCGAGTTCGACATCCGGCCGGGGAGAATCCCACATGGTGCGGCAGACCTCTCCTGCCTCGCCCACTGCTCCCCTCAGCAGTGTACTTCTGATCTGCCTGTTCTGCTCCCTACTCTGTCTCTGGTGAAGTCTCTCACCACCCCACGCCTCTGGCCTGTACCCCAGCTGTATGTATAAATAAATAAATCTTTTTAAAAAAAAAGATACATTTGCATATTTTTGCTAAGTCAAGTTTTATAATTTTGAGACTGAAAGCTTGCTAGTTTCTTATCTTTTAATGAAAGGATGCTGCTGCTTCATAGAAAGTTTAGAAAACCCATGTTTTATTTATATACAAAATAAGAGTTTAAGTGAGCATTATAATATTGGAAGGTCTTGTGGGCATACCACTTTATAACACTGAGTTCCTGCAAGCGTGTATCAGCTCACATTAATGCACGTATAGATAGGTATGCCATCTGTTATAGCTTTAGATGCCAGAAAACATTTCTTGAATCATACTAATTTAGAGTCTCTGTGATACCTGATGGACTTTCTGACCAAACAAGCTAAGAAGAAGTTGTTCATTTCCAAGAAAATATTTTTCCCTTTTATACATGACTTGAGATCATGTTGTCCTTGAGATCTCTATAGGATTTATTGCCTTACTTCTCATTTGGAATTTTAGTTATATTTCTATTCATCCTAATTATCTTTCTTGGGTAACTGTTTTCCATTCATGTAACTATCAGCCAATAAAAAGTTATGACTCTGGGGATCTAAGGGCAGAATATACTTTTCTCTGGCCAGAGAAATAAATGTGATCACTGGGTAGAACTAAGATTATTTCAACCAAGGTAAAATTTCTATCATGGTAAAAATTGTTAAATGAAATATTATATTGTGGTTGGATGACTGATTAATAATTATAAATATTTTTAGCTTTTTTTTTTACTTTGCATAATGTACTAAAGTTTCTGAAAACATAAAATAATTGCCATTGGCTTAACAATATAAAATTGGAAATAGGTATTTGTGGAGGAAAAGATTTCTAACCAAAACTAAAGAATAATCAAGGAACGAGGCAGAGGGTAGCTGCTCCCAATAGCTTGCCTGGCAAGGTGGCATACCAGTGACACTGAGATTAAGAGGTGCTTTGTGTCTCCTAACATCATCATTACAAATTCCAAGATATTCTAGCTACTAGTAATTATAATTTCTGATGTTGGCTGTTGATAATGTTCTCAAAATGTATGGTAAAAGTAGAAAGACAATGAAAGGCTTGTAACTCAGTAATCCATGAAATCTTTCGACCAGCAAATCTGTCAAGACATGTTAAATATTAAACAGCTTTTAAATAATTTTTTGGTAGACAACTCAATGATCAACTCAAGAGAAACAGTAAGTATTAAAATTTAAAATTGTATGACTTAGGACAAATCTCATATCCTAGAAGGGCTGTTTGTATGTTTTGTTTCATAGTTATCAATCACAGGAAAGACAGCTAGTAGGGGAAGGAAGACTTATGGTATATTTAAAACAACTGCTGTCTTATTTCAAACACCTTTTTTAAAGACAAGGTGAATGCATTAATATTGGTATCAATGCACAGGAATAAGTCATCTAATATTTTTGGATTTTTTTTTCTTGATTTTGTTCCTAAGGTCACTGGGCAGAAACTGTATTGATGGTTTGCTGGACTCTGACATATCTCCATGTGCGGTTTTTCATTTGTTCCATATATCAGTAGAAATGCCTGGGAAGGGCAGGATCTGACAAAGTGTTTAGCATATGGTAGTCATTCAGCTAATATTTGATAATGATGATAGATTTTATGCCAAATGTATTTTGAGAACTGGGATCTTATTGTGAACAAGAGTAATAAACATAATGAACCTTTATTAAGCACTTATTTCAAGCAAGATGCTAAGTATTCCACATGGATTTTAAAAATTCTGTTAGTCCAACCCAAAGAGACATATATTCTTATCCTTCTTCGAGATTTTAAAATAAAACAAAATAAGCCAAGAGTTGGAGGTGGTGGGCAATGTTGCAGCTCTAAAGTGCAGACCCGCAACCTTGATCTGACCAAGCACCATTAGTCCAGACCTCACTCTCTCCCATTCATTGCACTAGTGTGCCTTGCCACGTGATGTTCCAGAGTTGTGGTGATAGCTGTCAAAGAGCTAAATTAAGTGAAGAACTGACTTCAAGTAAAAGAATTGAGTAAACTACACATTTGTGAAACATCTTGCCCTGGCACCAGGAACTCTTGATCTTAGAAAGGGTGGTTTATTAGACACCAGTTTAATTAACCAACTTCATCTTGAGTCTCTAAGAAGTTAACTCCTTTTATCATGGGAGTGACTCTCAAAAGTGTCTGCTTCTTACAGCTGGCAGTACAACCTAACAAATTATCTATGGAGTAGGTAAATGGTTTCCTAAATGTTTTATGCTAGTTCAAAGGCTGTTACCTAATCACAGAAATGTGATTGTAAAATAGAAAAGGATGGGAAATTAAATATCATAATTATTTAATTTTGTTTGTTTCTAGTCACTATTCAGCAAGGGCTGCTTCTTTATTTTAGAAGACCACAGCAAGTTTCTCTAAAGTTGTATGACATTTCTGTTTTAGCAGTCTAGGTATTCTTAAGTAAATTTGACATTCACCAAAATTTTTCATTTCTTTCATTTTTTTTACCCAATTTATATGCTTTGTGATATTTAGCTCTGCACTATTAATACTTCCTAAATTGAAAGTATGTTGTATTTACCTTATCTTTATTGTCTTATGTTACTGTAGTTCAAAAATTATTTGTATAATGTGTTGACAGTTTAATTATGATTATTGTGCCTTAAAGAATAGATTAAACCCAAAAGGTCAGAATACTCATTTTTAAAATAATTTTGAGCTTCTTATTATCTTGTTTTCTTTGTGAAATTGTATATAGATGCAGAACCATGCTAGCTAGTGTAGGATCAAAATCCTCCATGTTTTATCTAGTTATTTTATACTATTTTAAATTTTGTTATTATTTTAAGTTCTGTAACATTTCATGTTTTCTTTAGGAACGAGAAAGAGTAGTTTACCTTTTTCTCTTTGACAGGAGCTGTACTCTAAGTCTCTTTTTTTGAAATCAAGTTTGTAGCAAAGATGTCAAGCTAAGTTATTATTATTTTTAATTATACATACAAGCTGGGGTACAGGCCAGAGGTGTGGGGTGGTGAGAGGGTTCACCAGAGATAGAGCGGGGAGCAGAACAGGCAGATCGACAGAAATACTGCTGAGGGAAGGAGCGGGCGAGGCAGGGGAGGTCTGCTGAGCCATCTGGGAATCTCCCTGGGCAGGCTTCGAACTCACCTCGCCACTGCCTACAGCTCCACAGCGCAGCAATTAACCACTGCACCACCAGAGAGGCCCTAAATTATATTTTACCTCAAAACTCTTGTGTTCTGTATATTGGAACTAACCTCCATGCAGTATGAACTATTTACTTCGGTGACTTTTCTCATTCTGACAGGCAACTATCTCTTCATCACTTAGTGCCCAGTGGTGGGTTTTACTGGGTTTCCCAGGAAGAATTTGGCAAACCAATGTCTCAGTCTTATACATTTCCCCAATCAAGGATTAGTCATATGCTTTGATCATGGTGTTGAGTAATGCCCAAGCTGTTTCTTGTTTTCCTATGACTTGCCACAACTATCTGTTTTACTTTTAATATGCTTGAAAATGTATCTGCATCTGTCCATTTTATTACCTATTTCATAGACAGAAGCTACATGCTGGCAACATGTATTATGAATAAGGGAACAATAAAAATTTAGTGTCAGATAGTTATATGCAAAACAGTGAAAATGTAGAAAAGGAAGATGCTGGGATAGTCTCCAGATGTCCAGATTCCAGTCGCCCAACTCTAGAAGATCTAGCTGTGATGACATAAGAGAACCTAAGTCATAACTACTCAGCTGAGCTCTTTCTTTCTAAATCACAGAAACCATGGAAGACAGTGAAATAATTTTGTAACAGCTAAACAACAATAGTCACTGGAACAGAATTTATATCTGGAAGTGGAGTTCTGTTGAAGCAAAATGCTTAAAATCTGTGGCAACAAACTTGGAGCAAGCCATCAGTAGATTGGACTGACAGTGAGGAAACTTTAAGTCTGAAGAGCATTGAGGACTGTAATAGTGGAAGTTAAAGGGACTCCAAGAGGCTGTGAGAGAGGGCCAAAGAAAGGGAGGAAGGTGCTATTGATCACTGGAGAACAAGACATCTTAGTTATACAGTGAAAGAAATTTGAACAGAAATGTTGTCTGCTTTAACATGGAAAAAAGAAAATGAATGTTATCATATCATATCAATCATATCATATCATATCATATAGTTAGAGATATCTCCAGACATAGTCCTAAGGATATTACCTATCTACTCTTAGCTATCAATAATAAAATGAGAGACATGTATTAAAGAATAAATTATTGTTTTAAAATGGAATTTATTTATTTATTTTTAAAGATTTATTCATTTATGCATACAAGAGCTGGAGTGTAGGCCAGAGATGTGTCTATGGGGTGTGAGAGGATTCACCAGAGACAGAGCAGGGAGCAGAACAGGCTGATTGATCGAAATACACTGCTGAGGGGAGCAGCGGGTGAGACAGGAGAGGTCTGCTGCGCCATGTGGGAAGCTCCCTGGCCTGGGGTTGAACTCATTGCAGCAGTGGCTGCGAATAGCTTGATTGTGCTGAGGAGACTTAACCCCATGTGCCACCAGGGAAGCCCTTAAAATGGAATTTCTAAGAAATGCTTTCTAAGAAAGCATTTCTAAGAAATGCTTTACAGCATTCAGAAGCTTCTCAATGAGAAAAAGTACCTCAATATGAAGATCATTTGTAATTACAAGACCCTTTGTTAAGATTTTGGAATGATTTAAGGTAGAATAATATTAGAGGCTTTCAGATACGTATACTTCACAGACCCCTTTAGTTAAATAAGACTTCTAAGATTCTGAAAGGTATTTATTGTCATACAATCAAGGCTGTCTGAAGTAGAAAAATTGTCTTGAAGAAATTTGTGGTTGAGGGTTTTGTATAGTTAAATAAACCTCAGTAGGATTTACAGAAATTGCCTAAAATATCAAAGAGAATATCCTAGTTTTGGGACTGTCAACTTGGATGAAAAGGGCCAGAGAGTATAAAACGAAAACAAACTATTGGATTATTTCCTCCAACTTTCAGGGGCAGGCATTGGTCTTGAGAAGTTTAGATTATTGCAGACACAGTTTCTTTATTGTTGGAATGAAGGATGTCATAGAGAGATCCACAGCCCAGTACAGAGAATAATAGAGAGTATGACTGAGTCATCATCAGTAAAATGGTAACATGTGTTCTGCTAGATTTCAGAATGTTTATGGACTGCTGTTGTCAGATGTATTTTCCTTGGGCTTCTTACACTCTAACTTGTCTTAGTGAATATGACAAGAGAAGGTAATCACAGTCACTGTTTACTTGGGTCATTTTTCAAGGTTGTGTTTACAATGAACAACTTTAAGGAATGAGGTAATGTCTTTCTCTGGGTCAAAGAGTAGGCTTGTTTATTTCTTATGATAAAAGTGATGGATTTCCTGAGATTAATGCTCCTCAGTTGCAATGTAAAGATACTTGGCAAAGCCATTTGGGTCATGCCACATATTCTATTGGGTCTTGGGGACAAAGGGAACTGAGACAAGCATACTGATATTCATATTACTAAGATAAATAAATTATTTTTCTCTGTCTCAGAAATCTCATATCTTCTTCCAGTATCTATAAAGCTTTTACATGCTAATCGTAAATAGGGAAATCTGAATTCTACCCTCTACAACCAGTAACTGCTGTAGACCTCTAGTTTTCTCCTTGGTGAGTGGGAGTATTCACTGTGGTTATCATTTTGGCAGATAACTTATCCAATTGTCAGATCTACTCTTTGAGTCAGGTACTACAGAAAGAGCTGTAAGAGTAGCTGCACCTCAGAAGTCTCTCCCACTCCACCAGAACTTGATTGAGATGATGAGATCCTAAACCTTGTGATGATTTCATAATAGATGACACTTGGGGACTAGAGAGAAGGGATATATATATATATTTTTTTTTTCACACGGAGAATAGAAAGGCTAAAATTTTGACCAGTGAAGGGACAGTGGCAGATTACAATTTCTAATTATAATGGAACCAGAGTATCATATTTTGCAATGAGACTGACATTTCTCAGAATCATTAATCTATATGAACTTATCCCATATTTCTCCAAAGAGGCCCTCAAGTTCTTATATTTAATCTTCAACTACTTAAAAGTTCTCAGATTCTCCTTATCTCTCTTAATCAATATAAATTAACCATTACTAAACAACTTCAATGTTATTGAGAGTATTTCTGGTCCTGTAACTTTCACATGCTTCAATCATCATACCAACAAGGGCATTCTCCTTCCACCTGAGTGTTTTCCCAGTTCACCTTCGGTGTAACTGGGAAAATGGCTATTGAGTAATTGTTTAGTTATATCTCTGAACATATTGAAAATTTTTCTCCCTCCCCTTCTTATTCCTTCTGTTTAGCAGGCAAGAGAGGAAAATGATCTTCATAGTGAAAAAGCTCCATCTTGTTGCTTATTCAGGAATTCTATTGCCTGAAAGTAAAATCAGTCACCCACTGATGATCAAGGAGCCAGATAAAGAAAATTAACATTGGGTATCCAGCATCTCTGCAGGGCATTCTTAAGAAAAGAAAAACTTAAATCCTGCATTGCCTTCCTTTAGCATTAGCAATAGCATTAGCATATTCCAGACACCTGAAAAAAAAAATAGAGAAGCCCCTCCTATTAAGAATAATCACATTCTTAATGCTAATGACTCACTGTTCCTGCCTATATAAACGAAATTCCAACTTGTGTTTATTGGAGCAAATCTCACAGAATGAAATCTGTTGGACTGTTTCCTTGGTATGAATCCTCACTTTGATTATCTGTTGAACTCTTTTCTTTTTTTTTTTTCTTGAGAACAGAAGGGCAGATTTATTGAAATACACTGATAAGAGAAGCAGTGGGCAAGACAGGAGAAATCTGCTGCCTAGGTTATCCAATTTATTCTCCTAAAGATGTTCATAGCAGTCTCTTATAATTCCCTATTTCTAGCAGTCTATTGTAATATATCCTATGTCATTTCTTACTGCATTCATTAGAGTTTTCTCCTTGTCTTGCCTTAGTCTGACTAGCTAAAGGTTTGTCTATTTTGTTTATCTTGTCAAAGGACCAGCTTTTGTTTTCATTGTTCTTTTGGGCTGTTTTACTTTCCTACTTCATTTATTTCTGCCTTAACTTTTGTATTTTTGGTTTTGCCTATTATTTTTCCCTAGTTCCTATGGAATAAGATCATTTGAGATATTTATTGTTTCTTGATATAGATTATACATTTCTTGATATATAGCTATTTAGTACTGCTTTTGCTGTATGACATAGATTCTGGTAGTTTGTGTCTTTTTATTTGTCTCCAGCTACTGTAATAGGGTGGTGGGGGTAGGGGTGGGGTGGGGGGAAGGGTGTGTTCCAGGTTCCCAGCCCCACCCAAGGGAGGGTGGAGCTTAGCAGGAGAGATAAGAAGCTGGAGAAGAAGAGGGGAGGTAGGAGAAAGAAGGAAGCAGGATGGAGAAACAGAAGAGGCACATGGAGCAGAGTGACAAGTAAAGATGCTACAGTGACCTGACTGATTGAAACAGATGTGGGTGAGAGACCTGTGAGGAGGTTAACGATGGCAATGTTTTTCTGGAATTTGATTTTGACTTTTCCTCAGAGATTTGTCTGGCTGTTTCTGGCTCTTTTCTATGGGTCCCTGCCAAAAGGTGTTTTAGACTTGTGGCAGGCTTTTGGGCCTTGCTTTGGGCCTGTCCCATTTGGGTGGAATTTTACACACGAGGGGTTGGGTAACTTTGGGTGCTTGATTTACAAACTATAATCTTTGTCTCTTTTGTATTGTACACTGATTGCATTAAAGTTTGTTTCCACTTAAGGTCTTGTATGTTTTGTATTGATGTGGCAGATGGCAGAACCTATTTAGATTGGGCAGGTTTGGGGGTTCCAGGGGTGTCTCTCTCCCTGCCCTGTAACACTATAAAATTTTTTCCTCAGTTTCATCATTAACAGAATAGTCCATTAGTAGTATGTTGTTTAGTCTCTACATCTTTGGGCAAATATAGCTTGTCCAAGGTGTACTACTTTTTGGTAGATCCCAGCTTTAGTTGTTCCTGTGGTCAATAGCACAATCTAACCTTGATATAATAAACAAGTTAATACTAAATTTGTAGTAACACCTTAGAAATAAAAGCTCTGGCAGTAAATGTCATTGTAAATTAAATAATAATTTGATTCCCCTCCTTCCTTGCCACCCATCTAATGGAGTTGAAAGGGAGGGAGCTTTGATCGAGTGCATCAAAATTATTCTGATTGAATTATATACCATTCTTTAATCCATTCCATCACACAATGGAGAAATCATTTCCTTATTCCACACCAGTTCATCTTGGAGAAATCAAACAACTAATATTCATTAGTATATAGGTACTTTTTAAATAATACACACATGATATTTGTTCTCTATGAATATCATTTAAGAGTTTCACACATTCAGTTGATTCAAATTAATTATAATTTATATATTCTTTGTAATATTTGTATTGATACGATTTGGTCACTAGTAGCTCTATTTTCAGACCAACCTCATTAACTCTTTCTTCCCCAAACCATCCCTTATACCCTTTTAATTCTTTCTCCTGCCCCCTGCTATCTTAATGTCAGAAATCTAGCTCATTTATTAATTTCCATTAGTTTTTTAAGCATTTTAATTTGTTCAATTGTCCACTCTGTAAATTTCCAGTATTTGTCTTTTTTCATTCTGATTTCCTTTACTACTACTCGCAATTCCCTTGAATACCTTCCATTTTGCTGTATATGGCAACATTTTGTATTCCTTTGACTGAATAATATCCCCTAGTATGGATACAGCACATCTTCTTAATCCAGTCTCCTTCAGCAGGCATTTAGATTGCTTCTACATCCTAGTTATTATAAGTAATGCCGTGATAAACAATGTAGAACATTTAATTTTTTGAGTCGATGGTTTCACGTTCTTTGAATAGATGCCCAAGAATAGGATTGCTGGGTCATATGGTATTTCTGTTTTTAGAATGTAATGGCGTTCTTTATTCCTTATAAGTTTCTTTGTTTTGAAGTCTGGTCTGAAATTAATATGGCTACTCATAATTTATTTGATTAATTTTAGCATGGTATATATTTATAACTAAAATGGGTTTCTTATAGACAATAAATAGTTTTGTTTTGTAGCCACTCAACCATTTGCCTTCCAAGTGGCACACTTAGACCATTGATATTCAAAGTGATTTTGATGTATTGGATTGATAGCTACCACATTTCTTACTATTTTCTATTTGTTGCCTTTGTGTCCTGTTTGTTTAGTCTTCCATTCTTTTTCTACCTCTCATTGTTATAGTATAGCATTTTATATAATTAAATTTTCTTTCTTAGCATGTGAGTTTTGCCATTTTTTAGGCTTTAGAAAATAGCTGCCCTATATTTTTCAATATTTACATAATAATTGCAAATATTCCAAATCCACTTTCAAATAGAACTATGTAACTTTATGGGTAGTATAAATACTTATAACAAAATAATTCCTCCTACTCATTCATTGTGTTACTATTATTCATTTTTCTTGTAAATAAGCATGCATAATGATTTCCTGCTTTAAATTTTTTGAAGAAAATGAGAGTTGTAATATAATCCTTTAACCATTATAAATATAGGAACAAAATTGTTACTTTGTTTTAATTTATGATTTTAAATATTTTATGTGTTGGAGTATGAAGGAATGAAGCAGGTCATGAAAGTTACCAAGATCTGAGTCCCATTATTTCAGGGAGAATCACTCTAGAGCGAAATGCGTAAAGACAGGGAGAGAGTTTTGATAACTGTATATGGAGTCAGGGGGAAGGATATATAGCACTGCATTTCCCCAGTGTATTATATTTGTCATATTATCAATTTTCCCAAAGATATTTTGTGTTACCCTGAGAAAATATAGATATGTTTTTTTATATTCTAGATATGTAAGTGTCTTAAAGAGAAAGATGGTTTATGAAGTACTATTTAAACATTTACATCTTTGTGACAGCAAAGAAAAAAAAAAGCCATCAAAATGAATGGTCTGCTTGAGTGAGCAGTCATATCATGACTATGCCTGACTTCCTCCTGTGCCTTTACTGTGTGTCTTGTTGATAAATCACAAGGGATTCTTTGCTTGTGTGTGTTGGCTACCTTTTTTTTTTTTTTTTTAAGATTTATTTTTTTTTATTTATACATACAAGCTGGGGTACAGGCCAGAGGCGTGGGGCGGCGAGAGGGTTCACCAGAGACAGAGCGGGTAGCAGAACAGGCAGATCAGAACTACACTGCTGAGGGGAGCAGTGGGCGAGGCAGGAGAGGTCTGCCGCACCATGTGGGATTCTCCCCGTCCGGGCGTCGAACTCGTGTCGCCGCTGCCAACAGCTCTACAGCGCAGCGCTCAACCGCTGCGCCACCGGGGAGGCCCCTGTTGGCTACCTTTTATCTCCCCACACTTATTACAGTTTTCTGCTGTCATTTCTTTGATATTTGATGGTGAAATTGATTAATCCCCAGGGACTACTTTCCCACCTGCATGAGTCAGGCACAATTCCTATGGTTCTGTAGTGGCACCCTGGCGTTTCGCGACACCCTTGTCCTGATCTACTCTGGCTGGACTGCTGAGTGTTGGCACGCTTACTGGTTGCCCTCTCTAGGGAGGTGGACTCAGAAGGAGCTGTAGTACACACCAGAACTTTTATGTGCTGTCAGGTCGCTGAAAAGCATGAATCATCAGAGATATAGAACAACAGGGACAAAAATAAACAAAACAAATGACTCTTTTATCCTTTCAGCTAAAAATGAATGTATTGATTAGTAACTGGCAAAACATTTCTTGAGCACCTAATATAACCAAGATAAAGTTCTAGCCCCAGTGAAAGCTGTGAAAAGAACAGGACCATATACTATGCTGCAAGTCATCACACATAGGGTGTATGGGAGCTCAGAGAAAAAAATATAACGGGAACATCAAGAAAGTCTTTATGACTTTATGATTTTCTTGATTTTTTTCTTCTCTTTAGGATGTCCAATTGTAGTAACAGGGGAGCTAACTCAAATTGGCTTAAAGATGAAAGATAAAATTTTGGCTGAAATAAGTGAGAGTCCAGTGACAGATGGGATGGCTTGCAGGCATGGTTCATCAGAATTCTACACTTTTGTGATTATTTCACATTCTTGTGAAGAATAAATAATGCAAAAAAAAATGAAAACATTGTATATACAGAGTAAGTAATGAATGGATAGACACAATCTATTATCAGTACTTTCTTAGTATAAACATATTTTGTGTAAAAGTTTAATATTCATGACTCTCCCACTTTCTTGGCCTACTGCTTAATTAATATTTAAAAAAAAACTGTTGGAATCATGTGGCAGTGCACTAGCTTTGAAACCACAGAAATTTTATTTAAAAAAAAACTATTCAGCCAATTTGTATTAATAATATCCAAATTAAGGTATGTATAAATTTCTTATACAGAGGATGGTATTACATATATTTTTAACAACAAATATAATTGGTAATAAATTATTTTAATGATAAAACAAGTAAATACTATGGTGCTGAAATGGGGGATGGAACTTAAAGGGCTTTTTCTTTTTTAGTTTTTCAAGTGATTCAGTAGTGACAGTATTTCTGCTGAGTCCTATTGGCACTTTGTACTGTGAGCATAATTTGTAGAGATAGTAAGAGAGGAAAACTGTATTCTGAGATTCTGTCTACAAACAAACCTGGAAAGAAAATAAATAATATCAGAATATCACCTAAATCCCAATATACTTATAAAACTTCCATGAGTTTCAAGCTTGAACTAATTCTTTATCAAATGTATGATTTCCCACTGATGCTTCTCTGGAAAGTTCTTTCTCCATCTCTACCCCCAAGTTATAGCCTGTGTAACTCAGGTTGGGCAAGATCACTAACTTAAACAATCTGATTCTGTGATCTGTCAATATGCCATATATAAGATTCCCAGGAAGCCATGCCAGTAGTAGAGACTCATGTATAGCTGGCATACATTACAGTTTAGTTTAAGAACTTTAAGAAAATTCTTTACCTTTGTCTCTTTTGGTTCACTTTAACCACCATCACCTTCAACATCTTCAGTTGGGTTTTGTCTTCTCTAGTTTCAGAAGTAACTGATTTTTAGTCTTAGTTCTACTTCTTCATTTTGTCCTATTTAGACAAGACCATCTAACTTTGGACTGTGTGCCTTATGCTGATTCTAATAAATTAGTCTTATTCTGTGGTTACAGCCTCAGCTGGGAGTGTTGGTTTTTCTGTCACCTAATAGCATGTCTAGGATAGCTCCCAGAATACAGGATACAAGGCTTATAGAACTCCAGCAACATTAAGACATTATCTGTTCATTTGAAAAAATAATATTAATCATAATTATTATAAAGCCAATAAAACTTTGTTTCTAGAATTATTTATATTACCAAACTTGACATAATTTTTCTGCCTTTTTATCTATCATACAGATTTGAAAGATAAGTATATTAACAAAATTTACTCAAGATCACATAAGTTAATAAATGGCAAATTTAGGAATCTAACCTAGTTTTAACTATAGATTGTGTTTCATCCCATATGACCCAGCAATTCTTCTGTTAGGTGTCTATCGCAAAAGTATAACAGCTCTAATAAAAAAAAAAAGACTAATGCATGCCTATGTTCATAGCAGCACTGTCCTTAATTGATAAGTCATGGAATCATCCTAAGTGCCTGTCCACAGATGACTGGATAAAGAAATTGTGGAATATATGCATGATGGAATACTATAGAGTCATTAAAAAGATGAAACAGTGTCTTTTGGGACAAAATGGATGGAGCTCAGGTGATTATGTTCAATGAAATAAGTCAAAAAGTGAAAAGCAGTTATCAGATTGTTTAACATACAGAGGAAAATACAGCAGGAAGTAATCTTGGACTTAGTGAAAGAACTTACTCATTACCAGAGAGAACAGGGAGGTAGGGAGAGGGAATAGGTGAGGGAAATAGATGGGGTGTTGGCATTGGTGGTTTGGTGGAGGGTGAGAGGAACATGGTATGTAGGAGAACAAATTTAATTCCAAAATTAAAGTAAAAATAGATGTGTTTCTGGTTTATGATTGTCTAAGTAGTTTTCTACATGTGCAATGAAAGCATTATCTGATTATTTTTCTTTTCCCAAGAACTACTTGTTTTGTGTGTGTGATTGTGTGTATTTGGGGTGTGTATATGTGACATATGGTGTGTGAATTTAGAAAGGAAAAGTACCAGTGAGACTCATCTAAGTCATTTTTTGGAGTTAGGAGAGTTACATGGGTTTCAATGTATAGAATGAAGTCCCTACATAAATTTATAGTTCAGCATGTAGATCAAATGCTTAAAGAAAGATAGATTAAAGAGGAAAGAGAGTAAAACATATTTGCAATTACTAGTTAGTAATTTTACTTTCAGAAATGAAGCACTCAAGAGTATCTTCAAGAACAAGAGTAGGAGTAAGCTGTCACATTCATCAGTTGTGGTTACTGTGTTTCTAAAAGAAAAAGTCAAAGTAGAATGTTAGGCAAGACCTCTGTGTCTCTAGAGAGACTGTCCTTTTCATCTGTATCGATCCTTATAATTTACATTGTTCATATATGTGTGTGCATATGTAGATATATGTATATATGTATAAATATATTTACATGTTTATAATTGCAATTGATATAGCAGAACTTCTAACATCCATTTTACAGATGAATACTGCACATGAGATCAATTTAATGACTTGACCCATGTTACAGTTAATCATATAGGTTGAAAAATGTCCTACTAGTCATTAAATAATCTAAACCCTAAATCACATCCTCTGTCCTGACCTATGGAATTTTCCAAATTTATATTTCTTTCCCCTTTCCTGGAAATGAAGTTTAAGTGATTATTCCCTAACTATGTGAAAAAAATTCTGGGAGAGTCAGGTGGATGCTTATTTCTCCTGCAATTGGCTACATCCCCAAATTTTAGCCTGAAAATGACCTACTGTCTGCTATAATTTTGAAGGAGCATTTAAAAACAAGTTGATATTACAAATTAAAATTTTCGGTAATACCAGGTAAACAAAATCAAATATATAGGATAAAGGGGAGTTAGGAGTACATAGATTATCTAATATAATTTTGAAAAACATTAGAAAAAAATTCCAGAATTCCTCATATGACCAGTGCATTTTACTCATTAGCAATGAGTTTCAAACTGGATTTGTATTACAGTTTACTTTATTGTACTGAAATTTCCTTTGTCACACTATCCACTTTATGAAATATTGGAAGACCTATCTATTTTTCATAAACATGAAATATACTATAGTTTCCTTAATATAATTTAAAATTGCTTTATTTGCCCCAATGCCAACAATTTCCAGTAGACCAACATTTCCGCACAAGGAAATGGAGATTCAGAGATCTATTCCTTCTGATACTTTAGCTAATGTTGATGATGACATTTCATAGAAGTGGATGTAATGTTGATGTGAAAGAGGGAGTAGAAGGGGGAAGAAAATTATAGTAATAATATAAGAGTGATTGCGTTTATTGGGACAGAAGGGCTAACTTGATTTTTTTTGTCAGCATTGGAAGAATATATTTCTTTGAACTAAGTTTAAAAATTTGACTGCACGTTTCTTTTTTTTTTAAGATTTATTTTTTATTTATGCATACAAGCTGGGGTACAGGCCAGAGGCGTGGGGCGGCACGAGGGTTAACCAGAGACGGAGTGGGCAGCAGAACAGGCAGATCAGAAATACACTGCTGAGGGCCTTCCCGGTGGCGCAGCGGTTAAGCGCTGCGCTGTGGAGCTGTTGGCAGCGGCGACGCGAGTTTGACGCCTGGCCGGGGAGAGTCCCACATGGCGCGGCAGACCTCTCCTGCCTCGCCCGCTGCTCCCCTCAGCAGTGTATTTCTGATCTGCCTGTTCTGCTCCCCGCTCTGTTTCTGGTGAACCTTCTCGCCACCCCGCACCTCTGGCCTGTGCCCCAACTTGTATGTATAAATAAAAAATAAATCTTAAAAAAAAAATTAAAAAAAAAAAAGAAATACACTGCTGAGGGGAGCAGCAAGCAAGGCAGGACTGGTCTGCCGCGCCATGTGGGATTCTCCCCGGCCGGGTGTCGAACTCGCGTCGCCACTGCCAACAGCTCCACAGCGCAGCGCTTAACCACTGCGCCACCGGAGAGGCCCTGCATGTTTCTATATACCAACATACCTCAAGGTATCAGTGATATTTCCTGATAGTTTCAAAGGCAATGGCAGAGTAAAGGTAAGGGGAAGCATCCTATTAGTTGTATAAAAATAGTTCACGTTATAGGAAACAGGCATTTGGGGAGATAAAGAGTAGGATGTTGCAGAATAAGGAATGAAGGGGAAAGGATGTATATGATTTCCTTTTCAGAAGAACTTTGTGGTGTAAGGAGGAAGGATGAATTATGATAGGATGTTCAGGGCATCAGGGGCCTTGGTCTATAAGAAAAGGAACAGGAGTAGAGGTTTGTGGACAGCCTCCCTTTGGCCTCAGGGTTTATTTCTTCTGCTGTGTTGAATGAAGAATGGGTATCATGACCAACCTTGGTCAAGCAGCTTGCCCCTTTCCTCAGGCACTGAAGTATGTCTGGTCAGGGTGTCTCAGGAAACATTTTTAGCCTTGTATATGGGAGCATAAGTACCTCTTCCTCAACCAATACCTGTAATGAAAACTCCCCTTTTCTATCTAGTCCAATCCCATAGTTCATTTTACTCAGCCTATTAACATTTCTCCCCTGTTCAAAGCAGTGCTCCTGTACAAAACTAAGTTACTATGTGAAAACTGTAGGCTGCTGTGCTTGTAATTAGAAACTTCCTACTTTATGTGGCCCAGTAGAACAAAGTAGGCCCCCTGGCATTTAGTGGTATAACACATTTGCTTTAGAAGAAAGGTACATTTAAGAGGGCTTGGGGGGCTTTCTTATATCTTTTGACAGGTAGGGGTCTTATGAGATGTGTTAACCATGTAGAGGCCATTGCTACGTAACTCCAACTTGGAAACTATGGTGGCAATTCTAGGAACTAAATAGTAAAACAGTATGTAACACCTGAGTATAAAATATTAGCTATCTGTATATAAAATACTATACTTAGTCCATCAGAAAGTCTTTAAAAGGCTTAAGACAGCTCTTGCCTTTAAAGAGATTGTTAAATTTGCTCATGGGGATAGTAGGTATGTAGATGTTTATATTACAAGTTACATTATATTACAAATTACGATTTCAAAAGAGAGAGATAAGAAAAATATGGAAGCTCTTAGAAAAGTAATAAATCAGGAAAAAATTCAAGAAGAAAGTGCTATTTAAGACGGACATTGAGAAGCAGTGATCTGAGAAGGAACTTAATATTCTCGACTGATAAAAATAAAAAACCTGGGTAAAAGAAATTGCACATTGACCTTGGAGAACAGGAAATGGTTTGCTTGTTCTAGAGTTGAGAATATAAAAAATACATACATATTACAAATGCTTAATTTGTTTTATTTTTTCCCATTAAACTATTGTAACATTGAATATACTAAGTAATCATTGGAAGTTCTTGATCTGGATTGTAATATATTTGCACATTAGGGGATGCAAATAAGAAAATCCTTCCACTCTGAAAACTCATAAGGTATATGAAAAGAGAAATAATGAAATAATGAAAAGCAATGACAGGTTGTTATATATGGGAGTATCAGAGAGAATGTCCTACTGTATTTCAGGTATGAATCAAATACTTTCTTATTTTCATTCATTTGAATGTGCCCAGTTCCTTGGAAACTGAATCATAACATAATGGATGTACATTGACAACTGATGAAAGCTATAAAAATGTGTCCAGAATTAATTTGAAAATAAAAGAAGCTATGAGTAATTTTAATAATTATTTAAAAAGTCTAGATGAGATGCTAAAATTTTCTTTCAAGTAGTAACTAACATTGAAAAATTCCAGCAAAGAACCAGGAAAAGATTATTTTTTGCAGTGCAAATGGGATGGTATTAAAGTGGTATTATTGATGGTTTAATTGATTTTTTTTTTTTTTGATGAAGAGCTGGTGTATACAATTTGAATTCATGGAACATGCTGACTTGCATGGAAGGGGAAAAGAGCAACCTTTTCAATGTAATATCTAGGCATCTGAATTCAACAGATTGATTACAAAATAGCAACCTAGAGAAATGAGGTTTCAGCCTCACTCTCTTTACATGTCTTTTATCTTTGATTTGTTCCATGTTTAAAGACTGATTCCCAAGCACGGATCCTGTCCTAATGTGGGTTTCAACTGATGAAGAGAATATGGAAGTATCATCCATATCCATATGTAGTTTGGGAAAAATCAATCCAAGTTCATGGAGCAGTTATGTTAATTTCCAGAGAACTGTGCAATGAATAGTTCTCAGATTAAAGTTTGTATTTTCAGATTAAACATTACATTTCAAATTGTGACACAATATCCAGATTCTGAGTATGAATTTTTATTATACTTATTATTTTCAAAATACTCCCTATGTGTTGGCCTTTAGTTTCCATAACTGGGCAGGTTCAGTTGAATGAAGGTGATTAAATATTTCATACCTGAAGTATAGTACAAATTTCTCTCTGATATTCCTGTATATCACACTGTCTTTTTTTATGGTTATTTATGCTTTTATCACATTTTAAGTCCCAGAATGCAAAGATTTATCCTGTTTATCTTTGCATGCCATGAAATATCCATCATAATATTTCTCATCATGTTGATTATTAATAAATGTTAACATGAATAGAATTAAATGTATAAATTATTTAGGTACAAGTGAAGTTTGGCAAATTTATCCATCAACTGGATCTCCACATAAAGAAGTAAATATGACCAGCATATTCTAAGAATTTTAATTAATTATTTATTTTTAAAGATTTATTTATTTATGCATACAAGACCTGGGTTGTAGGCCAGAGGTGTGGGTGGTGGTGTTGATGACAGGATTTACCAGAGACAAAGTGGGGAGCAGAACAGGTGGATCCACTGAAATACACTGCTGAGAGGAGCCGCAGGTGAGCCAGGAGAGGTCTGCTGTGCCATGTAGATAGCTCCCCGGCCGGGGATTGAACTCATGCTACAGTGGCTACAATAGCTTCATAGTACTGAAACTTAACCTCTTGCACTACCAGGGACCCTAAGAATTTGTAATGTATCATTTAACACTCATAAGTGATTCTATAAGGTAGCAATATAATTTTCCCCATTATATTACAGTCATGCATAGCTTAATAAGGATACGTTCTGAGAGAAGCATCCTTAGGCGATTTTGTTTTTATGGGCAATGACATTGAATTTAATTACAGAAACTTAGATGTTGTAAGCAACTATGTTGCATACCTATGTCACATGGTATAGCCTTTTGAGACTGCTCTGATATATGCAATCCATCGTTGACCAAAACACTGTCAAGCAATGATGCATAACTTTATACCAATATGGAAGCTGGGGTACCTGATTAGACAACTGTGCTAAGATTACACAGGTAGAACACAGTCAATTCAAGATACACACTTGTAGATGCCAGGTTCTCATCCCTTCACCACCTTACTTTGTTCATGTTGACTTTATAAGTATAATAAAACCACTATATTTGTGAGGGACTTTCTACAACATGTAGGTTCAATATGTTACCTAACTGCTATCACAAAACCATTGTGGAAGGTGGTCAACAGGGTGAGTATCATTTTTATATTACAGATGAGGAAACTGAAGTTCAGAGAGGTTATTCTTTCCCCCCACCCACAGAGCTCATAACTGGAAGGACTTCTGTTGATACCATTTACACTAAAAAGCAACAAAACCCAACTTACATGTGCTTACATTGATTATTTTAGATTATTATAGAAATAAAGAACCCCAAATTAGAAAAAGAAAATATTGGTATACTTCCAAAATTTGAAAGCAAAATTTATTATGTTTTTGAAAACTAATATGATCAATAAAAATTTTTTCATATCTCCATACATCATTCATTCCTTATTTCATTTGAATCTAAATACATTTATTGCTTTCAGCTGTTAAGTTATTGTAAATGGGAGGTCTTATTTCTTTTCAAGAAAAATTTTTGGAAGTTACATATGAAATATTGGAAATTCATAATAACTTATTCCTCCACCAATGTATCTATGTTATATAAAATGTAGTCTAATAAGTAATACTGTGACAGGAGTAGTTATTTAAAATTTGGAGGTAGAGTTTGTGGGTTAAAATTGAAATAGAAATTGCCATATTATCTAATTTTCTTTTTCTATACCATTTTTGTATATTTGTAGTTTAATATCATAATGACACAGTGAAATTTGATCATTTCTAAACTTACGTGTATCTCTGAATATTATGTTTGTATTATGAACAGAAGGCCATTTGAATCACTGATTTATTATCAAAATGTGTTAGTTCTCCTTTGCCTTTGCTCATATCACCACAATAACTTCTGAGTGGTGACCTATTGCATTTTTTTGTGTTTTATCATTTGAATAGCCAAGTGGTACGAAGTGTATCCATATTCCTGATTATTTATGTTAAAGATTGTAACTTCTACCGTTTTATGCATAGCAATAAGAATTATTTTCTGTTTTTATTATATTGATAACTGATAAACATGCTTTTTATTTCACATAAGACAGTTTTAAAACTCTACAACTATGTAATAATACATTTGCATTTATTTCCATAATGAGTTAACTTAGTAAGTTGGCAAATGTGAATAAAATAAATACCACAAATTTAGTAAGTGTATAGGTTTTGCCTCAATTCTTGGCCAGGTCCAGTTGTAAGGTCATGCAGGGCTCCTGTCATGTATCAAACTAAGTTATTATCTGTGAGAAATAACTTAAGTCTTCATTGTATTCTGTGTGGGCTAAGAGCAGATCTTCTTAGTGAAAATCACTTGTAGATATTCATCCTGCAAATATATGCATTTATAAAAGAACATGGATGATCATTTTCCCCTTTTACTGAGTCACCTATGTTGGTACTAATATATATGATCATTAGTAAAGTAAGAATATTGAGTTTTTAAAAAATAATACAAGTTCTTGATAAGGACCCAAATACTTTTATTTTCCAAACTTTAATAGCAACTGCTATAGCTGCAGTTAGGCTTTTCTACATTTTTAGGTGAGCGCTTTCCACATGCACCAGAAAACAACAACCAAATGAAAACGTAATGTCCTTGTGGTTACCTGATTTCACAAACAAGCGTCTGATGTCAACTGGGGAAATATTTGTGGTAACTTCACATTTGGAAAAATGAACATTATGATGAATTTGAGATATATTTTTATTTTATAACTTATATTTTATCTTCCCTCTTTTGACTATTCTGTCTCTTACGGCTTCCTCCTACTTTCCTACCAGATGCCTTGGACAGTGTGAGTATGCCTGTGTGGATGTTTTGCACTCATACCTACCTGAATTCTTATAGAAACTGGATTTTTGTCTGTCTGGCATAGGACTCTGTGTTTGCAGCATCTTCCTTAGTCAGATGAAAGGTAGAGTTGGATTTAAGGCCTTGCAACCAGAGCAAGGATCCTAGGACTACTCCAGCTGACTTGAGTTCTATTTTTGTAACCTTTGGTAAGAGTTCCCAGAGAAAACGAAGACATCGTGTACTGCCTTTTACTCTCAAGGAAATGAAAACCCCAAATGGGAATAAGGAACTGGGGAGATAAAAGGGATACATTCCCTGGCCATCTAAATGCACAATTTTCTTGTCATTACTGTATGTCATGCTGTATGTTACGCTATTAAAATACATTTTTTGGTCTCTCATCAGTCTTTTTGATTGGCCGTCACTAAACAAAGGGAGTAAGAAACACATGAATTTCCATAGCTGCACCCAGCCCTCTTTCTAGTTTTGACTTTATCTTTGAAGACAAAATGATTAATTCAAGCATTACAATGTTTTGAATCCCAAACATTCCTGTAAATTTCCTTCTTTGCTTTGTGCAAAGTACCCATCTTTTGTGTTCATTGTTGTACTACATTAAGGAGTCACCACGCATTTCCCCCTTGTGTTTTCTTATCTGAGCTAGCACTTCTTGTGTTTCATCTTCTTTTGTTAAGCTTTGTTTTATTTTTGAGATTGAATTCTCAACCTATGAAGAGGAGGTGGCCTCACACAATTTTCCTTTATTCTCTTTCAAGAGTGGTCACAGCATGCATTTTGGCTTTGTTATACTTGGCAACTGAGTTCTGAATGGCAGATGAATTGTTTTCTAATTGCATCATATCATGTGGCTATCTAGCTTTTGTCTTCAGTATGAGACCAGAAACTGTGATTTTACAAGTAAATTCAGTTTGATTTATTTTAAGTGAGGCTACCCTCTGCTGTAATACTTCTGGAAACTGGTATTTTATTGAAATGTAGATTAAGTTCACTCAGCATATTTTATTGTGTCTTTAATTATATATGTCTAGCATTAAAAACTGAACTGCAAGACCCAGATCTTTGCTTAGCGGGGATCTTACAGGCTAGTTGAATGAAAAAATTTGGATGAAAAAATTTGGAATAAGGAATTTGGAAAAAAATGAATAATCTCTTTTAAAAGAGATACAGTGATACGAAGGAGACCTCACAGGTAACAAATATGTGTCAGAGTAGCTCTGACCTTACAATCATGTGATAATTGAGATTGTAATTAAGCTATTTTGAGCTTTTAAAACCATAGTGATTATAAATTCAGTTGACCTATGGTAGGATAAATGGAGATAACCAGAAATTTAGAATCAGAAAAAGCTTGAAACAGAACTGGTGTTAGGCACTAGAATAGCTACAAAACTGAAGAACCCTAGAGGATACAAAGGTGGAGATGGGGCGGGGGGTGAGTTTGGAGATTATAGAAGAGAACATTAGAGAGTTTATCCAGGAAGAGTCTCAACCTGGGAATTGGTCCAAATCAAGTGCATTTTATACTCAAGGTCAGTCTGCTCAGTGTACTGTAAGTGCTGCAGTGAAGAGAATGTATTAGAGACCTGCATTTGGGTCATGGCTCAGCTGTATGACTCTCTACTGTAAAATGAGGGTGATAACTATGCAGTAATGTCCTAAGTTCTCCTGATACGATGCCAGGGACATTGAAGAGGCTCACTAAATGGTGACTATAATACTTGTAGTTCAGATTCAGAAAGGGTCCTGTGTATACTAGCCATTGTTATTACAATGCAATCCTTAAACATTTTTTGTTTTAATATTTTGCATTTTTATGTTTTTCCATTTAATATTTTGATTTACTTTACCACTGCTATGGCTTTTCTAAAGGAGTAATTTCTTAGCTGTGATTATAGCCAAGAAAAAAAATGCTATAAGAACCAGAGGATGAAATGATTTTAGAGAACAAATATAAGAGAACATCAGTTATCTGTCTGTAAAATGGGGAAATGCAATTAAAGAGAACAATGGTAGAGAGAGTGACAGTCAGTTTAAGTGTGATTTCTAGTTGACATCCACTTGAACTATTCATTTCCTTACATTTTTTTCTTCTTTTTCTCTCTGATATTTTTTGTCATTTAGGAAAATCATGTTGATATTGCTAGACGAAGTTACACTTGCATAATATTTTGGATATTAGACACAATCAAGAGAACACAGTCAAGTATTGTGAAAGCAGAGTAGGACAGATTTTGTAGCAAGTCTTTGAGCCATAATGGGAGGAAAGAGAATCAAAAAGGGAGTATAAAAAGTGATTCCTAACCCTGGATGTAGATTACAGTCACTTATAGTCACTTGCGATCCTTTGAAAAAATTTTGAGGTTTGAGCCCCTCATTCAGAGATTTTGATATGATAAGTATTGATGGGACCTGGGGATTAGCATGTCTCAGAAATATCTCACATTATTCTAAAGCTCAGTGAAGAATAAGATCCATTGGTCTAAACTAAGGTGCAATTCTAAAGCAGATACTTTTCATATGGGATGCGAAGAGTCACGATTAATCAATTCATAGAAATGAAAGTATATTAATGCAAACACATATGTGCATGAGATGCATACACACACCATACATACAACCCCCCACAGGGTGCAGATAAAAAAATGATTCTGATGTTGGTTCAGATCTTTGTAGATATATGTGAAAATAGGCAAGCTGTATTTAAGGAGATGGAACAGATTTTTTTTTAAGAAATAAGGAAATGTAGACTATACTTTAAAGATTCAGTTGAATTTTTAATTTCAGCCTTAGAATTTATAGAGAAATGTCATTGTCGTTGATTTTGTATAAAAGTAGAAATTTTATGCCCATGAAAAATGGACAATTGGTATGACAGTAAAGGATAAAACAAAAAAAAAGTCTGATGCTCAGCTCGCAGAAGTTTGAATTAGAGAGAGGATAGGATCTGATATACTGACTAATGTTCAGTTGGGTAGCAGACGTTGCTTTATCTTTGTACTAGGCATTGGAACCTTTTTTTTTTCAATAGGAGTAATATATTGATTTGTATATTCATTATATCAGCTATTTTTTTTTCCTACAATAATCTATTATCTATTAATTTTTAATTGTCAAAGTGCATAAGCTCAGTGGTAGCATATGCATCATGAAGTACAAACAGAGTAAGTCCCCCAAATCTTTGTATGAGTCTGGGGAGTATGGTGTGTCTTCTATGAGACATGATTGTGTGTTTTGGGGGCCTTTAGTATGCTTAAACATTCAATATCCTGATACATCTTCAGCCTCCCCACAGCACATTGTCTCCAGTGGTTTGCTTTCGGTATGAATTACACGTTGTCCTTTACCTTTTCTTGTTCTGGTTTCCTTTAACTTGACACATCACCTCCTACTGGCCCTGGTGTAATGGCACATGACTAGTTAATGCTGGTAGAATTTGATGCTGCATGTATAATCGAAGCAGTATCTTTATCACAAAGTTACTGGTAGTAAAACTTCACAGATCTTCAAGTGAGTCCTTGTAAATTACTTCAGTACAGCTCATGACACAGGAAGAATTAACAGTGTGTGTTTCAATGTCATTACCATAAAATGTACTAAAGCAATAACACCAAATTTTTATTTTCTTAAGTCTTGCTAGAACATCAAAACTCTGAACTCACAATATTTATCTCAGAAGAAATAGCATTTCTGTATTCTGGAATTCTTTTATAGAATAATGATAAATAATAATGATAACACAAATATAGTTAATATATGTATTGTGGGCTTCCCATGTGTAAGACATGGTTGAAAATCTTTACTATGCTTTATATGATCTAATTCTCATGATATGACATATGAGGCACATACTATTTAAGGCAAATGACACCCCTGAGGTTATATAGCTAGGTAGTAGAATTATGGCGACAAAGAGAAGTGCTATGTAAGCATACAATCAAGGTTTTATAAATGAAGAAGAAAACTGACTTTCTGAATAAATTCACTTTTAATTAAAACCTATTTGATTTTATATATCCAAGTTATTTCCATTTTCAGGCTAAATTTAAAATAATTCTTAATTCAGAAATATTAATAATTCAATATCATCTATACTATATACAGAAATTTATGTTATAAACTGTTGTTTTAGGAAAACACTTGTAGTATGTCTAGTATATGTTTATTACACATTGCTTAACTCTTAGTAGAATAGGGAACAAAAACTAAACTCAGAGTTTTGAAATAGCAGTCTTGCATAACTCGGCAGAACCCAGTTATCTAGGTCAAAAAGAATTAAAAGAATAAGCTTAATATTTTCATAAAATTTCAATAAAATGTAGATATCCTGCAAAGAGAATTTGCTTATTAGAATCACTCTTTAAAACTGAGAAATAGGTCTTTTCTCATTCATATGAGAAATAAGTATTCTGCATGACCACATACCCTGTATATATACTTTTTACAAAGATGTATATTTGAGAATTTCTGGTCTGTCAAGATTTAGAAAGGGGCCTCCCTGGTGGCACAGTGGTTGAGCGCTGCACTGTGGAGCTGTCGGCAGCGGCGACGTGAGTTCGACGCCTAGCCAGGGAGAATCCCACATGGTGTGGCAGACCTCTCCTGCCTCGCCCGCTGCTCCCCTCAGCAGTGTGTTACTGATCTGCCTGTTCTGCTACCAGTGTGTTTCTGATCTGCCTGTTCTGCTACCCACTCTGTCTCTGGTGAGCCCTCCCGCCTCCCCACACCTCTGGCCTGTACCCCAGCTTGTATATATAAACAAACAAAAAAAATAAATATTAAAAAAAAAGATTTAGAAAGAATGTTTTGGGACTTATTCGATGCCTATTATATGGTTCTTTTAAGAATTGAAAGCTTAAATTTTTAAGATTCAAGGGTTTTTTTTTTTTCAGATTTATTTTATTTGTTTATGCATATAAGAACATGGGTGTAGGCCAGAGTTGTGGGAGGTGAGAGCATTCACCAGAGACAGAGTAGGGAGCAGAACAGGAAGATCTACTGAAATACACTGCTGAGGGCAGCAGCGCACAAGACAGGAGAGATCTGCTGTGCCATGTGGGTTAGCTGCCTGGCTGGGGATCGAACTCACGCCTGAGTGGCTGGCAATAGCTTGATAGCGCTGAGACTTTAACCCCTGTGCCACCAGGGAGGCCCGAGATTCAAGTTTTATTTAGAGTTTCTGAGTCTTGTAACTGTTAGGTCCTACCTGATTATTAAAGCATACAATAATTCACAGTGGTCAAATGACAGAACATGATGTCAAAGAATAGCAGTAATAAATGTTATTTCAGATCATATGGATATTTCTTGGGTGTCACTAAGAAATGAAAAGCTAGTGTGTCCCTACTAGTGAAATAATTAAATTTTAGTAAGATTTGGAACAAAACAATACACTGGGTACATTTATCCACAACTATTCTTGCTCCAGATTCCTTAAACTGAAAGATCGCTCAAAAACTAATACTTTCATCTATTAATAAATAAAAAATGGATTCCACGTAAATGGATTCCACGTTATCAGATATTCTTAGAAATTCCTAAAATGCAGAAATTAACTTGAAATAGAGCAAAGGAGAACACAGTGATTAAAAGTACTTGTGAGAGAAAACTGCTTCAAAAGGAGTATTGATTTTAAGCCATCACCCTTCTCAGAGTGAATATGAGGGACAGAAGAGGATACTGAAAGAATGCTTATTCTTTCAGTGGAGCAGCATTTGGAGCAGTTCATTGTGTTGATTCTTTATTTTTCCTCTGACTGTGCTGTTCCCCAGATCCTAAATTTATTGATACTGAGACTAAATCTGTGCTAGTTTCAAAGTTACACCAAGTCAATGGCCAGTTATTGACCCACACAAATAAAAATAATTCCATTTTATTTTTTTAATTTGGATAATCACTAAATTTATTTCATTATTATTTTTTATTGTGGTAACATTGGTTTACAACACTGTGACTCAGAGGGATAGGATCACCCCTCTTCATATGTATGTTAACATATCACACACACACTTCTGAGCCTAAAGAAAAAATAAAAACAACTTCAGAGCAGTAAGTCACGTCCTCTTCCCCAAATAGTCATAGAAAGCTTATAGTGAACAGGGAATCATGAATGCAAAGATAAACCAGCAGTCAATAGTCACCAAAGTTCTGCTGAAATAAAAAACATGAAATGGAGATATCAAAATCAATAAAAGTAAAATGAAGTCTTGAGAACAGCATTAGTATACCAAAGGAGACTATATTACACTAAGTCCAGTGAATAATTTCCGATAAATTTAGGAGTTCTTTGTATCCACGAGATTGTTGGGAACTAGAAATGATAGCTAAAATTTTAAAATTCTCAAAAGATAGAATGAATAAGAAAAGATGAACTGAAAAGTAATTAAAGGAGATTTTAATAGAATGTAATACAAAGAAAATTTTTTAAAAGCAGAGAGTAAAACTGAGATAAAAAAGGTAAAAGTTAAGACATTTAAACATCTACTTAATAAGGTATACAGAACAAGATCTAAGAAAGGAGGAAAAATTCAAAGGATAAGGATAGCTCTTATCAAAGAGATCACACTTTTTGGTGAAAAATTTGCTGAACATGCAAACAAAGAAATCATAGCCTGATAAAACATGGTTAAATATGAAAATATCGAGCAAAAAAGTAAAACCCAAAGATATCTAGGGAGGAAAAACACAACTTCTACAAAGGGAATTCACTTGCTGTTATGGTACATTGAAGAATATTTCTTAAATTAAAAAAAAAAGCCAAACTATAGCCTAATTCCATTATTAAACAGATACAAAATTCTGAACCAAATCCTAGTAAATAGAATCCATCAATACAGTAAAATAATATTAAAGCTAATAATCTATCTTGGCTTCTAAACCTCTTATAAATGCCAGAATAATTTAATTTAGGAAATCTTAAAGCAATTTGCTGCATTACATTATCTTAGAAGTAAAGTTTATGATCACTTTGGAAAAAATAAGAAAGAAAATAAAATGGCAGTTCTTATTGTGAATTTCTAGAAAAGGCTGAATCTGATGTGCTCTCTGTCTTAGAAAGGATGGCCTTAAAGTAAAATACACCTGTCACAGACCCACAGAAGGTATGATGGTGAGAGATTAGAAATACTTCCATTAAAATCAACAAAAGACAAGGATGCTGTTTATAGAACTACTATTCAACCTGCATTGGGTTTAGCTAATAAAACAACCAAACAAAATGAAATAAATAGTTACCAGAGTACCTTTTTAATATTTTCTGTTCCTTTACTCCTGTAAGTCCAAGACTGCTTTATAAAAATAAATGATTTTCATTATTTAAACTCCCACCGTCTAAAACTGGTATTCCAATTTCTTGAAATCATTAACAGATGGTATCTGTCTGTACAATTTTGGCTAATTTTATATATGGAGTGTTATCTCATTGTGGTTCGAATTTGCATTTCCCTGACCACTCATGAATTATAGAACCTTTCAGTATGTCTATTTGTAATTTTCATGCCCTGTTCATGATATACTTATTCAATACTTTGCCAATTTTTACCATTTGTATCATCTCTATTTTTTCTCATTAATGTGTATAAGTAATCATTAATATTTGAGTATAAACTCTTGTTGATTATATATGTTGCAAATATCTTGTTCTGCCCTGAACTTACCTTCATACTTTTTTTTTTTAAAGATTTATTTATTTACCCAAACAAGCTGGGGTACAGGTCAGAGGCATGGGGAGGCAAGAGAGTTCATCAGAGACAGAGTAGGGAGCAGAACAGGCAGACTGACAAAAATCCACTGCTGAGGGTAGCAGCGGGCGAGGCAGGAGAGGTCTGCCGCGTCATGTGGGAATTTTCCTGGCCGGGCATTGAACTCATGTCGCTGCTGCTGATAGCTCCACAGTGCAGCGCTTAACAGCTGCACCACCAGGGAGGCCCTACCTTCATACTCTTACACTATGTCATTGAATGAGCAAGAGGAATAAAGAAATCAGTCTTTCCTTTTATAAATAGTACATTTTATGTCCTGTTTAGGAAATATTTATCTATTGCAGAGTTATAGAATTTTTGGCTAATAATATTATTTAGAAATGTCACTGTTTTACTTGTGTCACTCAATAATAATTTTTGTGTATAAGAGAGTCATTCTTTTAAATAGATAAATCCATCAGCCCATCCTCATTTAGTGAAAAGATCAACCTTAACACATTGCACTTGTGAGGCGTCTTTGTGATAACTGAAAGGTTCATAGCTTCACTGGAGGGTTCTGCACTAGGTACTTTCTGTGCTTCCCATTCTATATATTTGGTCTATTTATCTTTCTGTGCTCTAACAACAAAGATCTGAATTTTTGAAGATTGTAAGTTGTCTTGATAACTAGTGGGGTAAATCCTCTCTGTTCTTCATTCAGAATGTCTTGGCTTTTCTTTGCCCTTTGCATTTCCAAATGCATTTTAGAATCAGATTGTAATTTCCTATAACAAATCTCTTGATATTTTGATTGGGATTATGTTAAATCTATAGATCCATGTGGAGAAAATTTTATGTTTCTGACATTGTTTTATTTAAGAAATGAACATGTATATTACTATTTCATTCGAGATTTTTTTTAAAGATTTATTTATGCATACAAGCTGGGGTACAGACCAGAGGCATGGGTGGCGAGAGGCTTCACCAGCAACACAGTGGGAAGCAGAACAGGCAGATCGACAGAAATACACTGCTGGGGGCAGCAGTGGGCGAGGCAGGAGAGGTCTGCCATGTCATGTGGGTTTCTCCCCAGGCCGGGCGTCGAACTCCCATCGGGGCTGCCGACAGCTCCACCGCGCAGCTCTTAACCGCTGCAACACCAGGGAGGCCCTTATTCTAGATTTTTATGGCAATTGACAAACTTCTATTTTTTGGGTAGAGATTTTGTACTTTTTGGTAAGGATTTATTCCTTGAAGTTCAATGTTTTTATGAAATAAAATAGGGTCCCTTTTAAAAAATAATTTTCTGTTTATGTGTACAGGAAATACAAATGTAAATGTCTTACGTAGTTGCAAAGAATGTGTACTTTATAGCTGTTGGTCTAGTTATTAATGCTTATTGAAGGGATGCTGGTTATTTGAGTGTTAGGATCATAAAGCGGCCTTTACAGAGCTTTGTTCTTAAATTTTATCTCCTATTTATTTATTTACTTTGCAAATATGTTTCTTGCTTTGCTAAGACTAAACTTATAGTCTATCCTTAAATGGGCATTACAGCCCAATTCTAGTAAGCTGTACATACATGTGTGAATGTGTTTGCAGGAAGCCAACAGGTCCTTGTATGGTCTACTCATATTCTTAGGGCTCTGGGTTTAAGTGCCTTCTCAGAAGATAGCAGTTTTAGGTTGCCTTTTATTTCATTTGGTCTTGGCAGTGCATTAAATTTTGTTTGCTACGTTGATCCAGCATCTGTTTTGTTTGAAGCAGGATCTGAAATTGCATCTACTCAGTCTGCCAGTTTGTCAGTTGTGTTCAGAAATCATATTTTCAACATATGCTATTACTTCGTCTCTCTCTTTTTAAAAGTCTAGATAGCGTGGTTTCCTTAAGAGTGAATTAAGAAAACTTGTTACTATCTATTGCTCCTGCTCTATGCCAAATTCACTAAAACATATTCTGTTGTAAATAGTTTTCATTTTATGTTAAAGATTTTTCTTTTTTTTCCTTTAAAGGTATGTTATGCTTTAAAGGTATGTTATGCCTGCAAGTTGAGCTAGCTAAAAAAAGCTATGATAAATAAAGTGACATTTTTTTATAAACTGACTAATATTCATGTTACATTTTTTTCTTTGCACATATTCATAACATGCAGATTTGTCAGACAAGTATTATCAAAGAAAGCATTATCAGAAAAGAGGGAACAGAACCTGTTCTTCAGACCCATGGTTTATTTATTGCAACCCTTTTTCTTTGAGAGGAATAAGAATTTTTGTAAGGGTAGAAATCCTTTTTTACCCTTATAATTTCAACTTCAGAAAAGAGGATTACATACCAAACCTTTAAGTTCCTTTAATAACCTATTATGAATTTATCATTTAAAAATTTATAGAAAGTGTATTTTTGGCTTGTTCTACCAGTTGGGGGAATAAGTTTCATGAGCTTTCTGCCTGCTGTGTAAATTAGTACTTTACTTTTGTTGTTTCATAACTACAGCTTTTAGACTACCTAGGGTGCCCTTTCATTCTGCTATTACGGAATTTGGTGAACAGGATTGTAGTGGATGAATGTGATATTTTAGACTCTGATGGTGTAAGAAAACTGCCTTATAACTGTTCAAAAATATTATTATATTGCATTTCATTCTATATTCAAACTGTTGAAAAAAGATATGGCTACTTTTGAAAATTTAGTTTCTTGTAGAAAACATCTGGTTTTGCTAACCAAAAGCAATTAGGCTAATAGCAATGGTAGAAGTAGAGTGTTTCAACTGTGAAATGGCTTTACTGAACCCAATCTGAAACATGCAGGATCTAAATGACAAACAGCTGGAATCAAGAGACTCCTTCTTCTACTCCAGTAAGGTATTCCTAAATGGTGTAAAGCAATTGGGTAAGGATAATGACAATAATTTATATTTACTTAGCATTTGTTCTTTAATTGCACCTACTCTATAGTTTCCCCAAATTTCATCAAAATGTCATATTTATTTCAATATCTGGAGCATCAACCATTTCCTGACTAAATACTAGACTTTTGTGTTTTGGTGTCACCTAGAATTTATGACCATCAACCCTGTTTGGGCCCTCACTGCTACCAAAATTCTTTATTACTATCTACAATCAGCTCTGCCCCTATTTTTCTCTGCAGTCAGGCTACCTCATTACCCCTACTCTCAGAAAATTGCTTCCTATTTCAACACCAGAAACTTCTGTTCAGTGACTTCAGATTCTGTCCCTATTTTCTTCTTTTTTCCTTTCATCTGGGCTCAGTGTATTATACATCCCTTTTCCAATCCAAAATATCATCTCTGTGAATGATGCTGCATACAAATAACAGGTACACAAACCCATCGCCCCATCTTGCTCTCAAGGCATTCCATATCCCTTTTAGTATCGTGTTTCAATTTATACTAGCCTCGTTATGGATATTATCAACAATGTTTCCTCTCTCTTCCCATTATATGCACTTGCAGAAACTCTTTGTTCTAATTATCTATCTTTTTTATGCCCACAACAGAGCAACTGAAACTTCTAGAGGGAAAAATCACATTCCTGGAATAACTGCTTTTACTTTAACTGCAACAAACCTGATCAACACTTAATAATGCCTAATGATAATTTTGTTTACATAGCAAATTTAATTTACCATTCCTTTAAAGAACATTTGAAAAACATTTCCTTTCCCCTTCAACTTCTCACTTTATGTACTCCACACATTCTGAGCTGATGACCTTCCTCATACCTCATTAATCAAATAAAAGCAGAAGGCAAATGTTTCATTCCCCCATCACCAGATTGACAAACTTATCTGCATCTTTAACCATCCTTTCTTGTATTTCTTTCCCTTTCTGATTAAAAAAAAAAAAATTCTAGCTTTTATCAAGGTCTAGTTCCTTCACTTCAACTCTCATTTTGTATTTCCAATTTTAATTTCAAATCCCCTCCTTTGACCTCACATCCTCCACTTAGCTGCCATTCTACATTTTTTGCTGTTTTTCAAAGTAGAACTGTATAAAGCAGGTCCTTGAGTAAAATCATTTTGTTCAAAATTATTTCATTATAATGTTGTTGAGAAATTATTTTCATTCCAAGCCGGGGGCACTGTGTGGAGTTTGCCTGCTCTCCCCAAATTGGTCTGGATTTTCTCTTGGTGCTGTTTTCTTTCACATTCCAAAGATGTGCACAATTGGTTCATTGGCTTGTTGAAATTGTATCAGTGTGAGTGTGTGTGTGTGTGTGTGTGTGTGTGTGTGTGTGTGTGTGTGTGTGCTCTGAGATGGAGTGAAGCCTTGTCCAGAGATGGTTCCTCCCTTGTAACCTAAACTGTTGGGAGAGGTGCTGGCTACCTATGACCCTGAACTGGAATAAGTGGGTTGGAAAATGAACGAACACAAATTATTGTTTTATACCAGAAGTATTTTGAGTCTTTACTTAGAAGTTTAGTGATGTTTTTGTGACCAGGAATATGTCAGTGGAACTAGTTTCTTACTTATATCATTGAAACCTATGGGGATATTGGCTTTGTTATATGTTGTCTTACTTAAAATCACAGTTTCCAAGAACATGTTGATGATGTTAAGGGAGGACTTACTGATTCCTAATCCTGTTTACTCTCAAACCCAATCCAGATTGGCTTCTTTCCTTACTGACTCATTGTCAGCGTGGCATTCATCAATTATTATGAAACATAAAGGACAGTTCTCTGTCTTCCTCTCACTTTACTTCTTAGGGGTGTGTAAAACAGCCAACTCCCTCATTTTGGAAAACTTTCCCTTCTTGGGCTTGCGTGAAATGACTTTCTCCTCAACAACATTTTCCTCTTCTACCTAACTACTACTTTTTTCATTCTCCTTAATCTTATGCTCCTTCACATATTCCCATCTCTAAATGTACGAGTGCTTCAGAGGTCAGTCATAGACCTACTTTTCTACTTGTACTTTTCTTAAGTGCAAGAAGTTCTAGGTAGTAGTAATGGGCTTCAGTTTGAGTACAGCATATAAACAGACAACTCTTACATTTGTATCTTAAGTCCTGATTTTTGTTCTTAGCTACAGATTCAAATATTCAACCCCCAACTTGATTTTCTTTGGATGTCTAGTAAGCATCCCAAACATAACTGATCCAAAATCTTACTTCATCCATCTCTTCCCACCATTGAAACTACTTCTATGTGATATTTATAGTAGTAATTATAGCAAATACCATTCTCACAATATTTCAAGCAGAAACATGACTTTTCTTTGACTCAATTTTGTAGTTTATCCACTTCTTCCATCAGCAATTCTTACTGATGAAAACATAGCACTTTTCTGTCCACAATATCAGTGGTATGTGTTCTCTAAGATTTGGTTACCTTGTGCAATATACAACCTGCACAGTCATGCTTGATGATTCTTGTTCCAGCAACATATTAATCAAAATTGACTTCTCTCTTACCTTTCCTACTGCCATACTAGAGAAAACCACCATGATTTTTGGTTGGATTACTTGCTGTAATCCAGTTGTCTTGCTGCTTTTCATTTTATTTAAAATACAGTTGTCAGCATGATCTTTGTAAAATATATATTGCATCTTGTTTTCTTGAAAAATGTTTTAATTGAAGTAAAAATTCCTTATAGATGCCCATCTAATCTGCCCCTTGTTTATATATTGGAACTCATCTTAGCCACTATCTTCTTCTTGCTTATCTCTTTCCAAGTTTCTTCCTATTTGCAAACCTCTGTTCTCTTTGCCTAAAATATTCTTTTTTCCTCAACTGGAAGTAGCTGAGTACCTCTTGTGGTTAACTCTTCTTTGTTGTAAGGTCCCCAAACCACCTCCTCAGCAGGCATTTGAAGGTGCTGTGAAGGTATTCCCACCTTCCAATCTAAAGCAGAATCTCCGCCTGTCTACAGACTTTTCTGTTATAGAACAGTGACTATTCCCTTCATAAAATTTATCACAAACTCTTGTTAATGAAAACACCATGTGTTTTCTTTGTTTCCTTGTATATGTCTGCCCCATAAGGGGCAGACCTTCTATTCTTAACTCATGCTCACCTTCTATTCTTAACTCATGTCTAGCAGAGCTGCTCCACAAATATTTTTTGAATTAAGTATATGTTGAGTGGATAAATGACACTATGAGAGAGTGACAAAGGTGTTATTGTGTCTATTTTAAGTTTTATGTTTAGGGAAGTTAGGTCACTTGCCCAAGAATATATATCTGGCCCATGATTGTCCCAGATTTCTGGGAGTCAGTCTATATCTATTGGACTGAATTGAGTGATACCATTTCCAGAATAGTTAAGGGAAATAATGTTAAGATCCTGTAGTAGTATCCATTATTTGATTTTTACAAGAAAATGGTTAGGGCAAATAATCAGAAAAACTTTTCCTTTGGACACATGGCATCATGAATAAAAATGCAATACCTGCTTTTGATGAGGCATAGAGGATTATGCATGACACCAGAAAACAGCTGGTTTGTTTAAGGCAGAGGATCTCCCAACATTGGCAAGCTCTGTAGGAAACAACCAAACATGGGTTTGGTTGGAGCGAGCTAGATAACAGCTGTATTAAGGTAAGTGACAACTGGCTGTGTTATGATGATATATGGATAGAATTAGGAATGACAAGGCCACTTGGGGCCAGTTCTGGGAGTCAGTTGAACTTGAGAGAACCTGGCAGGTACTTAAGAACAAAAAATTAATTATAATAAGTAGGGATGATCCAGAAATTTGTAAATTCAAGCAGTAGATCAGAGTTTAGACTTAAGATTTCCTTGAATCTAAAAGCACTCTGGTACCCCTGAGAGCTGACTTAGAAAATCAAATGATTTCAAATATCAACTGAAGAAATGTTAATTAAATGAATATAACACAAGTAGCAATCGAAAATAGAACTGTGGCCTCATATCCTTTGGCAGAGGATTTTGCCTGTTTTGAGAATCCTGTTTTGCATAGAAGTCAGAGAGCATCCCAAGTGCAGAGAGATACTGACAGATTATGTCAGAGTCACAGGACTATTCTTTTCAGGTAAAGTTATTAGAAGAACATGGAGTGGTCTTGGGAATGTCAATATATGTACCCCTACTTTAAATCAATGTAAAGTAAATGTTTTTAGGAATGTTCCCTATTTATTCTGCTGTTTTAATAATTGCAAAACTGGTTGGGATTCATGTATTCCAGTCTATAACCAATCAGTGTTTTAAGATTTCTTGACTATTAATAGATTTCTCATATAGTAGCATTTCCTAAGACAACAATTATAAAATTAGGCAAAAACATATTAAAATGTCACAAAACCATGTATCACTTCATTTTCCAAAATTCCTCTTACCCTTTTGCTTTTCTTGATAAAATAGATCTTTATGTTTTCTGCCTGTGGTGGTCATTTTTTAATGTAAACTTGGCTAAGCTATGGTGCCCAGTCATCTAGTCAAACACTAGCTAGTTTAGAAGTTGCTGTGAAGGTATTTTGGAGACGTGATAAATATTGATGATCACTGGACTTTAAGTGAATGAGATTAGCCAAGTTATGGGTAGACTTTAAGAGCAGGAATTGAGGTTTTGCAGAGAAATAATTCTACCTCAAGATTGTAACAAAATCCTGCCTGAGTTTCCAGTCTGCCAGCTGGCCCTGCAAATTTTACTCTTGCTAGTCCCCACAATCACATGAGCTGACAGACTCCTTAATATCTCTCTGTGTCTTTTCTCCTTCCCTTCTTCTCTCCCTCCTTCCATCCTTCTCTCCCTCCTTCCTCCCCATCTCTCTTTCTTAATCAGGGATCATTAGAGACCTCTGATAGATCACCCTTGTGTGACTTTCACCAGGCACCTGTATGGGCCTGGACTTTTGTTTCAGGTATGGTTGTATCACACATTTCTATAAGGGTAAATATTTTCTCTGTAGGTTTTCATAACTTTCTCAAGATTAAATTACATGATTTGTTCCTTTGGTGGTAACAGTACCTTGGGAATTTCAATAATACTCCATCTTTCTCCAGGAATGATCTGTAATAAATTTTTGGTAGCTTTCTAGAATTATAATTGATGACATTTTCTAAGCTATGCCCAGGAGGTTGTTTTTATTTTTTCTTACAAACTAATTACCTTCAGTGGCCCACACACTGAACTATTTTAAAGAACAATGAAGTTCTCCAGAGGTCCTGATACAGGACAATACATCAAGTCAAGTGTTTGGTGAGCATTGAATAATGGTGGATAGTTCATAACCTTTCACTGTATGTGGTTCACATGATTTTTTGCTTATACTAAAACTCGTTATCATTTTCTTATACATGCAAAGCAAAATAGTTTTGCAAATTTTTTCAACATTTTATTATCTGAAAGAGCATATCTTCTCAAACTTAAGGAATTTGCTTTTGTTGTGCCATGCCAGTGACTTACGGAATTCTGATCCCTTCTGCACTCAATGCCTTGTATCTCATTCTCCAAAGAAGTAACTGTGCTATCTCTTTAAAATTCAGTTCTTCGTCCGTGACAAAAACAACCATGTCTCAAAATTTCTGGTGTCTGTAGTCCATTTATTTTTACACTCTTTGAATAGTCAACTCCTATCAATTACTGAGGTTACCACTGAGTGTACAGAATAAATAGGAAGTCATACCAGGATCAGAGTCTAGTTTTAAAGGATCTTTGGAACTAAATAAACCAAATCTACTTGTTTTCAATGTGCTTAATCTGAGTGTTGAGCTAGTCCCCCCTGATCTCTTCCAATGCATCTTTTCCTTTTGAGATCTTACCTGCTTCTACATATACTTAGTTTGCAGTTCTTAGGAATCTAATAGACTTTCCTAATATGCAAGTAAGATTCATTGATCTGTACTTGTACTTTATGAAATTCCTATAGATGGAGTTATTGCTAGTGTTTCAATGAACTGCTCACATAATAAGTTATGTGATTTGGGAAGCAAGTAACTGATTATTTTCAAAGGTATAAGAATATCCTTGTTTTCAAAATCTGGGAAAGTTATTTATCAGTTCAGACAAATATTTACCCTGGTGTTAAAAGTATAAAAATCAAATAGCATATTTTAAATATTAACGAACTATTCTAAAAGGAGTATTAAGTAACACAAAGATTTATAATACTACGTCATATAATATACTAAGTACAATAAATGTACCTATGTATAATTAGATTTATGTGGTATGCATATACATATGATTTATTTATAAAGTAGAATTCACCAAAAGTTTACTGGTGTTTTTAAAAGGGTTTCGTACACTAATAAGAAAAGCTAGGTAGATAAGCAAGGGAACATAATGGAGAAAATACATTGTACTTTAATGCACATAATTGAAATGTAGTGGGATGGTTTTTATAAAGAATGTCAAAATTACTAGGTGCAGTCTCTGTGGGACAGAATAAAAGGAAAGAAGGGTGGTATTTTGTGCCAGTAACATTTACTAAGCAACTAAGTCCTTTTGAAATATGAAAAATAACAAAATAGTTTGAATAAACCCCATTAACAGAGAAAATGAAGTTCTACCCATATATTCTTGCACTGAATTTGATTCTTGCATTGGTTTTATGGACTTTTTTTTTTTTCAAGCAGACTTTTTTCCTGCTCTCCTACTACTTCTTGGGGTTCTAAAAAGGACTGAGTGGAAAAGACACAGACATCTATTATTTTCTCTATTTGAAGAGAGGCCTATATAAATAAATACAGAAGAATTCTTAGATATCTTGCCGTCCTTGGTAGTTTCCCATATATGCCTACCTTCGGCTATAGTAATTAGGGTGGGTGTGAGCTGTTTCAGGGCTTTATCACTAATCTCTCAAATAGTCAAAAATATACCTCACCAGCAGTTTGTCTCTCCAAATCCTTTTATTGGCTTCAGTGATCAAACTGTGCCTGCCTTAGTTCTGCACTCTATATAGATTTTACTTGCACCCTTTACAGTCCTATTCATCTTGCAGATACCTACTCTCTCTATTCCACTTTGTGAATTTCGATGTGACCTTCTTTCACGATTTCCCTTCCATACTGACAGCCCTCTCTTTTCATTGACCTTATGGAATTTAGTGTCTGGATTATTCATCAGTTGCCAATTTGGGTCTTAAGAAGCAGCAGGCTAAGGAAACAGGTTGGTGATCAAAACTGGAACTTTCCCCACTATCCAACTATAAAATGACCTTGTGAAACCTCTAGTAAACTGAAATGAAGTCAAAGCAAATAAGCAATTAATATTAACTTATGTGGAAAACTTTTGGAACATTCCCAGACCCAAAAATGATCTACCAAATCATATCAGATAACATATAAAACCTAAGATAATGCTGACCTATAGTAAAAGCAGGAGTGATATGACACATGCCTAGCCTATATAAAATAGCTCCCAGGGAGAAAGCTGTCAGTGCAGTGCTCACTGCAGGAGGCTCGCATAACAGCTGCTGCAAAACAAATGGTGACACTCAATTTGCTTTTCACCTTTTGCAAAAGTGAGTATCCTCTTTGGAGTTCATTCAGTTAGCCAAAACAGATATTCATGTAGGTCTTGCATAAAAATAAAGTGACTTAACATGAACACTTAAGAAAGAAGTTTTATTAGAACATATGTGTCACACACGCCTGCAGAGTTTCTGCACGGCTCTTTGTGATCTATTGGGATCTTTTGGGGATCTATTCTTCATCACATTATTTCAGAAATTATGAAATATTTCAAACATATAAAATGTTTTAAAAGGGGCCTCCCTGGTGGCGCAGTGGTTGAGTGCTGCGCTGTGGAGCTGTCGGCAGCGCGCAATTTGAGTTCAACGCCCAGCCGGGGAGAATCCCACATGGTGCGAAAGACCTCTTCTGACTCACCCACTGCTCCCTTCAGCAGTGTATTTCTGATCTGCCTGTTCTGCTCCCTACTCTTTCTCTGGTGAGCCCTCTCACCACCCCATGCCTCTGACCTGTACCCCAGCTTGTATGTATAAATAAATAAATCTTAAAAAAAAAGGACGTAATCATCAGTAACCTTCTTAAAAGTAAAGCATTAAAACACATTAGAATAGTATATGTGTGTTATAGAAAAGACTAATTGATAAAACAATAGAACAAGAACTAAAATTCAATTCATTGCTAAAAGTCAATGTTGTAAAAAGCACCAAACATTGGGACTTAATTTGTCTTATTCATTGGGAATATAAAAATAATTCATATATGCCCTCTGATCTCTTTTACTTGGTGGGACATTATTATAGGCGGCATATTAAAGATTGAAGAATATGAAATGAGTTTCACATCATTCTTCAGTGATATGGTTGATAATCTATAGAGCTGCATTAAAAAGATTCACCCAGTGGCTAACTAGAAAGATTCTAAGAATGATTAGTTGATGTCTGCCATGGGCACAGCCAAAAGGTGTAAAGAACTGGTATTGTGTTTGGAGTCTCTCATTGTCGAAGCACCTAGGATGTGACAGTGACATTGAAATGCAAAGATAAACCCAAATGAGTAGTCACCACAGAAGATGTAGTATTTGAACTGGTCCTTGAAAACACAATTCTTAAAACGATTTAAGGATTGATTCTAATGAGTAGAAAGAAGATAAGCAAAGATGAGAAGGTAATAATATATATGATATTTTAGGGATCTTAAGGAGATTTATTATACTAGAGCAGAAAACATGATATGGCTGAAATGTTTAAAATAGAAGGTTAAATGGAGTCTTTTATCTAAATTTCTTCTAGGTCCAAAGACAGAGAACTAAATGATTGCATGTCAAATATTTCAACATTAACATTATAGACCACCTAGATAAGACTTGCAAATAAGGTATCTGAGAACTGGTTTTGAGAACTGTAGCTCTCCTTTCACACACAGTCTTTAAAAGAGCTTAGAGAAGCTAATTGAGAATTTAGTGTGAAAATTGTTGAGGCATTCTCTGTTGTACCTTTGCCCTCCTGGGGAAGAGGAGTATGCTACTGCCTCTCCCCTCCTCAAGTGAAAGGGGCTTCCATCGACCAGAGAGCATGAGATGAAGTCAGGTGTACCTCAGATGCTCTTATTCAATCCGTGTAGCACTCAGACATGATTTTCTGTATCCTCAGAGATTCTGTAAGCTACTTGGTGACCAGAAAGGACAGATGTTACAGATACTAAGAAATATAAAGATGAAGGTCTCATGCTGGAGTTTCTTCCTTTGACAGCAGATAAATTTTGGTGACTCTATTTGTTCAACTTTCACCCCCTAAATTTGATGGATGTGAAGTTAGTGTTGACATTTACTAGGGACTAGAATTGGACTAGATACAAGATTTCCAGCTTGGACTTCCCTTAAATATTATCTAAGAAGCTCATGTGAGTAGAAGATACCTTAGCAAAAATAAGTAGACAATTTCCTGATTAACTCCCAGGAACTGAAGGAAGATATTTCCATTCTGAGGAACTGTATTTACCTCATAAACAGGAATAAAGATGTGAAGTTCCTGGTTATGATGAAGAAGGAGGTCTCTGAAGACCACCCAAAGCTTCTATTGGTCAGGATTATTTATTGCAAAGTTAACAAACAGGGATTCATTAAGATTGTTTTATAGTTTACACAATCTGGAAGTCCCAGAAAAACAGTTTTAAATAATATAAAGCTGGGAACCAACTGGGAGAAATTATCAACTTCACCACAGAACTGGCCTTTGTATCAGAAAATTACTGCTGCTGCTTCACACAGACTGAACCTTAGAAGAGAGAGGAAATTCTGGAATCTTTGCTAGAGCTCTCCTAAGCAATCAAAGGCCTATCTTTACAGGAAGAATCCAAGCTCATGGATAGCTGCTGCCTCCTTTTTTTGATAACTCCTACCTCCTTTTATTTCTTCTTATTGATAGAATGTAGGACCCATTTAACACATTGGCTGCTAGTATTGTGGCACGGTTAGTATAGAAATTGTACTCACAAACAATGATTGGCAGCCAGGCATAAGTTAGTGAAACTCTTATATTGCTACATACTACATGAAGTCAACTTTAGAGATTTTAACATCAGAGGAAATTGAAAATGAATCCCAATATACTTACATAGTAAGACAAGTGGGAATTTTCTGTTATTGATGTCATTTAATTACATTTAGACCAGAGAATATGTATTTTGCATGGTTATAATACATTTACATATTTTTAAATGCTTGTATTATGGCACTGTATTTTATTTGTCATGTTGAAATTTCTAATACTCAATGTACTTGATCGGGCTTAAATCTTTCGTCATACTATGTATTCCCCATTTGTCCCATCTATTCTTTTTTCTGTTTCCCTCTTGTTCTGAACTCATTTGGATTGAGCACATTTGTTTTTTGTATTCCAATTTATTTCCACTATTGACTTAATGGATGGTTGTTGCTTTTTATTTTACTTATTTACATATTTTTAGAATTTTTTATGGCTTAGAGTATATATTTAAACTATCAGAGTCAAATTTCAAATAATATTATGCCACTTACATATAATATAAAAATCTCACAACAGCATGATTCCATTTCCTACCCTGTCCTTTATTCTATTGCTGTAAAATAATTTACTTCTATATAAACACCAAAATACATTGTCATTATTTTTGCTTTAAAGAGTAAGCGCTTTTTAAATTTTTTTTTTTAAAGATTTATTTTTTATTTATACATACAAGCTGGGGTACAGGCCAGAGGCGTGGGGCGGCGAGAGGGTTCACCAGAGACAGAGCAGGTAGCAGAACAGGCAGATCAGAAATACACTGCTGAGGGGAGCAGCGGGCAAGGCAGGAGAGGTCTGCCTCGCCATGTGGGATTCTCCCCGGCCGGGCGTCGAACCCGCGTTACCGCTGCCGACAGCTCCACAGCGCAGCGCTCAACCGCTGCTCCACCGGGGAGGCCCCGCTTTTTAAATTTTTAACTAATTTTAAACTTACAGAAATATCTCAGAATACAGTGCAGAGGCTTCTCATATAGTCCTTCCTCAGATTTCCTTACTGTTAACATCTAATATGCCATACCACAAAGTCAGGATTAATGGGTTCGCCTTTGCAGGCTCTGAGACTAAGACAGGAGATAATACTGGAGAAGTTTTGTTAAATTTCATTCTATGTATGCACAATTAATGTTTAATTCTAGACTTAATGGAAACCCTATTTCTGCAGCCTCTTTTTCTGTATATGCCTCTCTTCTGTCCTATAATATGAATCTCCTCTATCTCTTTCCAAACTCTGATCTTTCTCTCATCCATCTGGTATGCCAGTCTTCTCTGTTTATCAGAAAGTACCTTCAGGCAGAAAGAATATTTGTGTTATTCTCTTACAAATCTCAATCCTGTACTTCCTGTGTAAACATCATTCAGAGTCTAAAAATGACTCTTCTAACTTTTTTGATCAGTTTTATATTTGTTTATGGTGGGAAGTTTAGCCTAGTTATTTTGTGATAGAAACAGAAGTCCACTGTATTGTAGTAGAAACAATGACTTTACAAAAGGAAGGAACATAATATGTTTTATACTTTTAAGGTGATATCTAGCTTCTTTATGAACTTTTGATCATCAGGGTTGATGTAACGATATCTTTAGAAGGCTCTTAAGATTATGCTAAGTGTGATAATGGCTATTTGGGCTGGAATGTTTCCAGTCAATATGTAAAAGTGATTGATTTTAAGCTGTATTCATGAGATAGAATTTATAATTTGCTGATGGGTTGGATTTGGTAGGGAGAAATAAGAGAAATAAGTTCTTGTCATAAGCAACCAGATGAGTAGGGATATATTTATGAGTAGAAATAAATTTAAGGGAAGTCGGAGAGTCAAGAGCTTTTTTGTTTAGACAGATTAATCTTAGTCTCTAAGAAGTCCAAATTAGATACGCAAATGGGAGTTCTTATTCAAAGATGGATTCTGAAGGCAATGTTTTTGAAAAGTAGTAGTTAACATTTTTGGGTGTTTTGTTATACTGATTTTCATTGTGAATGTTCAAGCAGAGGATAAAATGTGTTGTTTTCCAATGTTTTCAGAACATTATTCCTAAGGAACATCTTATAGAACAAATATTCCATAGAATATTTTTCAGCAGTTTTACTCTAGACAAAGGAAAGTCAGTGAATGTTTTAAGGAGGGATACATAATCTCAAACATTTTAGAAGGGTTATTTTGGCCGGACTATGATTTGATGAGAAAGAGGCTGGAGGCCTGGAGAACAGATGGGAGCCTGTTGATATCAGCATTTAGACATTTGGGGATGAGTGTCCAGATGAGGGATGACAGTGGGAATCAAAATAAATATGTAGATAGATGCAAGAGAGCATGTGAAGAACAAAAACAACAGATAGTTCTGCTTTATTTATCTAACAAAAGTGACCCATAGTATACCATAAAAAGTTTAAATAAAAAACTTTATTTAGATAGATTCTGTCTGCATATTATATGAAAAATGAAGTAATTTATCTGTGATCACATAACCAAAGTTGAAGTAATTATTAAGTGGTACCATAATTGATATTTTCTGGATTGTAGACCTAGTTAAAAGAATACAAGCAATTAGAAATACATACTCTGTGATATACATCTAAATAATATAAAAAATAATATCAAAGTCTTCTGTAATGGGAATTAAATAAACATGGCAATTTAAAATTAAGAATGAATTCTGGTGTCAGAAGATGATAGATAATAAAACATTATATGACATATAATTAGGTATAATGTATAAATTGGTATAACATAAATTAAAAACTCTGTAACCTCTAAAGGTTTATTTATAAAAATGTGGCTGTTAATTAGTGCGAGATAGACATTTGAAACAAAGTAATAAGAAAAATAAAGAATGTAGAATTGACTAACTAGACACATGTTAGCAGACCATGCTCACCATAAGTACAATATCTATTTTCTTTTGTTCTTGTGGTGAATATGGTCTCCTGAGTCTAGATAGTCAATTCTACAGTAATACCTTAGTGATGTATGCCAGGAACTATAAAAATTAGTTTCTCTACACTAGTTCCTTTACCTGACAAGAACTTTGTGAAGGTATGTATTATGCTTGTTTAACATATGAAGACAATAAGGTTCAGAGATTAATTCATCAAAGATTTGAATTCAGTTATTTACAGAGCTGGACTGAGAACTTGAATCTGGGTCATTTTTATTGTTGTTGCTTTACTGCACTAAGATATTAAAGGCGTTTTGGCATTTCTTTATATAATTTTGCAATTGTTTTAAAAGGTTTTTGAGTATCATATAAATATATCCCTTATTGTTTATTTTAGATGCTTTTGTGAAACTTTTCTATTTCGTTTGTAAAACTTTTTCTGAATACATGTGATTTACAAGATTGTACTTCCTTACCAAATAATGAATACTTATATTTCAGGTATGATGTGTGAATATTTACCCTTGGGCCATGTAATTCATGACATCTTGGTTTGTTTTTTTGCCCTATTTTGTTCATCTGAATAGTCTTCCAGGTTAAGTAAGGAACCCTGAAATGGAAATTAGGAGGGGTTTGAGAACATTTAAAGTCTTTATAATTACATTTAGTAGTAGAGCGAAATGGTGAAATAGTTATATCATCAACACACTCATCACACTTTTGTAAATTTGCTTTAATGATATGATGAAAGAAGGTTTTTTTTAAAAGAAAGTATTTTACAAACATTCCTATAAATAAGAGCAATATAAACACTGATGAGTACCAGAAAAATCTGAACATGATATTCTAATGACAAGAGATATGGACAAAGAATAAGGTGATCAATTCTGTGTGGAAAAAAGGAGGCACATGTATTAGAAAAATAATTAAAAACAAGACGTTCAGAGCAAAAGAATAACCTGGAAAGAGTGTTGTCAAAAAGACCAATGGTTATAGGAAATGAATTAGAAATAAAGTTGAAATGTGGTGGTACATGGGAATGTTATGATTTTAGAGCCATCTATGGAAGCATATACCATTACAGAGAAGGAGGGAGCTGAGCCTCTTCAGATAATGAAGACACAATCACAATTGAAATAATAAATAATACTTCTGTTTGGGGGATCTCATTACCAGAAAATTATAGTCAAAATGGAAGGAGTACAGAGAAGAGTAATAATAGTGGTTAGAGAACTGCCAGGATTACTTGCAGAAGAGATGACTAAGAGAATTAAATAGCTTGGTAAGGGGCCACTAAGAGGACAGGAGTGTTTACAGTCAGACAGAGATTATTAACCCTATAAGGAGTGACATATCAGTTGTTTATCATAGTGGTAAGAGTTATAATTAGAAGCAATTTAGTGAGTTTAAGAACAGGAAAACTGAGGCAACAGTCATAAGACCCATTCGATCACCAAAGGAAGAATATGTTAAGAAAACAGCCTAGGTTTACAGCTTGCAATTTTCCATGATTCTGAACATTTCTGAAAGTCTTATATGTTCTTTTCCTTCCTTTATTCCCTTTTCTCCTTATAGCTTTTATACCTCTCATTTGAACAATGAGCTTTGTGTTCCTTTGTGTCAATACATTTTATGGATGATCCGTGGCTTCCTACTCACTTAAATACACTAGCTTTGAAAATTTATGGTTCAGCCTTGAGGTAGCAATCATTTTGCAAGCACTGGAGGCAACCTTTTCCTCAAAAATTTATCTTCCTTTAATCCATGGGGATATCATATTTCCAGGTGCTATAATAATAAATTTCTGGAACCAGAATTTCTCTGTGTTCTAATAAAAGATATAAAAAGGGCGCAGTTATTGGTAACTCATCTTAAATGTTACATCATAACATTTGATGTTTCCTGACCACCAAGTTTGTCTTACTATGAACTTTAAACAGGATTAGCTTTGAATTATGAATACAGTGCATTGTAGAAAAAATATGTAAGGAGTTCCACAGAAATGTAAATTGGGGGGGGCAATAATTTATTGTGGAATATCAGCCTTCTTGTAAAGGTGAGTCATCACTTCTGTAAAGCCCTATTATCTGCAATATATATATATATATATATATACATATATATGTATATATATAATATTGTAAGAATCAAACATCATCTTTGGATAAACAAACATCATCTTTCTCGATGGTACACAGAAATATTATAAATATAAAAAGGAAATGAAAAAGAGAGTAATGCAAGCATTCACACTTAAGGAAGGCCGAAGTACTTGTCTGTGTTCATAGCTCTTCAGTACCCTTAGGAGAAATGTTCTCTTAATCAAGAATTAAAATATTCCATGTTCTTTACAAAATCTAATGTTATTTCCGAGAAGTCTGATGAGTGATGTGGGAGAACTCATTCTACAACCGCAAACAACAAAAAAATACATTTTAATTGCTTATACTTTAGAAAAATATTCAATTTACATCTAGAGAAATTCCTTTATCTTACATTCCTTTCTCCTTTTTCTTTCTTTCTCCTTTCTGTTTCAATTAATGTCACTAGAAATGAGATCTTAAATTACTGTGACCGAATGAAATGCTATCGACTATAGGAGTATAAGAAAGGTGAGGGATTAGTCTTTCTCTTGTTCAGATGATGTACCTCACACAGATGGTGCCGAAATGTTTTCTTGCAGGGGGTTATAGGAACTGGGTGTTTGCAATAGTAGCCAGAACTTCCTCTTGCTTTTTAAATTTTAATTGGTTAGTTAATTAATTATTTTATTGAGGAAACATTACTTTACAACATCATATATGATTGAGTGGTATAGGATCACATTCATCAGTTGTATGTTACCAAGCTACGTTCACCACAAAGGCACTCACAATCCTCCACCTCCCTTCCCTCCAACATGCTATGAATATTGTTGCGAATGGCAAGAGTTTATCTTTTTTATAGATGATTAGTCTTCTATTGTGTATATATGCCACTTCCTAATTCATCGTCTTGGGTTTTTTCCATATCTTGGCTATTTTGTATACTGCTGCAGTAAAAGTAGGAGTGCTGCTGGAATCTACTCTTGTGCTTGGCATAAATGTTCCAAAGGGAATACTGTGTACTCTTAAGTCCTCTAGAGCCTGATTGTATGCTAGTACAGTGAGATAACTAATTGTTCCCAATTTTTAGAAAAAGAAAATTCTAACTTGTGCAGATACTTAACTCTGAATTCCATTCCAGTTCAAAGGAAATAAATAAGTTGAGTGTGGTGTCTGAACTCTTTGCTCAGTAGTGGTAATCAGACTGTTAATGGGATCATGGGGCTACCACCACCACTGCTTAGTCCTGACCATTTTTGTTTCAGAGATAGAAACAGTTTGAAGTACTCAACTACATGTTTGTCTATGCTATCTGTCAGTTTTTTAATTCCACATTAAAAGGAATTAAAATGGATTAAAAGGGGGCCTCCCCGGTGGCGCAGCGGTTAAGCGCTGCGCTGTGGAGCTGTCGGCAGCGGTGACACGAGTTCGACGCCCGGCCAGGGAGAATCCCACATGGCGCAGCAGACCTCTCCTGCCTCGCCCGCTGCTCCCCTCAGCAGTGTATTTCTGATCTGCCTGTTCTGCTACCCGCTCTGTCTCTGGTGAACCCTCTCGCCGCCCCACGCCTCTGGCCTTTACCCCAGCTTGTATGTATAAATAAAATAAATCTTTAAAAAAAAAAATGGATTAAAAGGGTCTAGTTAGGGCCTCCCTGGTCCTCTCCTGCCTCGGCAGCTGCTGCCCTCAGCAGTGTGTTTCTGTCGATCTGTCTGTTCTGCTCCCCACTCTGTCTCTAGTGAACCCTCTTGCAGCCCCTCGCCTCTGGCCTGTACTGCAGCTTGTATGCATAAATAAATAATCTTTTTAAAAAAAGGGCCTAGTTATATTCCATACATATTATAATTTTATATGTGTTTTAGTGAATCACTAAGTGAAATGCAAACCTGTATCTAAGAACAATGGTGATAAAAGAGGAAATGAGGAGCAGTGCCCAAGATTGTACTGTTTAAAGTGCTAAACCCAGGATTAGATGTTAAAGGGCACTTGGATACACGAACACACATTTACATATAAAAGCGTATATTTATCAGGCACACGTAAACCAGGTCCCAGTCCTTCTCTTTTATAAAAATAAGTTTAACATATAAAGAATGTATTTTGACATACAAAATAAGCAATAAATACATACATTTTTGTCATACAAGCACACATGTGAGTGTGTGCATAACATTTTATGTACACACATGCATGAATATATAATTTATTAAAATTGTTGGAAAATTGTATATTTCTATATCCCAAATATAATTGGAAAATTATTGTTATTATCTTTTTGTTGCCCCCCCCCAGGCTTTTATTTAACATAGTAGTGGTTTTCTTGTATTTTGTTTCTTTTTTTTCAGAAATGGTAATGAGCATTTCATGTGCTTCTATAAACTCTTTATAGAGATCATTTGAAATAATTTTCAGAATTTTTTTCTTTCTCTTTATCCCACTCTCTCTCTTTTTATTTCTTATTTTGAAACTCTGTGCCCAAACTGTGAGATATGACTGGCATTTTGAGATGGGTGACAGTTCTTGCTTCAGGGAAATATTTAAATCCATTAATTTTGGCAGTTGAAGAGCTTCATCACAGGGATTAAAAACGAACATGGCAACCGCATTCCTTAAAAAATATTGTATCATATTTGCATGTGAGTGTGTGTATGTGTTTAGATGCATACATGCATATGTGCATGTTTATGCTTTTATGTGTAAATATGTGGTTTTGTGTATACTAGTATGTATGCATGTGTGTATCTGTGTGTTATGTATCGGAGGTATAGGGATGTCAACCAGTCAACAATCTAAACTTTAGAGGGGGATGGGTAGATCTATCAAACATAATTCCTAAAATGTAGTTGCAATTTATCTTGCCAACATGGCCTTGTGACTTTGGATATGAAGTGACAGCTACTGTGGGCACCTTTTTCTCCAGCTTTATTGACAAATAATTGAAATGCAACATTGTATAAGTTTGAGGTATCCAAAGTGATGATTTGATAAACACATTACAAATGGTTATGGTGAGGACGCCTTTTTTGGTCTAGATGCTCTGATACGTGTGCATGGTATGAGAGGAGAGGAAAAGCCATATGTTTAAACATAACAACTCTATTGGTAAATCTTTAATAGCCAGGTAACAGCCGTGGAAGCCTACCTCATACCCCCACACTGAGCATACCTCAGGAGGAACACTGACTTCCCAGGTCTGAGAGGCTATTGGAAAGAAACAAGAGCAATGTCGGGAGAAGCAACACTGGGGCAAGTGCAGGGCCTTTACTTGTGGGCAGCAAAGGCTCGAGAGAGGATACAGGAAGAGCCCTTAGATGGTGACAATCCTAAGTGATTTGGAGGCGAACTACTTGTGGACTTTCAAAAAGGATTTTAGACAAGTTCATGTCTTTAATATTAAATTTTTGAGATTCAGATATATTATTAATGTTACCTTACTAATAGACTTGGGGAGATTTGGGCTACATGACTAGAATCACATTGATCAATCTTTGTTTATAAAGGTCTCCATGACCAGTGTTTCCAAAAAGAAAGACTCCCGGATTTTGCCTTATCAAGTTTTCCAGATTGAGTTTGCTCAAAAACAAACTCAGATGAGTATCTGTGTGCCAAGAGTTTATTTAGAAGATCCCATGATACCCAAGTGAGGAATTAGAGAAAATGAGATGTGGAAAAGAAAAAGGGCAATAAAGACTGCTATAATGAGTAGATTACCAAAATGGGGCTCTGTCATATTGGGAACTCTCTGAGAGACCAGACTATAGAGGCCAGTGACCAGGTTGAGTCTTTGCTGCACTTACTAGGAGCCCCTTTCCTAGAGGATTGCTGCAGGTTCATTAAATCCTTCAGGCTTCCAGCAGAGCCCTCCTTATAGGTGAGCTGGATGATAAGAAATGTAGATGCTTAAGATGTAAAATTATATATTGCCACTGCCAGATCACTCAAGTAGGCCAAGGGTAAGGGCATGCAGGGGTAGAATCTACCACACTGGGTTTATCAAGTCTCACTCCATTTCTACATAATGGTTTTGTGTTGTGTGCCAAGTAATTGGGATAGTCACTGCTTTCTTTTCTCCTTCCAGGAATCACAAGAATTGTAGGGATGAAATATAAGTCTCCAAAGCTTTTCTCAATCTCTGTGCTGCAGTTGCCTTGAGCAACCAAAGCAAAGAGGACATTTTACATTTTAGGTCAGGCATGATGACATTCTTCTTTCTTAGAAAGAGGAAACACTGAGGCAGAAACAGACTTGACTTGAAATACATGTTAGAAATGTGCTACCGAAGCACTCTCACTCTGATGCTGAGATAATTGATTTATTGTTTTGGCTCTTAGCTTTAAGAGTTCTCCTTATTCACACACCAATTCAAGATGTTTGGTATCAGTTCATATATATTTTTTAAAGATTTATTTTTACATACAAGCTGCTGTGCAGGCCAGAGGTGTGGGGCGGTGAAAGGGTTCACCAGAGACAGAGTGGGGAGCAGAACAGGCAGATCGACCAAAATACACTGCTGAGGGGAGCAGCAGGCGAGGCAGGAGAGGTCCACCATGCCATGTGGGAATCGCCCCAGCCTGGCATCAAACTCGTGCCACCATAGCAGGCGACAGCTCCACAGCGCTGCACTTAACCCGTTGCTCCACCAAGGATCCTCAGTTCATATTTCTTTATACAATATTTCTTTCATTTTTCAGTTCGCCCTCATTCTTCTTGTAGAAAATCCAACAACAAAACATTTTGATCTTTCCTACGTGCTATTTTTCTTTATCTTTTCTTAGTTAAGTATTTTGAGGAAAAAAGAAAAAATAATGTAGTTTACATTTTCTAAGAAATTTTACCTCAAAGTCTGACTTCCAATTCTATCACTTTACCAAGAATGTGCTTATAATATTCAGCCAATATATATTAGCAAATCCAATGAGAAACTTTGCTTTTATTCTATTTTAACCTACTGATTACTCTGCTGAGATCAACTATGGCATAGCACAGCCGAACATCTCCACTGATACACTACACAAAACTCAAATTAAAAGCTACTTCAATATCTCTCCAACCAGCCATGCCTCTTATCCTGTCCCATATTTGCTCCTTTTGTTTAATGTTTTATCTTGGTTATTAGCATGTCTATCTATCTACAACCTAAGCAGAAATGTTGGAGACATTTCAGAAAATTCTCTATCACTCATTTTCCATATTCAATCAATCTTACATTTTTCCTCCATTATAAAATGTCTTTAAGGCTATGCAGTAAGTCATAAAATACTATTTCTTTGACTTTGAAACTGCCTGATCTTTGGAAATTCTAGTCTATTTGAGATCTTAAACTTTCTATGGTTTTTCCAGAGAGTATCTCATAATTATTTCAAGAACATGTCACTTCTTTGAGCTCTATTTATCTTATAAATAGAAGTAAAGTTTCTTTACCTTCTATCTTCAATTGCTTGTGAGATCAACAGTAAATTACACTACCAGCATCACAGTATAGAAGTCCCAGGGCTGCTGCTACTTTACAAAAATGTTGCTACTGCATCTGGTGCTTATGTGATTTGCAGTAAGACTGTGGGAACCCAGATCCAAATGTATTAAAGATGCTGATGCTGGAGGTCCAGGAAGCTAGCGAGATCATGGCCTCTGGTCATTATAACTGCAAATGCTACTGTTATTATATAATTATTGCCAGTGCTTGTCTGGGGATTGTTGTGCCAGCAACCTCCTAAGTTTTTTTTCTTCCTCACTATGTTCCCTGATAATTTAGTTAGGGCCTTGACCAACTATGATAACTTGTTTCTCAGACAAGTCTGTGTACTCTTGAGTACTACGGTAAGTAGAATTTAGGCTTAAGTTTGAAATTGCTATACTCGGTTTCTGTAAAATAAATGAAATTTCTCTAAGTGTTCTCCCCCACACACACTCACACACCTAGATTCTGACTTACAATGAACGGATGTGAAAAGTTCTTTGCCTAAACCACTTGCACATTTCTTCTGGGGACGGACTCTCAGATACAGCGGCAGATGTGACACCGTCTTCTGGAACATAAGGATTATAGAAGAAAGGGAATGCCTTGGCAGGAACCTCATATACTTCCCACACTTTGGAAATGATGGATCCTTTTTGGAGGTGACGGTTTTATATCACCTATCCTTCTTACATGTAGCAGTGAAGCTTTTGCTCACCTCTGGGATCTTGGAGGAATAGCAGATTTGAAAGACTACGCGTGTCTTCCATTCTATGCACATGGGATGATTGAGTCATTCACCCCAATCCTTTATCTATCTTTGATGTTAGAGTTTCCTGAGAGATCAAAAATGAAGTTCTTCAAAACATGAATGATTGAACTTTTCTGCCTCTCACCTTTATACCTACCACCTGGTTCAGGAAGTTGCAGTAAAAAAACAGTGAATTTTTTTTTTCCCCTATGGAATCACCCTATTATGCTACAATTAGTATTTGGACAGAGCCCAAGTGCTCTTCTTCTAGCTGGGGAGTAGCTTTCCATCAGTCACTGCTAATCCTGTGCCCCCTCTGCAAGGTATCAATGCCAGCCCTGTCCTTGTAGATCTTACCACTGCTTCTCTCACCTGTGCTGTTGACCCCACTGCCACACTGGGCCATATGGGGTGGACCCCTGGAACTCACATGCTCCATGAAGGAGAGAAGGTTGATATATTGCTTTCCTATGTATCCTTTGGAGATAAACTGAGGGAAATTTAAACAATAGATACTAGTTCCCCCTACTAGTTGGTATGTACTATGTTGATTATAGAGTTCATTAGCTTTGAGTCAAAGCTATACCTTCACTATTTTCCTAAGGCAACCTTTTTTTTAAAAGGAAGTGCCTTAATTTTTCATAGAAAAATAACTTTCAGGAGTCATTTCACTGATTTTCTTGATGTGTCTAGTCATCTCATATTCCTAATATCAATATTTATAATATGTGTTTCTGTTGTCATATTGTCAGCATTGTTCCTAAAGGACAGAGTATGGTGAGGAAATTCCAGGTGAAACAAACCTGAGTTCAAGTTGTGGCCCTGCTATTTATTATGTTTGCCTTGTTACTTATCATCCTCCCTTATCCTAAATGGACTCATCTTTAAAATGAAAATAAGAGCAGGATGCACCTTGTAGTATGGTAGTGGGACTGAATGGGCTGGAATACATGAAGCATTAAGAACAGAAGTCAGTTCATAATGCATACTCCATAAATGTTAGCTGCTATTATTGCTATTACTTTTGCCTGGATTATTTCAGAATCGCCTTAACTTGTCTCCTAATCTTTATCTGGAGCTTTTCCAGTCTATTCTCCACACTGCTGTGAGAGTAAATTTTATGAAACTTAGCTGTGATTGTTTCACTCTCCTGCTTAAAACTTCAACTGGTCTTCATAATTTTTATCATGATTTTTAGACTCCTTAGCCAGGCAAACAACCCACTGTAAGCTTGTGATACCATTCTAGTCTTGTTTTCTACCAATCCTTCTCCAATTTTCATTCCTCTTAGTGTAAACAAATATTTACAGTTCCTGAAAAGCAGCATCCTTTTTTGTTTTCTTTATGTTGTACATATTCCTGCTCACAGAAGATCTTTGTTTCCCTCCAGTTTTATTAGAAAAAATTGATGTACATCACTCTGTAAGTTTAATGTGCATAGTATGATGCTTTGATTTACATATGTTGTGACAATAACATCCATCCATATTGTGTTCAATAGCATCCATCTTTTCATACAGATACAATAGAAAGAAAATAAAGGAGAAAAGAAAAAAAGGAAAACAAATCTCCTTATGATAAGAATTCTTAGGATTTATTCTCTTTAAAGCTTTCCTATTGATCTATATCCTACAGTGGTGTTAGCTACAGTTATCATGTTGTACTTCACATCCCTGGTACTTATTTACCTTATAACTGGAAGTTTTCCTTCCAATTCCCCTCCCCACCCCTCTGCTTCTGATAACCACAGGTCTGATCTCTTTTCTGTGAGTTTCGGTTGGTTTTTTATTAGGTATCATAGGAGCAAGATTATACAGTGTTTGCCTTTTTCTGTCTGATACTTCGATTAGCATAATGTCTTCAAGTTTGATCATCCCTTTTGTTACAAATGGCAGGATTTTCTCATTTTTGTGACTGAATAACATTCCCTTATATATATAGTTATACAACGATTTTATTCCTCCATTGATGAGCACTTAGGTTGTTTTGTTTTTAAAGATTTATTGATTTATGCATACAAACTGGGGTATGGGCCAGAGGCGTGGGGTGGTGAGAAGATTCACCAGAGACAGAGTGGGAAGCAGAATAGGCAGATCGACTGAAGTACACTGCTGAGGTGAGCAGCGCATGAGGCAGGAGAGGTCTGCTGCACCATGTGGGAATCTCCCTGGCTCGGTATCGAACTCGTGTTGCAGTGGCTCTGAATAGCTTCATAGTGCTGCGACTTAGCCTGTTACGTCACCAGGGAGGCCCCAGCACTTAGGTTGTTTTAAGGAACAACTTTGACCCACTTTCTCTTTTCAATATCTACTCATTCTTCAAAGTCCAGCAGAAGAATTACAGCCCAGGAAACATTCTTGTTCTCTGAGTTCAGTTGAGAGAACCACACCCTCTGCCTTGTTTATTCCTTCTAAACAGGTTGACCCCGACACCTGTCATATGGTGCTCTAATTATCGCTATCTATCTGTCAACTTTAATTGAAAGTTTTCCAAGGAGTAAGAGCATGAATTAACATATGTCCTTAATACTTGGAAACAGTCTAGGAAAGAGTACATACTTAACATGTGTTGAATAAATGTCTGACAGAGGAAATAAGCAAATTAATAAAGAAATAATGTATGAGTGGGAGGAGAGGGGCAGTGACATGCAGAGGAAGAGCAAAAGATTTTCCCTTACATATCTGGAACCAACTTATCATTGCTAAGTGGGTAAGGTGGACCTCAGAAGTGTCAGGGTTTTTCCCCAAGACCTTAGGAGTTATGTAAATGAAGAGATTTAGGTTCCCAGATGTTGCTGGCATAGATTTAAATTTGGGTCAGGTTGTAAAAAGTAATAAATGGTCTGAAACTGCCCCTTCTCTAGGCTATGGAAGATCACTAGGCATTTCAAAATTTTCTTGTACTCAGGCACACCTTAGTGCAAATTCCAATAACTGATATGTTGATTTTCAATTTTACTTCATTCTATAAGCTTTTCAGAGTCACAGCTTCTCTCCCTTCTTTAACCTGTTTAACAAATAAATGACTTAGTTTGCTTAATACATTTTCACAGAAGAAACAAGAGCCAGTTTACACACTAGACTGATGTGAAGAAAAAATGACTGACGTCTTAACTGAGTTTCTGTGGAAAAGGGCTTTAAGTTCTTATAGGTGTGAATGTTGTTTAGATCATTTAATACTTCTTTTCTTCCTATAAAATTTTCTCATAGTGCATAGTTTATTTTATCCAGACACTGTATTATACAATAGGTAAATATCTTTATCTGTACTAAGTAAATGTGGCTTAAAAGCCTTTGTTAGAAATAGAATTTCCTATGGTTATATTTGACCTAATGACCACATTATTTTTAAAAAGATAAAAAATTCCAATAATGAAAAAATAATTTTCCACATGGCATATTATCCAAAAAGAACTTAAATAACTCTATGGCCTTACCATAAACACAATATTGTATTTCACAATCTCTGCTGCTGAAATTCAATTATTGAGTTTTTAATAAAGCACATCATCAGTAAATTGAAAAGATGGTTTAAGGCAAAAAAAAATTGAAAGAACACCATAAACATTTGAAACCATAAAGTTGTAAACATCCAAATTTATAAACAGGGCTTTAAAGGGAGTTAATTTAGCTTCTTATAATTGTTAAAAGAATATTTGGTGCTAGTCTTAATAATCATAAAAAAGAAGTACTTAAAACTACTTCTACTTGAAATTGGAGTAATTTATGTTGATATTATGATATTAAACTAAAAATAAAACATGATGAATTCTTAAGGCAACATATGGACAATTTTCAATTTACAAACTTATAGTTAATTCTTCCAGAGTTTTCTATATTGTTTGAATGGAACTTTGAGAAAACAATGATTAGATCCCATTATTTGTCTAGTTAGATTTCCAGAGCAGAAAATGGAAGGTATTTTCAGGAAGTAGAGTACTAGATAATGTGATACCATTTCACTAGGAATGTACATTAACACTTTGAATTATATTTCAGAAATATATTCCAGATGAAATACATCATGTTTTGTTGGCATGAGAATGAGAAGTACTGACTCTATATCTAAATATTAAGAACTCTCATAACTGCAGTGACTGTATATCTTGTATTTTCTAAGTTCTGATAGCATGATAGGTAAGCAGATACCGATTCTAGGTAATTAGATAAGAAAGAATTTAACAATGTTTGACTTGGTCATCAGTGGTATCCATGAAGAAGTGGATCCTACAGTGACATTAATGAAAGTCCTAAAGTTCAAGTTTCAGTGTATCAGGTGAATTGAAAGAAACAAAATTACTGTACTACAGCAAGCTAACAATATTACAGTGAGACTGTAAAGGGAGTCAAGGGCCAGATGGTGCAGGACCTTTCTTAGATGCTCTGCTAATCATTGTGAACTTTATACTAAGGGCAATGGGTATTCATTGGAAGGGTTTAGTAGGGGAATATATTGATTATTTTAATGTTCACTGCAAATAATTGCTGACCTGAATTGAATAACTGAATTGTCTAGAAAAAAGCAGCAGTGTGGTCTAAAGACAGTTACTACCAATGAGGGAGCACTCATTTATTCTTCCAGTTCTGAGGAATGCTAGACAGCACTAATTTCTGGCACTGGAAACTCCCAGCAGCTACTTCCATTGGTAACTTCCATGTAACTGATCGCCAAGGCTAAGTTCCTTTATGTGTAACCAAACTTTCCAGCTGTCAAGCCCAACCATATAGTGAAGCAAGGAGGTTAACAATTCCAGTTTTGAGGAGTTTCCAGGGTTAAAATCAGGACAGCAGCAGACAAACCAGGATGATCAGCTACCCTATAAACATTTCAGAATCAGGCCTCCCTGGTGCACAATGGGTTGGGCACAGCGCTGTGGAGCTGTTGGCAGCTGCAGCGTGGTTTGATGCTCGCTACTGGGGATATTCCCACATGATGCAGCAGAACTCTCCTGTTTCACCTGCTGCTCCCCTCAGCAGTGTATTTCCATCCATCTGCCTGTGCTGCTCCCTACTCTGTCTCTGGTGAACCCTCTCACCTCCCCACTCCTAAGGCCTGCACCCCAGCTTGTATGCATAAATAAATAAATCTTTAAAAAAATTCAGAATCATTTTATATAAAACTTTTGCACATAGTCATTAGGTCTATTCTTGGAAGGCATGATGGTCAAAAACTTATTATTGGGGCCTCCCTGGTGGTGCAGTTGGTTGGGCGCAGTGCTCCGGAGCCGTCGGCAGCTGCAGCATGATTCCATGCTGGCCAGTGGAGAGATTCCCACATGGCGTAGCAGACCTCTCCTGCATTGCCCGCTGCTCCCCTCAGCAGTGTATTTCCATCGATCTGCCTGTTCTGCTCCTCACTCTGTCTCTGGTGAGCCCTCTCACAGCCCCACAGCTCTGGCCTGTACCCCAGCTTGTATGCAAAAATAATAAATCTTAAAAAAAAAACTTATTATTTCTCATTATAATCCTAATGTCTTACAGATTCTTTCATTTAGAATAATTAAACTTTTCTAAAGAAGTTATACCAAAACTTTCCTACACTGTGCCAAGTTATGTAAGTGGAAGAATAATATGGATATAGAAAATGCCCTATAGATGGATTTCAAATTCAAATTGTTATTTATATTTATGATTCATATTTAAGAATATTGTGGAAGCAGCTATTAAAGTGCCAATTCTGAGGTAGATTTCCTAGATGACCTTGCATTCAGAAAATTATTTCAGAGCCTATTTAAAAGAACTTAGATTGGTGACATGACTTTTCATCTGCAATTTCTATGTGTTTTGATATGAAAGAACTATCTTGTGAAACTTGCAATTAAAAGAAAGCAGAATAATAATTTTTATGTAACCTTTGTAGCAGAAGAATCTTAATGGTGGGTAATAAAATGTTGAAATGAGATATATTTTAATTAGGTAATAATACCAAGCTTTGTTTATTAACTACTCTGAAGGTTCTAATGAGCTGTGAATTTCTGAGGGCTCTTTGGCAAGGAAATGAGAACATTTAACAATCTCCCAAACTAATCTCATTATGAAGAAGTCAGTTTTGCACATGCTTATTTAAAAATGAGACAGAAGTGGAAAACTCTGCTGCTGCCTCACAGCACATCTTGAATACAATTTCTTTTGTTCTATATATCTAGGAAAATAACATCTTTCTACCTAAAATCTAACAGTCAAAGTTTCCTGTCCCAGGATCAACATAACCAGCTGAGTCATCTTTTTAAAGGATTTCAGAAAGACTTTATGAGTTTGAGATCTTCAAATCTTCTTCTGTCCTTGCTTTGCTCAGAAGAAATAATTGGGATATGTCCCTCTGTGTCCCGGGATGGAGAGTGATGGTAGCATCATGACTAGTTAGCCCAAAAGGGAACAGGATTTCTTAAGCAGGGGGTGACCAGCACTCTCAGTCACAGAGCTAATCAGAGTAGGAGCATGACTGCACCCAGTTAGGTCTGGATCCTAAGTCCACAGCCTTTCAGCCACATAAGTCGAAATTAACACCAGTTCATCCTGTTACCCTGTATTGCCACATCCATACTGAGATGATTTCTTGAATGTGTCTTCACTGGTTATGTCCTAAGGGTATAATCCAATCTTTTCTAATAAGGTTAATTTTCCAAAATTCTGAAAGGCAAATAAATAGCTGTAATTCTTTTACCAAGTGGACTGTTGAAATATACCTTTGTGTAAAGAGTTTTCATTCTGGTTTATTTCAGATAGGTATAACAATGGGAAAATGTTTTATTTTTTTATGGAATGTTTATCTCTGGAAAACTGAATTTTTGTGTAATGCATTTTTATTATTTCCAAGTTTAAACCTTCACTGGCAGTAACACAAAGTAATTTTGTTAGAAATGAAAGAAGTATGACTGGAACTCTTAGAAGAATGGTTTCACAATTACAAGGCATGTAAAATAAAATAATTTGTGACATGCATGCTTGAGATGCTTTATACAGTCAAGCTGTGCTTGAACTTTCCATTTATCCTGTCAAAATGTATATAGGTTCTTGTCTTTGACAATTCATACCTATATCATTTACTTTAAAGGGGTTTCGCCTGATGTAATTTGCAGTGCTTGGTTAATATTTTATTATTTGAAAGACATTGGAAGGTAAATTCCTCACAGACTGCTTTTCTGGAAATAGTTACCAATATCATAGAAAATAGTATTTGGCTAAATTTACCTTAAGCTCACTTAATGATGTAAGCTGACAATCAATGGGACAAGTCTAGACTGAATTTTGATTTTGCCTCAAGCAGTGGTGACAGTTTTTGGCAATTTACATTTTTGCGTGTTTGAGCTATATATGATTTAGATTATTTGAATGCTTTTGCTTTTATATTTTTCTTTTTCTATTTTTTTATTTGACATAGCTACTCAAAGTCTACTTATACTGAATCAGGATTTTAAGATTTTGAAATAGATGATATTTCTAACTCTATAAATGAATTGCTGTTAATGATATTCCAGTAGATTATTAACTCTTAAGGAGGCTAAGTCTCAAAGATAAAGCAGCCAAGAACAGCCTCTCTGGTATCTGGCCGAAGTATTATGCACCAATATTATCATCAGTCTGTTCTGTTTCGCTCCAGGTTCCTCAATTGCTTCCTCAGTTTGCTCCAAGCTGTAATCACACGTGGAGGAAGGTTAATTCTGTTAGTCTCCTTTCAAGGTCATATAAATCATATACCAGAATACTTCATTTAAATGGATACTGATGTTTAGAGCAATCTATTTTAGGATTAGCCAAACTATTTTAGGATTCTGCCAAGTTTATTGGCCTATTACTAGCTTTTAATGCCATGATGAAAAATTAGCCTGGATCCACTTACAAGATTTAAGTAGAGACCAGATATTTTGCAATACTCTTTTTGTGGCATACTATTTTGGAGTATAATCTAAATAAGTAGTAGTATTTTCCCTTGTCAATTGACTGGCCTTTGAATTTGTGTAAAATTGAATTTTTTTTAAAGATTTATTTATTTATACATACTAGCTGGGGTACAGGCCAGAGGTGTGTGGCAGTGAGAGGGTTCACCAGAGACAGAGTGGGGAGCAGAACAGGCAGATCAGAGATACACTGCTGAGGGGAGCTGCGGGTGAGGTAGGAGAGGTCTGCTGTGCCATGTGGGATTCTCCCCGGCTGGGCGTCCAATTACATCGCGCGCTGCCAACAACTCCATCGCGCAGGCCTCAACTGCTGTGCCACCAGGGAGGCCCAAATTGAATTGTTTAAATTAACATTTATTTATTATTAAAAAAAAACTCATTTTAGACAGTCTTAAAAATTACATTATTTCCATCAGCATAAAAACGGCATGAATGTCATTTCTTCCTTGATGATACTGTTTTATTACTGGACACTGGGAATGGGTGCAAAGAGCATCACAACATATAATTATCACTGGATATGTGAATTCAGTATTAACAATGTCAAGTCAGAAAGTTTTGATTTTGGCAGGACTTTTCAAGGTTTTAATTTTAAATATTGATTGGATTTATTCAGTATTTTGTGTATTTTGCCTCTAATTCACCAAGGAGAGCAGCATGGTAGGCCATGCTGTTGAAAACTGAATCATGCATGTATATTTGTGTCTGCCTGTCTATAGATAGACTGGGTTTCCCTATGGTTGATATAGTTAATTAATAATATCTTCTTTTTTGTTCCTTGAATTTTTATTTGATAAATTTTTACCTACATACATTAAAGTTGCAATAATAGTGTGATCACAGATTATGTACTTTGATTCACCAATTACTAGCATTTTGTCATTTTTGATATACACCTCCCTTTTCCATCCTTACTAATTGTTTTTTTGCTCATTCTTCCCTCCTTCACGCCTTCTTTCCCTTTTTTCTTCCTTAAATCCATTAGTATTTCCTCCCTCCCTCCCTTTCTTTTTCTTTTTAAATTGATTTAATTTTAAATTAACCTTAAATATCAGCTAAATAATTAATATGCTTCAACATATATTTCACCCAAGAGCTGGCATTCCCCAAAATATCTACTATTCAATATCACTTCAAGAAAATTTAGGAATTTTTCCTAATTGTTCCAATGAGAACCTAAGTAGCTCCCTCTCCTCATATATTACATACTTCCACATCTTTCTTAGTCATCTTAAATGTAGACCAACTCACCAGCCTTTTGTGTCTCTCATGGCATTGACACTTTTAAAAGAATCCAGGCCAGATGTTGAAATCCCTCAATCTGAAGTTGTCTGATAGTTTCCATATCTACTTTTAAAATGTAGTAATATTAGGTAATTTCTGGCACCATCCATGATATCATTTCTATAGTTTTTTCAAAGCACTTAAAGTATTTTTCCTTGAATATAAAAATTTCTTAAGTTTATAAGCATAGAGAATATGCTCATGCTCTATTTTTGACTGTGTGTTGGGAAATAGTCATATTTTAAATTTCTTCACAAATATTTAGCTCACTATCATTAATTCTGGATGAGAGATGGCATTCTATATTAATAACATCTGATTCCCCTGGTGATAAAACCATGGTTATATAAATATGAAAAGTGGGGCTTGTGGTATTTTATTTAAAAATAAAATATGAATCATTTCATAATCAAGTAATAACTTATTATATCATTATAAGAGTGCCTGTAGACATTTATTAAATACCAGGTAGATGAGCCAGAAATAGTAAGTCACTCTCAACTTTCCAGTAACTTGCAAGAAAGTGGGAGTGAAGACAAACACATCGTACTCAAATATGGGATAGTAAGTCCTGAGATGTGTGAACAAGTTCTTAAAAACACGGGGCACAGCATTTCTCATGCAGCCTAAAAAGTAATGGAGTGGTGACGAGGGTCTCAGCAAAAGCTGTAAATTTGGGAGATTTGGAAGCCATGCAGGTAGGAGTAACATGCTCAAATTTTGCGTTACCCAGACTTGGCTTTGAATTCTAATATATGACTTTTGGTGAAATACAATAACTTTCTATGGAATAGAAAAGAACACAAGGGACCATGGAGATGGATCACGGGTGAATTGGTGGTGGGCTACCCAAGGGGAATGCAAAATGTAAAAGACATAAATAACAATAAAAATATATATTATAAAAAAAAATACAATAACTTTCTGACCCACCATTTACTCTTCTAGAAATTTGGAATAGTAATTCCTATCCTGTAATATAGGGAGGATTGAATAAGATAATGAACATGCACAAAATAGTTAGTGTTTAATAAATGGTAGTTCTTCCTAGGATTCTTAAATATGATTGATGGTTCCCTTCCTAGAGAAATAGAAAATGTCTCACCACATATGACTTTATATAGTACGCTGGAGAAAATGGTGTTTCCTGTGTAGCCAGCGGGCCTATTGGCAGATTAAGGATGAAAAGTTTGATCTCAGATTTTATAGAACTATGTTCTCTGACTAAAGGAGAGAGGATGTAATTTATTTTAAACTGTCACATATTTCTAGAAAGGTTGACGGTCAGGATGAGATCTGTGTTTTAGTAAAATCAGACTAGGGGGCAGTGTAAGGGCATATCTGCATAATAGGTCATAGACAAATGAAATACTATCTATACACATATGAAATATAGAGATGCCTGGATTTTTGAATCCGGATACACCTACCTGCTGTGCTAGGGCAGAAGTATGTGATTCACTGGGTTTTGGGAAGAAAATATTGGAACTTCTATTTATTTTTATTTTACCTTTTAAAGTTCTGTTTGTATATTTAAAATGTGCATTATTTTAATAAAATAAGATACATATATTATGAATAAACAAATGCACATATATTGTAAGTGTAAATGCAAGATATCTGTTTTCCCCTAGCACCTTTTGGGTCCCATTGTCCCTTTCCTTTCCCCTTTGTAACCTCAGAGTCCTTAAGATTTTTGTTGATATCTAATAGTTATTGAAAGTCTTACATTGTTGAATTGTCTGTTACACGAATGTCCAATATTTGTTTTTATCAATATTTGTTTTTATCATTCTAACTTGTCTTGCTGCATATAATTTTTTCAAAGTCCATCTTGTTGAAAATGGCTGCATTTCATCCTTTCTTATGACTGTGTACTGTCCCATGGTACCATATTCTTTTGATCCATTCATCCATTGAAGGAGATTTAGAGCTGCTTCCATGTACTAGCTATTGTAAATAAGATTTCTTTTTTTACTGAGAGATAAATGATCCAATTTTTTGAGCATTCCACTTCAGAGGATCTAGTTCAGAATTTGTGAACTTCTGAATTAGAAGTAGGAAAGCCAGTTGATATAGTGCTCTAGCAGTCTCACAATGTTTTATTATTTTTAACCCATGTTATTAGCAATGGAATTGAGAAAAGGACTAGATTTGAAAGACTTAAAAGTAAACTTATCTGTATCAGCTTGAAAGTTATAACATTATCTTAGCTATATTTTCTCATCAAAGTTTTGTCAGAGTGAAAATACACCAGTTTTTGGGTTCCTGGGAAATGGGGATTTATTTTAAGGATAAACTAAGTTCTATGATAACAATTTATATAGTTGAATTATTGAATTTCATTGACAAATAAGACATTAAAGAAGAATAATGTGTGTACAGTTTTCAGTGTAGATGTGGCTCCCTGAGGAAGAGTTGATTAGAGTAGAATTTTCTACCACTTTGCTTGAGTTGAATAGTGATAACTTAATTAAAATGATTAAACTATCAATTAGCTACCAGACTATAGAGAGCAAAGTTGCATGCTTTCTTTATATAGAATTAATAGGCAAGGTTAATTTTGAAGAATGCCCTTATATACTGTATCTGAATGGATAAAACTTTAAAAAGTCACAAATTGCTAAAATAAGCAAGGAAATAAAGCTTTCCTGAAAAATCAAATATGAATAAAGGGTACTTTTTTTTAAAATGAGAGTACTATGTTGTCAATATAGAGATATTCCTCTTTGATTTTAGTCATACTCCTCTGTGAAAACATGGGGAAGGTTGCTTATTTCCTTTCAGAAATGGGAGGAAACGATTAATTTTAAATCATTTGTTCTTAAAAATATTACTTATACTATTGTAATAAGAGTTAAATAGATTTAAGAGGTTATACTGTATTAACAGCAATATATTCTAGAAAATATATGTTAGATAATTCATTCATTTATCAGACCATCTTTCAGTCATTTATTCATTCAATATTTATTGGTTATCTACTATGAATCAAGAATATGGTAGGTTGTAAATAGTGTGTACAAGACAGAAAAAGATCTCAACTTTATAGAATTAAGTTCTAATGGGATGGATAATACTTAATTAAATGAATAATAAGATTAATACTGATAGCAAATGCACTGAAGTTTATTAACATATGATACAATAGAGAATAAGTGGAAGGAGGTATACTGTGTGTGACTTCTTAGACACAATGGACAGGGAAGTTCTCTGAAAATAAGTGGTATTTGAAACTTAAAAGATGAAGAAACATATTTTTTTCTTCAAATTTTTTTTTTTAATTTCTACATACAAGCTGGGGTACAGGCCAGAGGCGTGGGGCGGTGAGAGGGTTCACCAGAGACGGAGCGGGTAGCAGAACAGGCAGATCAGAAATAAACTGCTGAGGGGAGCAGTGGGCAAGGCAGGCGAGGTCTGCCACGCCATGTGGGATTCTCCCTGCCAGGCGTCGAACTCGCGTCGCCGCTGCCGACAGCTCCACAGCACATCGCTTAACCGCTGCGCCACCGGGGAGGCCCTTTTTCTTCAAATTTTTGTTCCTAATGGAAATAGAAAAAAAAAATTCTTGTGCTGTCATGATTTTTCTTTTTTATCACAGGCGAAAATAAATATTCTAAAATATAAAATCATTTCCCCCATTGTGCATCTCCTTAAATTCAATCACCTCTAGAAAACTCTGTTCCTTGTTGCCTATCTTAAGATGTATTCTGCAGTTACTATCATGTCTTTCCTCCTACAGTTCAATTCAGTGTAGTCTGCCACCTTTCTGTGTGCTATCATAGTTCAAACATGCTTGGCAAAAAGATATACAGCGGCATATCTTAAAATCGAAAAGGATCATTACAGAGTTCAGGGTGAGGAAAGGGATGTAAAAGAGATTTTAATGAAGTTTTTTACTTTGTATCCAATGTTCATGTACAACCAAATCTCATTCTTTTAGTCTTCTATTCCTTCTGCAGTGTTGAGTGCCTTGCCTTTCTGTTACTCTAGCTTTTGCTCTTGTTTATTCTGATTCATGTTGTTCAAGCTGATTATACTCACCAAAGTATTTTGTACTCAGTCAAAAAAAGGATTTTTTATTAATACTTTCTTAACAAAATATAATCTAACAACTATACATATAATCTAACAATTATATAAATATAATCTAACAATTATATAAATATAATCTAACAATTATATTTAGGAAAGTATAATAATATAAGTATAATCTGAAATATACTCTAACAATTAATACTTGGCCTTATTATAACTGAAATAAACACAGGATATTGCTATGTCTCAAAGTTCTTAACTAATTTGAGCCTGTTAGCAGTTACTTTCCCGCATTTGACATGTTAGAGATTATTACTAAGTGACCAATTACTATGAACAGAAGATAAATTAGGAAACACAGTCCATAAAAATTGCCCGCAGGCTAGTTCTGAGGGTCTCTTGATAGAAAGTAGAAATATATTTCTGTCTATACCCAGGAGAAACTGTGCATTTAAGGATTCATTTTAGTACATGCTTTCATTCTTGCATTAAATTCCTTGTTCCCTTACGACTACTCTGGGGCTTCTAACCTGAAGTACACTATCTGCTTCTGTCCCTAGGGGCTGCCATGGTAACATCCTTTTCTTCACCTCTAATTAAATTCACTAACACTGATAATGTAGGTGGATACTTGCGATTCTGGAACAAATCTATTTGTCCAGCAACCTTTGGCTTTGAATTTCTCCTGCATTGACTTGACCCAGTCATTCCTTCAAACTGCACTGGAGCACACTGTGATCTGGACCTCCCTGGTGGCACAGTGGTTAAGCACTGCGCTGTGGAGCTGTCAGCAGGGGCAACTCGAGTTTGACTTCTGACTGGGGAGATTCCCATATGGCACCGCAGACCTCTCCTGCCTTTCTCGCTGCTCCCCTCAGCAGTATATTTCCATTGCTCTGCCTGATCTGCTCCCCACTCTGTCTTTGGTGAACCCTCTTGCCACCCCACACCTCTGGCCTGTACTCCAGCTTGTATGCATAAATAAATAAATCTTAAAAAAAAAAAAAACACCTCTGTGATCTGCTATTAAAGGCCCTTGCATCTCATCACCATGCAGAAAACTTCCACCTTTCCTCTGACATGTTTTTGTAAATTGATGCCATCAACTTCTTGTCTTTCCCTGCATTATTCTTAGGACCAGTAGGCATTCAGTCATGGAAATGAAAATCTACAGCTTCTGATCCTCAAACTATTCTTAATGCAAGACCTATAATATTCCTTTTAATCTCTGTTGATTCTCAGTCTCTGAGACCAGCCACCATTGTACTATTTCAGTTGTATATTCTCTTCTTTAGCCAGGAAGGTAATTTCTGGAAACTTCTCTAGTTTCTTAAAGGAAGGATTTTTCAGTTCACTTAGGTCTCCAAGAACCAGTGAATCAGGTCTTCTCCTATGAGGTTAGGAAAAAGCCATAAAATTATTCAGTTCCACATGCCACAGACCTCTTATTTTCTAGGAGAGACTGGATGTTTCAATAAATTATGTGTTTATCTTACACCTAATTTCTATGCTACAATCTCATGAGGGAGTTTTTTAGAATTTTACAGTTTAGCAATTTTATCTCATTCTAAAACTCCATTCCATTTGATATATCCAGTTACAGATGGGCATTCTCCTAATCTCACAGCAATTCTTACCCTTTAATAAGGTACTATAAGGACAATACAATCCTGGCTGTGTCTGCTCCAGCTTGTCCCCCAAATTCAGCAACCTGACTTATGATGAAAAGATAGTCTTGATTCACTGGAGGTGCAACTGGGCAATCACCATATAAAGTCTTATATTCCTTGACTTGCTGAAATGGTAACTGAATAAAATTATGTTTTTTCCCCCTCTACTTTAAGAACATCATGTTTAAGCATTAAAAAATCATTGAAGGGGCCTCCCTGGTGGTGCAGGGGTTAAAGTCTCAGTGCTATCAAGCCACTGAAATATGAGTTCACTTTCTGATCAGGGAACTAACTCAGATAGCACAGCAGACTTCTTCTGTCTTGCCCGCTGCTCCCCTCAGCAGTGTAGCTCAGTAGATCTGCCTGTACTGCTCCCCACTATTTCTCTGGTAAATCCTCTCATCCCCCGCACCCTGCCCTCCGCACCTCTGGCCTATACTCCAGTTCTTGTATGCATAAATAAATAAGAATAATCTTTAAAAAAAAAACAACTTCGGAGAGAAATGCTAAATTTTGGGTAAATTCTTAGGACCTCAGATGAGAGCTTTACATTGCATATTATAAAGTATAATTAAACATCTCTTTTTCTTCAAAGGCATATTTCATTGCAGTTGCCCAAATCTCAACTTCCTTGTCTTTTTTTATCTTTACGATATAAATCCCAAACTTACTGGTCCTTTCTCTCACAACTCCTTCCTTCTTTTCTTTGGTTTAGCTCTTCCAGCACTCATGATTTCTACCTTCTCACCTCCTTAAGCAACCACTAAGAATCTCTTCACCGTATTTCTATACACTTCCTTTCTCCAATTTATTTAATCATTTGCCTAATCTCCCTTTCAAGTCTATTACACTTCAGTCAGTATAATGATCGCCTCCTGGCTGAAATGTACACAAAAGGTCAAAGAAAAAAAGATACCTTAGGATGAAGGTAAGTCTTCCTAAAATTTGATTTTTTTGTCTTTAACACATTAGTACAAATTCCATAACTCAAAGATGACTTATAAACGTGTTTCAAAATGACACCAAGATCGACTCAAATCACTGATGAAAACTCTTAGCATTCAGCCCTTATTAGGGTTTCTAATTTCCTTCTTAACATATGTAAAGTGATCAAATTAAGCACTCTTGACATTTAGACTCTTAAAACAAAACAAGGAGCCAATTTGCACTTCACTCAGAATAAGCAAAAAAGAAAAAGGAAAAGGAACAACCTCATAGATTCAACCTGCCCTCCCTCCAACCTGTGTGCCTCAAGATCTTATGGATAAATGCTTCACAAGAAAAGACCGCAGCAGGCTGATGGGTTCTTTGTGTGTCAGAGCAGGTAGAGGCATACAGTGAGGTTACTCTATTCCACTTTTAGATACCTACCTTGAGGTTAGACCAGGGTCCAGTTGGTTATTTTTCCTATGGAAGAGCAAGGTCAGATCATTAAGAGTTTCCAAAATGGATAAGCATCCCCTCTCTGCATTTTTCCTAATTGCTTCCCAGTATACTTACCTAATGTTCATCCAATGTCAGAGACTGAAAAAGATCCCAGACCAGGTGATATTTAAATATTTTGACTGTCAAAAATATTTTCCCACTGAATTGATTTCTTGATTTTCTCATTGTAACTAGACCAATGCAAGGCATTTTATTCTTCTTCTCCAGGTGTTGTTTTTTTGTTGTTGTTGTTAGTATAAGATCATTGAAGAGATATTGACATAGAATAATCCAAAGCATGAGTTTGCAGTACTTAGTTGTTTTGCCTACATTGTAATTTTCATAAGAATATATTTACAACAAAGAACATCTTAAGAATTATGATTCATAAAATGATACCACACCTAGGACATATATTAAAGCAGTCAGATATGGAAAGAAGAATATATTGAACATCATTTATCATAATAAAAGATATTTTAACTAAAAATGAGCTGTACCAGAGATAATCATAATTCATATTTTGAAAAATTTCTCAATCTTGGTTTTTCCAGAGAAAATCATAGAACTTCAGAAAGGTATACCCACCAGTTAAGAGTTATAAAAAGATGGTGACATTTTTAAAAAATAAACAACTATATAAAGACACTGGTAAACATTAAAAACAGAAGTCAGCAAATTACAATTGGGATATGGGTAATATTTCAAATTTTTTGCCTTTTAAAATGAGTGTGTTATCCTCCCCCAAGGTCACAATCATATAAAATGGCAACTGGTTAAATGCTAAGGTTCAGAGTTCAAGACTGAAAGATCAGCCAGAACTTAAAAGGGCAAATCCTAAGCAGCACAGAAAGCATCCCACATTTTGAGCAGAAAATGTCCAAATATCAGGTTGACAGCTAAATCAATCATGTATTGTGGAGACCCCAGGAGGTCTGATGGAAAAGAAGTCAGGACCAGGGGGTGAAATATAGGATATCACAATTCAGAGCTAACTTTGATGCTTTTCTCAACTGTCTGCATTCCTCAACCACACTCAGTGCAGTCAATAGGAAGATTGAAGTGCCAGAGTGCAGAGCCTGTAGCCACCAGAGCTACTAGAAAGTAATGGATTCCCTGGAAGCAAGAGACTGATAGAAAGCATAAGCTGAGGATATCTAAATTGCCAACTGATTGACAAATACAGGGTGACCCATAGAAAGCTAGGCTAAAAATGCAGCAGTAGGGTGGTGTAAGAACAAATTATATACTGCCGGATCTGAGGGAGTAGGGGAAGTAAAGTTCGGAGCCAGCTACACAAGGTTTATCGACAGTTTGCCATTTGATTTTAGGCAAGTTAGTTACCCAATAAAACAAAAAAAAAAAATAATCTTCAGAAGAACAGGATATAATTTGGAGTTATTATCATGTCCCTGCAAAGCTCGCATTTGCAAACAAAAATCAGTCATCCAAAGAAAGTTAGATGTAACAAATAAAAGTCAGAAAAATAAAGGAAGTCAATATAAACTGGCTCCAAGGTGAATCGCATGTGGGATTTGACAGATATGGACTTCAAAGCATTAAAAATATGTTAAAAGAATCAGAGGAAAATATCTTTAATACTCTAAAATGATGTTATAAGGGTAATCCAAAATTATGGTTTATATTTGCTTTGACTTGCCCTCTAAATTCAACAGCCTGATTCTCAAAAATATGGCATCAGTGAATAAACAGATGGGAAATATCAACAGAAAAATGGAAATTAGTTAAAAAAAGTAAATTAATAGAGTGGCAAGGCAAAGTTCATGTGATGAGGAATCACTGGATGAATTCAACAGCAGATTGCAGATGACAAAAGAAAGAATAAACTTAAAATAGGTTAATGGAAATTATTTAATGAAAAGAGAAATTGAAAAGGGAATAAATAAAATAATTTGAATATTAAAGTTTGGGAAGAAAATATGAAGTGAGAGGGTCTAACATATATGTAATTGAAATCTCAAAAAGGAGACAGGAAGAAACAGACAACTTTTTAAGGAATACAGGCCCAAAATATTCCAAATTTGATGGAAAACAATCTACAAACCCAAGGAGCTCAGTTAGAAACTCTTGCAAGTTAAACATAAAGAAATGGATTCCTAGGTTCATTAGAGTTCTCTGCTAAAATCTATGAAAAAGCCACAATGCAGAATCAATCAGGGAAAAAATGACCCACTAAGTACTCGGAAACTATAAGACTGATTCCTGACTTTTCAGGTTATGAAGGCTCACGAGAAAACTTTCAGAATAATTCTAAGAGGTCAACATTCTGGAACTGAAGCTGCTTTTGAGAGCTCATCAGAGAGCACAAGAATTGGGACTTTTCTACGAGGATGACCTTTCGGTTTCCAAATTGGTCAAGTTATTTAAAATAACTTAGAATAACACTAGAATAGCATATTTAAAGTACTAAAGAAAAGTAAAATTAGCTAATAGCTTGTATAAAGTGAACTTATCCTGGGAAGATGAAAAAGTATTCAGATTAAGAAACCATAAAGAATTAATTGCCAGGAGACCCCCATTATGAAAACCAAAGTCTAAAAAAATCTCTTCAGGTTTGAAGGTGAATAATGCTAGATGGCAAAATTAAACTATAGCGATGAGACAATCACTGAAAGCTATACACTATCGGATTCATTTTTATAAATTCTAGAAAAGATTCAACTATAGTGATTGAAAGCACATCATTGTGTCAAGGTGAGATGGGAGTTAATGGCCAAGAGACATGATGGAGGTTTGGATGATAAAAGTTTGAATTTGGTGATAGTTATGTGAATATATGCAGTAGTCAAAACTTACTGAATCGTGCACTTAAAATGGTGATTTTCATTTTATGTAAAATACATGGCCTACAAGGTAAAAGGCCTTACTAAGTCATTCACTAAAACCCAATAAAAAAACACCTAGCTGGGCCTCCCAGGTGGCGCAGAGGGTTGAAGTGCTGCAACAGTGGTGCTGTTGGCAGTGGAGATGCAAGTTCGACCTCCGGCTGGCGAGATTCCCACATGGCGCGGCAGACCTCTCCTGCCTAGCCCACCACTCCCCTCAGCAGAGTAAATTCTGTGATCTGCCTGTTCTGCTCCCCGCTCTGTCTCTGGTGAACTCTCTCACTGCCCCATGCCTCTGGCCTGCACCCCAGCTTGTATGCATAAAAAAAAAAAAAAACCTTGCTGTGTTTGTGTGTGTGTGTGTGTGTGTGTTCTAGTACAATTATAGTTTACATTATTTTATATAAATACATATTTTCAATTTTTTTATTAAGAAATACAGGTCAGGAGACTTCTATAGTATCTATTTAATTTGATTCAACACACAAAATTGTTTCATTAATGCCATCTTATAAAACATATTCTGTAACTTAGGTAATGAGGGAGGATGGGCACCAGTGATTGAGAGATACCCCTAGATGTGAATCCCAGCTCCCCCTTTCAGTAGTTGTGTAATCTTGAAACAGTTACTCAATTTCCTTCAACTTACCTTGACTGATCTGTTCAATGAAGCTATTAACTGTCCAACAGGAATGTCTTGAGAATGCCAAAGGTATATAGACTACTTAGTTAAGCGTCTAAAACAGTCATAAATTTCATAAATATTCCCTATTTTGTTACTTGTAGAAACAAGATATTCTAACTAATGTATAGAATAGATTTTTTTTAATAAATAAATTGCCATAATGGCTAATGACAAATAAAAACACTATTATGCTACCCCTCCTAAAGTATTTATAAATAGGAAGAATGTGATACATGAGAAAAATCAGAAACAGGTGATATAAAAAGACAAAATGTTAATTAGCACTGGAAGAATCCATGTCATTCATGTAAATCTGTTTGTTGATGGTCCTCAAGAATAGCCTGTCCTTTAACAAGTTAAGAGCCTAAAGTATATGTGATTTTTCAGCTCTCTCAATCTCCTTCTCCTTCTTCATTTTTCTCTGTTATCCCTGATATATGCTCCTTTCCTCTTTATACCAATCTTTTTTTTTTAAATCAACTAAAAATTTTTCCTTTACTAATGTGATTATGTAATTAAGTCTTTTCCTCTCTTGGGTCTGAATATAATCCTAATATTTAATTCCTTTTACATCTCCCTTCTCCTGTGTTGCCAAAATGCTTTCCGTTTGAATCATCCTAAAGTGATATTTAACCTGTGAAAACTTTGTCTTTCCATACATCTTCCATCCCACTTGAAAGTCAAGGTAACATTTATTTGAAAGGAAGTAAACGTAATATCCACATACATGCTGGAGGGGGAAATGGTCTCAGCTGAAAGGGGCTGAGCTATCCTAAGAGGGGGAGCTCCTTATAAAGAAACAAGTGTTCTTTGCTGATCTTGGAATAGAAAATAGAGAGTATTTGAGAGAAAATGGATAAAGGAGACCAATATAAACCGAAAGGAAGAAGTGAGAACTAATGAATTAATTCAAAAAACATTCTGGGCAAGGGCAGAAGAAAGAAGAGCAGTAAGAACTAGGATATAGGGCCTCCCTGGGGGCATCCAGGTTAAGTCTCAGCATTATCACCACTGTGGACTGAGTTTAACCCCTACCAGGGAGCTAATTCACATGGTGTAGCAGACCTCTCCTGTCTTGCTTGCTGCTCCCCTCAGCAGTATATTTCAGTCAATCTGCCTGTTCTGCTCCCCATTCTGTCTCTGGTGAATCATCTGCCCCCAGCCCCAGCACCTCTTGCCTACACCCCAGTTCATCTACACAAAAATAAATAAAATTAAAAAAACAAAACCAGGATGTATTAGTAGAACATCAATTCTTGGCTGTGACCCTGGAATTGTTATAAAAATTATTATTCACCTGTGACCTAGAAATATTTATGTAGAAAGAGCAAGTGAGATTACTTTGCTGCTGGAAGTAGTTTAGGTCAAAAGTCTATGCAGGAAAAAAATTCACTTGTGGTTTGTGTCTGCTCTGAAAGAACAAGCAAGAGCTAAGTAAGTGAAAAGAAGAAGTGAAAAATAAGTCTACATTTTGAAGGATAAAGGAGGAAAGATAATCAATCATTAAGAAAAAAAGCAGTTCATAAGAGAGTTAGAGAAATCATAAGTGAAAATGAGGACATACTTCAAAAACACTTTAATTTTTTAAATATGTCATAGCTTAATAAAATGCTGTTGGCTTGTGAATTTGTGAAGTTTGTGTAGTAGGATTTTTTTTTTTTTTTTGGTAATGTGCTTCTCCAATTGCTGACTGTATATCTTACACCTTTCCTAATAGTCTTTTTTAAAAATTTGTCTACTACAGTCTCATCTCTATCTAAATCTGTTGCAATGGTTACAGAGTAATTTAAAAAAAAAAAAAAGAAGAAGAACCAACAAAACAAATATAGAACCTGAAATTGTGCAGAACAAGTTCACTTAATTTTCTTTTACTTTTTTCTTGAGGGGATGAGATTAAAAACATTTTAAGGGTGCTCTAGTCATATCTCTGTTTCTCCCCATCATCTGTTTTCAGAAACATCCCAAGATATTTTCTATCTTAAGAAAAAGATACACGAATATTCCCTTTTGTGTCAAATACCTTGGACCCTTTGGTTTCTACAGTTTCCAGCTCTGTCTCTGTCCCAATGTCTTGGTCCATTAGCCCCCACTCTTGCTCTAATAATGTCATTTCTTTTTTTTTTTAAGATTTATTTATTTATGCATACAAGCTGGGGTACAGGCCAGAGGCGTGGGGCGGCGAGAGGGTTCACCAGAGACAGAGTGGGGAGCAGAACAGGCAGATGGACGGAAACACACTGCTGAGGGGAGCAGCGGGCGAGGCAGGAGAAGTCTGCCGCACCATGTGGGAATCTCCCCAGGCGGGCGTCGAACTCGTGTCGCCACTGCCGACAGCTCCACAGTGCAGCGCTTAACCACTGCGCCACCAGGGAGGCCCCTAATAATGTCATTTCTTCCATGAACAAAGCTCTACTGTTTTCACTTCCTTACTTTGGCTAATACAGCCCACCAGCTATTTCCCTTGTTTCCCATGTATTTCTTCATGTCTTCCCTTCATCTTCTTTTAGTATTTGAATCATTTTTCTTCATCCTACCAATTCCCAATCCCAAAAAAAATGTTATTTGAAAATATCTTTATTCCCAACAATTCTATTTTTAAATCAATGTTTGCACTTTATCCCAAGATTAAACAACTCTCAGAACACTGCTAAAATATGAGAACTACAGTTAGAACCAATTTCTGACCTTAAGAAGTACCTGTCATGATAGAAAATAGCAAGCCAATTTAAAGGAAAGTTTAAATAATAAATACAAGGAAACCCAGGGGAAGTTGGAAGCAAAATTGTAAAACATATGAAGTTTACCTTTTCCTTCCGCGGCCACCATTTCCTGCCACCACAGTCATGTGTGTTCATGCCACAGAATTCTTGTTTACTGAAGACACAACATTTACCTCAACTGCATCACTTGCTTATATACCATCCTTCCGACTCCCTCCCTGAAACTCTAGTCCCTTTCCCTAAGCAGTGTTAAGATGTAACAATTTTATATTGACATGTCAATGTTGGAAGGTCTAATTTAAGGTCCTAGGGATATTTTTATTTTAAAAGAGAGGAACATCAGAATCTAGATCATTGGTCATTTTTCCAGGTAAAATTATAGGCTTACATTATACCTATTCAGGAAAATATTAGTCAGTAGATAGTAAAAGAACTTTCCATTTCCCCTGAATCACACTGCTTACTACCTGTCTGTTGATAAGTAAGATCAGGGATGTTGAAATTCTGAACAACAACAAAATGTTGAAGATAATGGTCAGGGTAATCTGAAAGAGTTTTCAATGAAAATAAACATCGATTTCTAAAGAGTTGCCATTGGAGGGAAGACAAAAAGTTAAGAAGAGAAGCAAGAGGAATATGTAAAATACATGTGTGTGTGCTAAGCTCCCCCCTCCCCCACATACCTAAAGACTGCCCCTTCCCCATTTTCAGACACTGGTCTTACTGACCGCCAGTCATTGCCCTCCCCCACCTTTCTGCTTCAACAGCTCTAAATTATTTTCCTGTGAGTTCCATAACAAAGTGACGCAGTGACCTCTTCCTTTATGCAGAAAAAGGAGGTGATAATAATGCCAGGTCTTGATTAAGAAATTTGAATTATTAATTTGAAAGAGGGTTATTAAAATCTTCTTGACTGGGCTATGGTGTGGGTACAATAAGGTACATGTGATGTGCTAATTTAACTGAGCTGATTAAGCATTGGTGAAAACTTGTTTGTTTGCTTTTCAGTTGTGTCTCAGTCTTGTCCATCTATGTTTAGTTTATCAAATGACAGAGGCAGATTTGTTGTGACTTTCCTGTGTTCTCAGAGAAGGAAGATGGAATGCTGTCCAGTTTTCTCTCCTGTGTGCGTTGACCCTGTTCTAAAAGCCCAGGCAATATTTGCAATTTTCTGGTCCTTGATGCTAAGTCACTTTCTCTAGACTTGACTGCTATAAAAGAGGGGACACTTAGTATCATACCATAGTGGGATGCTTACTAGGAGGCAAGTGACTGATAGCAAGTGACTTTTCTATGAAATATAATAAATCATGGCTTGATAATAAGTAGTAAGTGTTGCCAACTGCTAAACAATCCTTTTCCTCTTATTAAGATAGTTGAGTGACAACATGAATGGAGCTGAAGGGGATTGTACCAAGGGAAATAAACCAGGAGAAAGAAAATACTGGATAATTTCACTCATATGTGGAATAAAGAAGAAAATATAAACAAAGCAAATGATAAAACTAAACAAAAATCCCTGGAAATATGATTACAGAATTGAGACTACTAGAGAGGGAGGGAAGGTAGGGGCAGGACCAAAGGGGAGTGGGAACCCGTGCTCTGTGATAAAGGACTATGTGTGATTTAGTGGTGTGTGACATACATCTGACGAGGTGTGAAACTATTCCCCTAAATTACCTCAATAATAATAATAATAATAATAATAATAATAATAATAATAATAATAGTAATAATAATAATAATAATAAAAATAACTAGGTTATTTATATTCATTTCCAAATTAAATATCTGCTCTGATTTTGCTGTTTTTCAAATGCTACATTTGAAATAATAGCATACTTGATTATGCAACCTGATATTTTAGTCTACAAAATTTCTTAGAAGATTCAAATTTGCTTCTTTTACTTTTATAATGTATAAATGAGAGTTGGATTTAATTATTTACCCTCTTGAATATCCATCCTCCTCCTTATAATAACATTTTTTCCCACATATCTCCCCCTGTTTATGAGGTACTTTGGTTGTATCTGATTGTTTTATATGCTTAGGATATAACCAAGAAATTTAAAATGAAATGACTTCAATTTATGTTGCTATGAATTTACTTTTTTATAGAATAACATTTGATATTGCTTTTAATGCATCAACATAGTTGAAATTCATCTACAGAAATACACATACTGCCAGATCTAGATTTTTAGCCCACTGGGGAATTCATTAGTAGATGTCTTCTTCAGTTCAAAGATGGCACTTGAGAGTTTTAATACTCTCTAGTTTACTAATTAGCTTACCTCCAAGGACCATGTTTAACATCGCTCAAACCTTTTTAACTTTTATTGATAAGGGCATTTGCACATAACTCTTTTCAGTGTAATGTATCCAAATTCCTAGTCATATTCAGGGACAAGTACTTTAGAACACATAAGAAATCCTATTTAATGATATCCTTTGTCATATTTATGTATATTTATTTATGAGTAAATAATTTGTTTTGTTTTACCTTTCATCCAACTAAACATATTCTCTTTGCTGCTATTTTCTTAAGCCTTTAGATTATAGTAACCACATGAAAGTAAACTCACTATGAATTGGTAAATTCTGAACTTAATCCCACCCAGTGGGATACTAATCATGGTAGAAACCTTTGACATAAATCTGTACTCATGAGATAGTATTCCAGGAATTAGAGAGTTCTCTTGGTAGGTAAACATAAGATTAGTTTAATAAACTCAACTGCCCTATTCTGTTTTCTACAAATTATTATTGTAAAGTGTTACATTTAAAGTATTTTTGTATAGTTATCATCAAAATTTTATCTTGGGTCAAGTACAAGCAACTGATATTTCTTTACTGATATTAAATTTACACTGAAATATCACACAAGATGTATTTTAAAGCTGCATGCTTTTTCCATTTCCACTGTCACTACAAGAGTCTTCTTCACATTATGGCAGAGGTACGATAACCTCGCAGTCACACTTGGGTCCTTATAATCCATCCCTACCACTTTTAGCACTGCAGCGAAATTTTAACAAATTGAGTTTGGGCTTGTTCTTCCCATGCTTCCCATTGTTGATCAGATAAAAAAAAAAAAAACCTAAATCATTTGTCATATCCTACCAAGTCCTGCATGTCCTGACTTGTACATTTTTCTCCAGCCTCACTGCTCCATCACTCATACAGCTCTTGCCTCACTACTTACCTTTCAATTCTTTGAACATGCTAGGATCTTTCCCATAGTCAACCCTTTCTACACATTGCTTTCTCTGCTTGAAGAGGTTTAACTTGCAAATGCTAATATTCTTTGAGAACTCAGATGAATGTTTCTTTTTCTAATCTCAATTAAATTTTTCTTTCTTCTCTATCAAGCTACTTTACCTTTTCATCACAGACTTTATCAGAATATGTCGCTGTATATTTATCTGTGTAATAGTTTAAAGTTTGTCTTCCATATAGAAATATAAACTCTTTCCATTGTACAATACATGTATATGAAATGTATAATATACATACATATAATATACATATATATAATATATGTATGTATTTTACAAGGGAGTTTATATTTCTCTATATAAACACAGGACATAGTTTCTTCTAGTGACATTTGCATGTCAGTGTTTAAAACATCACCATGCATTGTTATAAATACCTGTTTGTTGCTTGAATAAATGTATAAAATATTATGTTCATTTATTTTTTAAGTTATCTTCTCATTTTTGGGGTTCTGTTAACAATCTATTCTCTAATGATAAGATGAACTTTCTGGTATAAACAAATTCTCTTGGTAATTTATTTAACAATTTTTAAACAATTTTATTTACTTTTCTGAGCTTCATAAGGGGCAAGCATACTTGTAGGGATTTACACGGATGAAGTCATTTGACTGGCAGAGAAAACTTCATTTAACTAGTGTATCTGGTAGGTAATATTTTTGTCGTGTGTGTGTGTATGTATGTGTGTGTGTGTATATAGTGTATGTATAATTATATATGTGTATATACATACACATACATATATATGTACATATACAGACACACACACACACACACAATGTGTGTAGGGGGCGCAAAATAATCTAATCCTCAATTAGAAGGGTCATTTAGATCATCTGTTTTACTTCTGTTTCATATAATTCCAGACAATTTAGATAAAGCAGTTTGTTGTGTTCTTGAAGACTTTCCATGAAGAAACATACATGGCTACCTTCTATACAATTTTCTCTACATTTCCCTTATAAAATATATATAAGCATATTTTTATGTATTTTACCTAATCTGTGTATTTTTATTTAGTAGAACCAGAATTGAGCTAATAACAGTAATCATCTTGAGATTATGATTATAAAATTATACGATTAATTTCTTTTATGGCTACTTAAGTGACTCTGAAAATAATTCCCAATAGAGGAATTATTAAATGGTACCTAAATGGTGCAAGCAGCAATAATTTGCTTTGAAAGAAAAAAAAACATTATTTAAACATGTATACTTACCTGTTTCTTAGAAAACACTGGCTTCAAGTTCTATTCCTGTGGAATTTCTACACATTATGAGATAAAATATTCTAGACCAAAAGAGAAGCAATTGGTGACTTACAAAAAATCTTTCAGATTTGTTAGGTCTTTTGATGTTGATCAAATATCTTCCAAAACAATATATCATAAGGATATGATTGATACTTGTCCTCATTGAAGATTTAGACTCTGTGTTATTGCTAGTAGTTTCCTTTTTCTCATAGATTTGTTTGATTCCACCAATCCCATTCCAAGAAATCACCTACTGCATTTGGTTTCCATTTACTTGCCTTATGGATTGCATTTGTGGTTGATAGTCTATTAAATTACTGTGCAGATTGGATTCAGGCCAGTGGTTAAAATATTTCTATTAGACTCCAACAGCATACGTGTATTTCTTACAAATTCACATTACTCTCTTATCATTCACAGTGTTTCATTCTGTCTTAGGTTGTTGAGTTGGGTGCACACTCAATTTCACAGGTGAACACCAGCCAGCAGTTTTTCTGGGATGAGTGTTTGGGAAGAGAGCAGTACCCATAGTCAGTATAAAGACTTGTATGTCACCAGTACTCTATCAAAAGAACCTTATGTCTCAGTTAGGAGCTATCAAAAGAGAAGTTTCCCCTTGTTGGATTATAAAAGACCTTTAAATATACTTTTTTATAATTCATTGTTGGTTTCTTATGTGTCCGTTGCTTACATTAACCTCTTTCTTTGAAAAGCAACATGTATTTTGTTCTCTCATTTAGACTAAATATATCTCTCCCTGCTCCAAACAGACTTTAAACTGTTACACAAATAAATATACAGCTACATATTTTGATAAGGTCTATGATTAAAAGGTAAAGTAGTTTGATAGAGAAGAATAAAAAATCTAATTTAGACTGGAGAAAGAAACATTTAATATGAGTTCTGAAAGGATATTAGCAGAGAAAGCAATGTGTAGATGGGTTGAATATGGGGAAGATCTTAATATTTTTGAGAGACTGTGAAAGGAAGGTAGTGAGGCAAGAGCTATAGAAGTTAGAGAAAGAGAGATGAGTTTGGCGAAATGGGTGCAGGCCAGGGCATGCAGGGCTTGGTAGGATATGTCACATGATTAGGGATCTCCCCCCGTGTTATAGTTCTGATATACAAGACATAGTTCTTGGTCCAAGGAGCAGCTGTATTTAGAAGTTACATGTCCAGTTCAGATTATGTTCCCCTTTGCTATCGATTGCTTAAAAAAACATACTACTTTCTATTGTAGGAGACTTCTGATAGGAACAGAAAGGTACCACTGTTTTCTGTTATTTAATTGACAAATGATTTTGGCCTTCGGACTTTCATTCTCTGACACTGAACTGGTTTTCTTTAATTTGATCTCTGATTCCTAGAGGATTACAGAGATGTGGTCACTAAGCTTGACAAAGTGCGTGAGTTGGAGAAACTGGACAGCAGCAGGCAAAAGAATGAAAAAAGACCACCATCTCACACCAAACACAAAAATCAATTCAAAATGGATAAACGGCTTGGATATAAAACCTGAAACCATAAAACACATTAAAGAAAACAGACAAACATTTCATGACATAAGCTTTGGTGATAACTTCAGGGATTCATCCCCAATAGCAAGGAAAACAAAAGATACCTAAATAACTGGGACTACATGAAACTAAAAAGCTTCTGCACAGCAAAAGAAACCATAACAACAACAAAAAAAGACACCCCATTGAATAGGAGAAAATCTTTGCACACCATACATCTCACAGAGGGCGGATATTAAAGATATGAAGAACTCCTAAAACTTTACAAAAACAAAACAAATACCCCAATCAAAAAAATGGGCAGAGGAACTAAAAAGACACTTCTCCAAGGAGGATATTCAGATTGCACACAAATACATGAAAAAAATGTTCACCATCACTTGTTATTAGAGAAATGTAAATCAAGACCACAGTGGGATATTATCTCACACCTGAAAAGAAAAGGACAGAAACAACAAATGCTGGTGAGGATGTGGAGAAAATACTTCTGGTAGGAATGCAAACTAGTCCAGCCCTTATGGAAAGCAATATGGAGGTGTCTCAAAACATTAAATGTGGATCTGCCATTGGACCCAGTAATTCTGCAAAATTCAAAAAACACTAATTTGAAAGGAAACTTTCACCCTTGTGTTTATTGCAGCACTATTTACTATAGCTAAGCTATGGAACCAACCTAAGTGCTTAAAACAGATGAGTGAATCAAGAAGTTGTGGTATACACAATGGGATATTACTCAGCTATCAAAAAGGATAAACTCCTGTCATTTACAGCAACATAGATGGAGCCAATAGAGATTATGCTAAGTGAAACAAGTGAGAAGGAGAAAGATAAGCACCAAATCATAACTTTAATATGTGGAATATAGAGTAACTAAACTAAGAGTCAGATAAAGATAAGCTTAAAACTAACTCTTGATAACTGACAGAAATGAAGCACCAATGTATGAAGGGAGTGGAAAGGGGTAAACAAAGAGGGGAGAAGAAAGAGGGGAGGAAGCTTAATAGCCTATGGTGGTAGACAAGGGGCAACTTGGTAGTGGTAATGCCTAGTGGGGGTATCCAAATATTACCTCAATTAAAAATAATTAAGTAAATGCATTTAGTTTTAAAAGCCTATACTTAACCTACTTAACTTTTGCTGATAGGCCAAAAATATTATGAGCACAACGGGGTCTTTTAACAATATGTTGTGGTAAAAAGAGTTAGAGAATATAATCATTTTCTAAGATCAATTTCATTTTAAAAAATATATCAAGATTATTTCACTAATATTTGGCATGAATGACAGCTAACTGATTAAAATAACATTAAAAGACTAGTGAAAAAAAGATTTAGAAGTAACAAGACTTATGATTTGTTTTGGAATGGCAAACAACTTGAGTTCCTGGGTATGAAAAATGCAGAGGAATGTGGTGAGGGCTCAGCTCAGGAAAGTCTTGAATATCATGAATGGGAGTTACAAATTACTCTGTACTTGATTCTGTCAAGTCAGGGAAGAATCATGAAGGTGAGGTAGCTTTGTGTAGGATGTGTTTTCCAGCTGTCAATCCTGATTCTTCTCTTCCCTGGCATCAAACAATGAAATCAAGAGAAAAAGAGCTCAAAGAGAGATTCTCTTTGCATTCCAGCTGAAGCTAAGAATTGTCTCAAGGCACATGTCTTGAGGTAAATAGTGAATAAAGACATTGATCTGAGTTTATCAGAGAAAGCATTTTTTTGGTCTGTCAGTGGGTCTTAAGTATTTTAAACAGTGATTCAAGGGACTTATGTTGTCAATTCGAGTTCATGAAAATTCAATAATTTTCTTTCAAGGAATGTCTGAAATTTGTTCTCCTAAATCCCAAGAGTGATTTTCTTTTTTTTTAAATAAAATAGTTATTTTCTTCTTAAAATTTGTATTTTTAAAGTAAGTTTTATTTATCCTAATTTATAAACCTATTTCTTAATATATCTTTCTTCCATTTTTAACACCTAAAATATTTTAAATTATTTTTTAAATTTAAATAGACTCAAACTTAATTTATATCCTATCTAAATCAAATCTAATTCATATTTGCATTAATGGTGTTTGCCTTGAAATTTTCCAATATTCACTTGCCTTTTAAAATATATATTTGTTTATCAATCCAATTTAGGCAACACCTGTTTGATAGTCAACTCTAATCCCAACTTTACCGTAAAAGTAAATCTGATTATGAAATAAGAATATGAAACTAAAATTGGTACATGATATAGATTACATTACTTTATTTTTTTAATTTTTTATTTTTTATTTATATCTTTTACATTATTGTATATTCCCCATGGGTTTCTCACCACCAATTCACCTCTGAACCATCACCATAGTGCTTTGTGTTCTTTTCTCCCCCATTTTGAACCCTTATCATCCCCCTCCCTCACTGAATGTCTCTCATTTATGGTTGCCTGCTAGTTTTTGTTTAGATTTTGCTGCTGAGAAATGAGAAAGATATTGTTGTTGTTATTTTCTCCTCCTGATCTCTTGTTTGGCTCCCCTATATTCCTCCTATAAGTGAAACCATTCGATATTTTTTCTCTTTCCTTCTGGTTTATTTCGCTGAGCATGATCCCTTCTAGATCCATCCATGTTGCTGCAAATTGCATGAGCTTATCTTGAATAGTATTCCATTGATACTTCTCCAAAGAGGAAATGCAAACAGCCAACAGCTGTATGAAAAAATACTCAACAACACTTATAATCAAGAAAATGCAAATCACAACCACAATGAGGTACCACTTTACACCAGTGAGAATGGCACACATTAAAAAAACAGGCAACAACAAATGTTGGTGAGGATGTGGAGAAAAAGGAACTCTACTACACTGCTGGTGGGAATGCAACCTGGTCCAACCACTATGGAAAGCTCTATGGTGGTTCCTCAAACTACTAAAAATGGAGCTTCCATATGACCCAGTAATACCACTTTTGGGAATCTATCCAAAGGGCAAAAAAAACCCTTTAATCCAAAAGGATACATGCACCCCTATGTTTATTGCAGCACTGTTTACAATAGCTAAGATATGGAAATAACTCAGATGCCCAAAAATAGATGACTGGATCAAGAAGATGTGGTACATCACTTGTATTTTTAGGCAACCCAACATAGGATTTTTGTAGAATTACATAAGATTTGAAAATATGCATTATCAGGAGAGGGAACTGTGTTTGAAGAATGAATTATTTCTCCAGTGTTCTTAATCTCTTGATAATACTTTGAAAGAGAAATTTCCTTAGCACAAGCTTCAGGGTACTCAACTATAGATATGTGGATAGTGAATACCCAGTAATTGTTCACTTAGAGATGACCAAAAAAGTGTTGCATATGTGATAAATCTATGCAAAGAAACAGCACTCTTCCATTCATTTTTTTCTAATGAAGTTTCTCAGAAAAAAGAAAATCTTATACCAAAGACATGTTATTGCTGCAATTATTTGACTGACAGCTTAAATTTTTCATGACATTTTGGTTTATTTTATCTATTAATTCAAAGTATTTACTAGCTGTATTTATGCTTCAGTTTATATTGAGTTTGGCTTCAGTTCCTTAATTAAGGTAATATGGAAAATCCAAAAAAAAAAAAAAAATAGCTCTTCCTGAGAAGTCTGGCAAGATAATGGCAGAGTGAAAACATTGGATTTGCCTCTTCTACATATTTACAACCAAATTGTACCTAAACAAAAACAACAGACACTTTAGAGTTTTCTTCTAGAGCATCAAATCATACCACTATACCTTAGGTTTCATCTACATGGTATAATGTAGAGTAAAAAAACAAAAACCTGCTTTGAGACTTATGTGACCTGATTTCTAACTTTAGCTCTGCGGTTATGATCATGCTTAAGTAACTTTGCCTCCTTCGGCCTTAGTTAAGTCATCTGTAAAATGAAGGGTTTGATTAACCATCTCCAGCTCTAAAATGTTACGACTCCATGATTTCTAAAACAGAATAGAAGCCAATAAGAGTCTTATCTTCTGTAACTTTCCAACTATTTAAATAAGACTGGAATTGCATTGAAGATATTAAAACAACCAGTCACATGTTATTTGGGATCTTTCAATTCTGTCCTTTTTTTGTGTGTGAGTGAACAAGATTAACACTTTTATTTTTAATGTCTGATCCACGTATGAATCCTTTCAATATGAAAGCATATTTTTTACTCGATTAATAAGAATTCATTAAAATTCACTGATTTAAAATTTACTGAGCAGATAAGACACAACAGGAGCTGATAAGATGTATTAAGCATCTTAGAAATGAATAATAACTGTCAATTATTGGGGACCACTGACATGCCAGTTATTTTGTATACATTTCACCAAGGATTCTAGCAGGATCTCTGCAGTTCGCCTTGGCCTTAGAGAACAAATGAGAAAACTGAGTTATAGAGTTTGTAAGTGGCAAAACTGAGAAAGGAATCCTTACCTGTCTCTAAATCTTGTGCTTTACTTATTGTAACAATTGATGACTCAATAGACTCCGCTTCCTTTTCTTTCAGAGCCCTTGAGAAACTATTGAAGAATTAAGCTTAATTTTTGTAGTGTACAACAATTACAGTTTTTCATATCATGTAAAAATTATTTATCAACACAGCAAAATAGAGGTTATGATCTGAGAAATAATATTTTAAGTTGAAGGAGCGATCAGTCAAGGAGAATCTGTCATTCATTTCTAGCCAGCTGGCTTCACAAATTCCTCCCACTTGCCTTGATGTGAGTCCATCTGTGTCTGTTGAGATGACTGTTTTTAATTCTCCCATTTTCCAGGTCAACTGTTATGTCACAATCCAAAGGAAGTTGCTTGGCTTCACAATGTGACTTAGCAGAAAACAGCATGTAATATTCTGTGAGCCACATATGGTTTGAGGGTTGTAGGATGAATATCACTGTGCAATTCTGGATCCATTGGTACTGAAAAAAAAAAAGCAACCTGTTTTTCTCAGTTCCATGTGTTTTCAAAGATTGAAACAAGAATGTTTGGTTTCCAAGCAGCCTATATAAAAATGATTGCTTGATGTTCTCTAACGCAGTCAAATCATGAAACAAAAATGAAAAAGCCCACAAATAAAACAATTTCATAAATTGCACCTGAAGAGGAATTTGTTCCTAAAAGAAAAGACTCAATTCCCATTACTTAAATTAGCTCCTAATGTAACTTTAATACACAGTTTTTTCTGGTAATATCATTGAGTAGTCTGCTTGAATACATATCAAAAACAAAGCACCCCTTTCTTATTACTCCCATTACATAATGCCCAGAACAATAATAAAATTAAAAGCACTCACCTCTGCTTTTTCATTTCAGTTGAGAAAATACATTGCTTGAATAAGGGAAATGCTGTTTTAGTTTAGTTTCAAAAAGGAAACAATTATTTTGTTTAGAATGGTCATCAAGCCATGCTAATTGCATATGCTATTCTGAATTTTATTCAAAATGGAATACTTAAGCACTAATTAATATTATCAGTTCTTACAGTATGAGAACTACTTGTGTGGAAAAGTCAGCAGATTAGAGCAGACTTTAACCTGAGCAATGAGGGCACCGTTCCTCTCTCAGAATGTTGGAAGCTTTAGAGAAGCACTGAAAATTGAGAGTGCCCAGTTACATTTTTGATATTTTTTAGAAAAATCTCATTTCCTCTTTTGACATTTTGACTTGTTATTTAAGAGGTAGTTCTGAATTTTGAATCTTTATTAAACTGGTAAAGCCGTTAATAAGAAGCTAGCTAATATACAGCTTTCCGGTAAATTTGTTACCAAGAGAAATGCTTTGAAAGCAGAATTTGTCATCTGCTAGAAAAACATACAAAAAGTCTTTAAACAGTCAGCAAAGTTTTCTTCCTTAGCCCTTTCAGGAGTAATTTTCCACACCTCCTATACTTGCTCACATTGTTGGGCTAAAAGAACAAAATGTGTATCTTCATAGTGTTCACTTTGAGATTAATCACATCAAATTGAGCAGGTTGCTGAGTGTGTCAGGATAGGATGCATTTCTTTCAAGTCTATTGCTTTATTTCCTTCAAGTCCTTAATATTTGAGCAAATTGCTATTCTTAAGGGAGATTTAGGGATTTAAGATGATTGAGGCTGCATAACCAGACTAACGTTAGATTCGAGGAAATTATCTTTTCTCTGAGATGAAGTCCAGATCAACATTTTCGTTCTGTAATTAGAATGCCAAGTCAGATACTTATCTGGGTCTCTGTATTCCAATTTCAAACTCGTACCATCCTTTAAAACCCCCTTAGTCATTTTAACCTCTTGATATTCAAAAGATCACACCAAATCTTGTTTCATAAGGAAAGTAGAGATTCCAGTGAGATCCTCAGGTCCTCACATTCTAAATCACTTTAATTTGTTCCCAAGGTTTGAGTTATATTTCTAACCAGATCCTACTCACCCATCTCCACCAGGACTCTGCTCTAACAGCTACCTTCTTTCTGTCTAGGATTTTCATTGTCTGCTGTAGATCCTGCCTTTATCTCTGTACTGTCATTTTCCTTTGACATGCTCCCATAGTTCCTATGGCATAGTCATGTTCCAAAGCTACATCTCAATATAAAACGAAAGAAGAATATACAAAAGGAAAGCTCTTCTCATTAATGCTAGCCCTCCCACAGCTGTGTCTTACTGCTTCTCTGTTTCCAAATCAAGTGGTTTAATGAATTGTCTGAACTCACTGTCCCATTTTTCTATAATTACTTCATTAAGGTATAATGCAGCAAGGGAAATTGATTTTAAGTATACAGTTTGATAGGTTTTGACAAATATATATATACCAAAGTAACCTCTACTCTATTATAGATGTAGAATGTTTCCCTGAAAATTCCCTCTTGCCTTTTCTCAGTAAACCTTGTTCTTCCTTTCCCCTTAGGTACTTGTCTGGTGTCTTTAAATGTATACGACATATTTTTTCTGTTCTTTCTTTTCCTTCAAATTTTAAAACAACCTCAAATTTACAAAACTTTTGTAAGCACAGTACAAAAAAAAAAAACAAACAGTTTTTCCCCTTAACCATTTGCAATTAACTAGCCAAACTGTTGCCCATTAAATCTGAGTATTTAGGCTTGTTTTTCCAACAGCAAAGACATTTTCCTACCAGACATCAATGCAACTATCAGAATTAGGAAAGTAGCATAGATATGTCACTAACATCTAATTATCAGGATCCATTCAAGTTTTACCGGTAAATGTGCGTGAGAGTAAAAGGATTCCGTTCAAAACCACTTATCACATTTGGTTGTATGTCATCAGTTTCCTTTAATATGGAACTGTTTCTCAGTCTTTCCTTGACTTTTCTCGTTACTTTGACACCTTTTAAAAGTATAGGCCAATTATTTTATAAGATGTTTCTCAATTTGGTTTGTCTAGCATTTCTTCTGTTAGACATGTTAGGCAGAACTATTATGAGTGTTCTCATTGCCTCCTGTCCATGGCTCATGATTTAAATTAGCCCCATTACTGATGATGTAAACATTGATCAGTTGGTTAAGGTGTTAACTTCTAGGCTTCCAGGATTCTCCAATATAAATTACTCTCAGTCTCACAAATAAAAAATATTTTGTACTATGTAAGTATTTCATTTCTCAACAAACTTTCCAATTATATATTTTCATGTCCATATGAACTCTGGTTTTCTACTTTATTCAGTTGATCACAGTTTTCTCTATAATTATTTATTCGAATGCTCATATTGACAAGTATTTGGTCAGTGATAGCTCTTTTAAGTTGACTTGTCTTTTTGACATGTGTTCATCATTCGTTGACGCTTTCTGGCATAAAAGACACACACACACATACACGTACACTCATACACCAGGCACATAATCGTTGGTTTCTATTTGTATTTTTTCTTTATATATTAAAACTAGGAATGCACACTGAAATTTCTAATTTAAATCTCGTATCATGAGTTTCACCCTGGTTTCCTCTTTTTCCACCTTTATAACTCCTTTTGGTGTTAGTGAGATACAGATCACAATTATTCTTAACACTTTTACTTATTCAATTAATTTTCCTGTGTCACTCTCATTATATATATATATGGAAATCCTCCTTACTGCCACTCACACTCAAATAACCTGTGCCACACTATCACCACCATGCCTTCCTCACCCCCCTGCATTGTAAGATTCTATGCAAGGCATCACCAATACCTGCATGAACCCCTTCTCTTTCCCTGCTTGAGATCCAATATTGTATGCTGGCTGCTGCCAGCCCTCCCATGTGAATGCATCTGTATCTTGCCTATTCACCTCTGTCATCCTCCCTGCTAGGTAGACCTCTACTTCAATTTGCTTGGTACCGAGAAACCGTGATGGGCCTTCTTCCCCAATCCTTCCAACATGGATTTTCTCTACTACCCCTTTCTTCCTTCTTTAACACCCTACACCTCCCTGCTCCTGACACCCTACATTGTGGCTCCTGTCACTCTTCTCACTCCCCCATAGACTGTCACACTGTATGAGGTCATTGTTCAGCTATTCTGCTTGAGGATTATCAGTACAGATGTGCAATCTGGAGGATAATAAGACATGCATCAACAATAAATATTGCTATGAGTTCTGAGAATGATTGATATGATCAAACAAAAAATAGCACTGCAGTGATTAAAAGAGGTTATACATATATGGAGAGAGATTCTTGCTCAGTACTTGACTCCTAAAAGAAACTCGATTAATATTAAAATAATTGGTGAATAGATATTAAAGTGTTGTGGGGATGGGTCATTGCCTTGAATATTAGAGTATGAGGGGATGGCAGTGTTGGCAGGGGAGGCTGGGTTGGTCGCTGTCACTGCACTGTCATGAATCCTTTGTGTCTAGCACAGTTGTCCAGTTGAATGTGGACACTGAATTTTATTTATGTATAATTTTTTATTCAATTATTTCTCCATTGACTAAGGAGTTGGATACTCTCTCAATTACTTTAAAGTCATTTGTCTTTACTACCTATTTCTTATGGCAGTGGAGAACTATGACTCTTTGCGTTTGTAATCTCACATGAGGTATATGCCCTTTTTGTATGACTATGTTCATGGTAAATCTTTAACTTGAATTCTTTTCTTCACATAAGGTATTTATTTTCACCGAAATACAGCTGTAGGCTTTAACTAAGTTTCCAAGGCACCTGTAGCATTGTTCCTGGCAGCTGAAAGCACTCATAATTTTGCTCCATTTTCCAGTGTATCTTGGCAGGGGTGGAAGAGCAGCTTGTAAGAGGGAATTTGGGCCCCTATTTTGGTTCAGGTGAAACAGAGGCATTGTGAAAGGCCCTACAGCTTGTTCATATACACCCATCATTTTATGACACTTGAACCCTGAGGCAGGAAAGTAACCAACTTCCCCACAGATTTCTCACCATCTGAACAGATGGGTGTGATTTTCAGGAGCCAACAGTGCACATATGTTCCTAATGTTAAAAAGAGGTTTATGAGCCAAGAATGACTGCAAAAGCCTGTCTTTTCATACCTTCTCTCTCAGGTAGCAGCAGTAAATATGGCCCTCTGTAGGTTTAATTAAATGTAATGAAAAGCACAGTAAAACATTAAGAGATGAAATGGAAGATAGCATGTGGGAGTAAGTTGGACAGTGATTTGATCTCAGTGGGAAATGTTGGAGAAAATTCCTGACAAAATTTTCACAAGGACATCATCATTGGTCAGCCTGTGTTTGTTTCCAACTATGGATTAGTAACTACAGAAACTATAAACCATAAAAACACACATGACCAAGCTTAGAACCAGATATTAACTTAATATCTGCACCCAGATATTAAATGTAATGTTTGTTGAACATCAGCACATTATGCACAGTACACAAATTAGCAAAAGAACTGTCTGTAATTGGGGATTTTCACCACCAGCATATTTCTATGAGTAATTTCTTCCTTTAACTTTTCAGTGACTGCATTTACTTATCAAAACTAAGCACAGACTGGAGCATAATCTGTTCTTTCAAATGTTTGATCTATCATGACATAATTTGTATATATTACAAAACTATTGAATATCTGCAAGAGTAGATTTTTCCATTAGGCTTCCTCCACAATCGTTGAATAAGAATGAAATATTTTTTCATTGGGATGAAAATTAAAGTATTTGTTAAAGATTGTAACACCCACAGGTGACACATATATAGATTCTTATTTCATTTCACTTTAAAAATTAGAAATATAATCATTACAAAGTAAAAGCTACTGGCTGTCATGTATCCTTGTATATTATATACAGTTTAAATATGTTCTTTTATTTTCTAAATACAGAATACTTGCAATTATTTTGATGTTCTGCTCCAGTTATTCTTTTTTTCCAAGGTAATCTTAAAATAAGCAACTATATTGGTTCCTCCTAGATAGGAAAAAGGAAAGATTTAATGATAGATCCTAGTCTTTCAGATGATAGATTTAATATATGAAAAATAAAATACAGTTCTAATTCAAATGATATGAATATGTATATCCACGGATGGTGCATACAGTTAGGCAAAACATCAGAGTTGTACATTACAATGAATCACAGCAGTTACTGTCAACTTGCTCCTCCGTGTCAAAAGAACTGACTAACCATCTGGGACCCAGTCAGTTCAGCATAATTATTTACTTGGTTTTTCACACCACTTGGTAAGAAAGTACCACTTTATATCACAGGGCATCTCAGGTGACCAATATGCAGACCAAGTATAACATAGTGCATTCTAATGTGCAGTTTTGTTCCAGTGTTGATGAAGATTAGAGGAGGTACAAAGACACTGAACCAGGAGTCAGACAACTAAACAGGGCATCTTTCTCCGGTGTTTACTGATGCATGACAGTCACTACATTTCCATTTCTAGTGTTTAAAATTAGAGACAATAATACCAACTGTACCAAGCGAGGAATTGTTGAGAGTGTATGTGTCTGACAGTGTTTTATAAATTTTAAAGTATAGCTTCCTCATACATATTGTTATAGACTGAATGTCTGTGTTCTCCCAAAATATACATGTTGAATCCTAATGCCCAATGTGGCAGTATTAGGGGGTAGGGCTTTTAAGAGCTCATTACATCATGAGAATGGAGCCCTAAGAATAGCAATTAGTATGCTCATAAGAAGAGCCATTGGAGAGCATCTCTCTCTCTCTCACTCTCTCTCTCTCTCTCTCTCTCTCTCTCTCTCTCTCACACACACACACACACACACACTCTCTCTCTCTCTCTCTCTCTCTCTCTCTCTCTCTCTCTCTCTCTCTCTCTCTCTCTCTCTCTCACACTGTCTCTCTGATGTGTGCCACCCAACCAAGCTGGTATCCTGGTATTGGATTTCCCAGTCTCCAGATATGGGAAAAATAAATGTTCATCACTGAGTCACTTAATTCATGGTATTTTTGTTATAGCAACCTGAACTAAGGCATGTATATATGCTACTGTGAGACATATTAAGTAGCCAGGCATGATTTTCAAACTTCTATCTGGAGTAGCTGCTTTGATCCCCTGTATCACTTGCCTAAAAGTCTATGGCAGTCTTATAAAAATATTGTGTGAATGGCAGTGATTAATATTACACTGAACTGTGCTGGTAAATCTCACTTAAATATGTCACGTGATTCCATTTACACTGATATTTCTGATAACCTTTAAGGTGTATTAACTCTTCCAAAACTCTTTGGTAAATTTGGTTAGGCATCTTAGCCTTGAATAGTTGAATAAATTTATATTGTTACCAACAGGGATTTAAAGGTTGCAGTGACTATAAGAGGTCACTTCTAGGCCAGGTTTAAGAGTTGCAGACATTAACTTGTGCTTGGTGAATGAAATAAAACCTTAGTAGAGAAGTTCAATAGAAGTCTTATTGGTATCAGTAGTTTTGTGTTCAGAACTGTGCTTTTTTTATATACCACTGTACAAAAGGGTAAAAGATAATTAGTAAGCCAATCGTAAGATGTGTCTGTCTTTATCCAGGCCATTTGGTTTGCTAACTGGTGATTAGTCAGTAGATGTAGTGATACCACATCCATCAAGCCCCATCTGTGTGGCTGGTATGCATGAACTCAGCATAATGACTTGGGATCGGTTGCTGCCCTACAGGGGTGCTTGATGCTCAATAGTTCTGTTTGAAGCCTTCAAACCAAAAATGTGCATCACATGTGGTAGACATGTTCTGCAAGGCAAATACCTTGATAATTTCTCTGTTTTAGGGAAATTGGAAACTAAAGCCCTACTGACTCATAATGTGGTACTTTTCGCTAAGTTTTGGTTCTCAAATATTTTAGCAATGACTGGTAAACTGATTTATCTCACCAGATTCTTCATTTGCTTGAGCATTCATATCAAAGTATAGAGGGAATATTTCTGTGTCATCAGTACTTTGATTATGCCATCTCTGCACAAACCTTTTTTCTATCCACTTTTATATAAGCCTGACTTGGTGCACACACTTCCACATAGGCTATTCTAGTATACTTTAACTCGATTAAGTCATTGGACTTATCTGCTGGGAAAGTTATTTTGCTTGGTTTAAATGGGTAGAATAAAGTTGATTGTGCCATTATCGTAACTCACCAAAATAACTTTTCATAACTTCATCTTTTACTATATAATTTATAATTTACTTCCAAAGTGTTACATTTGTTTTGTATATTTGTATATTTCATTCTATAAAGTCAATATCATTATATGATTGTTAAAAAATATATAAAATGTTTTATTTCGACATATGTGGATAAATGGAAGGGATAATTAAAAAAATGGAAACATTTTTTAAAAAGAAGAGAAAGGAGAAAAATAAAAATTAAAGACTGAAGGGATGTATAGAGAATGTAGGGGGAGCTGAGCAGGAAGACGATTTTAATCAGAGAAGTGAGAAATAAAGAAGGAGAAAAAGATTCTTTCTCCTTTCTTTCTAGTTTGAAGGAAACAGTGTTCCATAATTGTTCCAGCTGATTCCCTTTTTATATCAGTTCCTGCCCAAATCATCAGAAGTTCCTCCTCTGTGGTTTATAGTCTTCTTTACATCTTCCTCTTCCCACTGTGTCTTAGGACTCTTTCTCCTTTGCCATCATTTTCTGTCAGCCTATTGGGAAAGAAGTCTGTATTTGTATGTGCGACCATAACAAAATACCCTACATTAGCTAGTTTAAACAATGGAAATTTATTTTCTCACAACTTTCAAAACTAAAAGTCCCAGATCAAGGTGCTGACTAATTTGGTTCCTGGTGTGATCTCTCTTCTTTGGCTGAAAGATGGCTACCTTCTTGCTGTGACCTCAAGTAAACTTTCTTATGTGGGTTCAGGATGCAGAGTGGGTGATGGGGATAGGGAAATTTCTATTCCTTCCTCTTTTTATAAGTGTATCAGTCCATTAGTATAGGACTGTAGCTTTATAATCTATTTATCATTGGTTATTTCCCTTTTCAAGCAGTCACATTGGTGATTAAAACTTCCACATGTGAATTGGGAAGGGAAGACATGCATGATGCAACCCATAGCAAAGCATCTTTCTATGTTGCTATAGAAAGAGGAGAAACTCAACTCCACCATCACAGAAGTAGGGCAGAAAAAGACTGCTCTCTTTCTACCTTTTCATTTCCTACTGGTATAGTTAATTGTTTAAAATATGGCTTCCCAAAACTTCAAGCAAGCATACACATACATGTCTTCCAATATACAGAGATTTATGTGAAAATACCTCAAATTGTCAAATAAAATTTCCATAAGGTGCAGAACTTTCCTTTGTAACTGCTGTTCTAGACCTTTTCTTATGTTGTTGGAGACACCTTATTTGCTGGCAACTTATCCTATCTACTTTAGTGTCTTGTCTGTGACTGAGAATTTCCTTGAATGTTGCGCTTAGGTCAAGAAAGTCAAACCAATGTTTACGGCAACTGCTTACCTGGTCTCTGGTTGTTTAAATTTTTCTCTGTGCCCTGCTTGGCTGCCTAGAATCCATAGGAGTTGTTATCCTGGCCCTTGATAGGTAGGTAGGCTTGTGGTTTAGGTTATTTATCTACTTTTTAAATGCTATTTATAAAATTCTGAAATTTGATGGTGTTATTTTTAAAAACAACTGACAGTTAACGTATCACACTGAATATATTTTTCTATATTGCCATAAATAGCATTTATGGATGGACTAAACTTAGATACAGATTCTTTATTTTTCTGACATGTAATTTGTCTAGAAATTTCAGGAATATATTTTTATAAATAGCACATTTTCATGACTCTTGTTTGTAATTCTTGGATCCCTTAAATGGCAATGAAGTTTCTGATATTCCTTTCCAGGAGTAACCACACACAACTGATGAAAGAGAGTGTGCACTTGTGTGAGTGTGTGTGTGTGTGTGTGTGTGTGTGTGTGTGTGTGTGTGTGTCTGTGCCTCTGTAAAATGTTTCCTGTCCAGATAATATCTTGTGTTCCATTATACAGCCTTTCAGCTAGTGAATAAAGATCTCAAGGCTGTCGACAGGCTTTCAGGTGAAGACCCTATTTCTGAACCATTTGTTTACTTTTGACTTAGCCAAGTAGAGAGTTTCCATTGGAGAAACTACAATTGTGATTCTCAGTCTCTGGAAAGGAGTTGCAGAAAATCTAGCTGGAGGAATGAATCATGAAGTTTCTTGGGGCCAAGATTAGGATTTTTTATATGGAATTATCCTAAGAATCCGGGATGGTGCTTTGCAGTTTCACCAAAATGTCCAAATTTCTTTCTACCCAGCTATAAAATATGAGTAATTGCTCGTTAACACCTCAAGCATTTGTGGTCTCTCTGCTGGCAATGTGAGAGTGACAACTGGCAGGCTTTACTCCCATGGTAGGAGAAACCATGAAGAAATTCAGAACAGTGAACAGTTAATCTCTCAGTTAAGATTCCATTTTCAAAGCAATCATTTTTTACAGATCGTCTTTGTAAACATTTCATACATCTGTCTAAAAGGTTTAGATTTGAAAGCTCTAAGAAAGTCAATGGAATAATTAATACATGTTGATTTCTTGTTCAGCATGTGAACTATTTAGCATGTTTTTGTATGATGATAATGTCACCGCCCCATACAATTTGGACTTAAAGTTCGTTATTTTGGTTAATATGAGTATACTCTTCAAAAAAATGTTTCTCCCATTAGTGAAAAGGGTAAAGGAGGAGTATGTGAAGGTCAGCCTAAGACAAAGGACAGGCATTTACAACCTATTTGAGGACTAAATGATTGGCTACAGCATTTGAAAACTGATATCTGGCTTTTCAGATAAATGATCTCAAATTAAAGAAAGGAATTCTATTCTGATTCTATTCATCACTTGAATGTGTTTCCTGTCAAAGTGGCAGAAGATCTCATTCCTTTCTCCTTATGGCCTTACACAGAACATAGCGCGGATATGAGGCATTTGTTTTAATAACTTGGTAAAAGTTAATGTAGTGTATAATAGACTCTAGCTGGCTGGACTTGAACAGTTCTTATCTACTCGTGGACAGGACATTTGATTTGGAGGGAATGTTGGTGCTAAAACAGAAATGGGTTGGATTGAGATCTAGTGACTTTTCTTCAGCCACAGTCTCAGCAATGTTCCTTGTTCTAGCGATTGACTCAAGTGCATCAGCCCCTGAAAGCTTGAGAGAGAGGTGGTGGCAATTCAAACTGCAATTTGTCATATTTTACAATTTGTGGATTTTTACTTGTTTCCGGCATGTGCCATATCTTCTCTCCTAAGAGTTAGTCACAGAGGGCTCTAAATCTTTTTAACTGTCTATTTACAATCTCTCAGGTACAGTATGATGTATACTCTGTGTTGCAACATACCTCATTTTGGCCTCTTTGGCAGGGCATTAAGAAGAGAATTGTTGAGTAAGGCATTTGTTGTTTTTGTCATTCTTCTGGCCACTGATCATGTCATCTACTCCCCATCTTATCCAACATGAGTAGTTTCTCCATTAAGGTCACTTCCTAGATCATCTGGATACTCCTGCTTCCTATAGCAAATGACCATGCCATCCTTGCCAAGCCCTGGCCACAGCTGCAGGCAGCAATAGGTTTAATCAAATAGAACAACCTCAGCTTTTGTGGAAACTGATTTTTTTTCCTTTCCCAGATGATCTAGTACATTTGATGCCTTGACTCGGTTAAAAAAACACGTGTCTCTGAAGGTCCCTGTGGGATGTATGCAGGCTGAGAAATTAGTGCTGGTGGAAAAGGCATTTTTCCATCCCGCAGACCTAATTAGTTTCTACAAATGCTATTCAACAGAGAGAGATCAGAAGGATGCAAGCCAACCCCCATAGTGAAGTAGACCGAGATATTTTATAATTTTGGACAAGGAGATAAAGCTATAGATTGATTATCAGTTATTGTATTGTTTCTTTTCTGCAAAAATATTCACACATTTCAAAAATATTAAATATTTTGGAATCTATATTTCATTACTATTTTTGCCAGAGTAAAAAGAGAGATCAGTGTAGAGGTTTTACTGAAATGCATAATTTAAAAATCATGCTCTTTTCACTTTCTTAGTACCCTAAAATACAAGTTTATTATAAAAAGGGAAGGGAAGGAAAGGAAGCTGGCACAGACACAGCAGGCAGAAAGAGCTGCCCCTGAAAGGGACGCCTGGATGTTCAAGGCGGGCAGCCTTGGCAGGGGACAGCTGCCTCCACTGCTTTGCAAAGGGAGGAGGTTGGGGAAGAGAAACACCTGCATGGTCACAGGCCAGTTGAAGGCTGCCATGCCTTTTTCACTTTATAAAAGTTACAATGGATTTCGTTTATATAAAACATATTGAAATGTTAACTGTTAAAGTTCCATTTTAGTTCCTACCTCTCTCAAACATACACACATATACAAGCAGGAACTCACAGGGTACAATCAGAAAACTGCCTTCCCTCCCCCACCCCCCCGCCCAGTATCCCTCACTCTACTGAGCTGTTTTAAAACCCTCTATGGGTTAGGTATATACACATTTTTTTAAGATTTATTTATTTATGCATACAAGCCGGGGTACAGGCCAGAGGCGCAGGGCGGCGAGAGGGTTCACCACAGACAGAGTGGGGAGCAGAACAGGCAGATAGATGGAAACACACTGCTGAGGGGAGCAGCGGGCGAGGTCTGCCATGCCATGTGGGAATCTCCCCCCACCGGGCGTTGAACTCACGTCGCCTATGCCGACGGCGCCACAGCTCAGTGCCTAACCGCTGCGCCACCAGGGAGGCCCCCGGGGTTAGATGATATCTTTAGCAGGTTTTCCACCAATTCATAGATAATATGTATTCACAAGAAAATTTACCTCAAGGTAATTATTTTCATAGTTAAAAGCCTAGGTCTTATGTCTATTTTTTTTTTTTTAAATAATGTCTCTGCTCTCCCAATTCAGACCTGTTCCACATGGAAGCTTTCAGTGGGTAGGGAGATCAAGGCTTTGTATTTTTCTTGCCTCTCTTCAGTCCTCCTCCACCTCTGTGGTTAGCAGAATAACCCATAGGACTGCTTATGACTATTGTACAGGGCTGGTATGAGCAAAGTACTTTCTGGTATCATTAACATCCCATTAGCCAAAAGTAGTCATGTAGAAAAATCCAGAGTCAATGGTGCATAGGTACTTCCTTGGGAAGGGAGTGGGATGGCATGAAAATTTCTGAACAATAATTTCATCTACCAACACTTGGTAGCTCTTGCCCTTCAGCCTGGGCTTCAGAATGAAAACATGTGAAGCAGAACTGAGATCTGAGTTGTAGGCTGGGGTCCACCTGGCCCACAGCTTAACATGAAACTGGTCAGCTGATCCTTAGCAAACCTTCAACCAACCCATGAATCTGTGAGAATAAATGCTTATTTTGTATGCTACTGGTTTTGGAGTTGCTTGTTACACAGTGATAGATGTCTGATCATGACAAGATCCATGGCAACCCCAACCAACTCACTCTCATGTCACCCATGTCTCATCTACAGGAAACATACACCTTTGCCCCAGTTTGTGATACTGCAGCTACACTTGAAACACAGCTCTCTATTCTGTGGTCATAAACTGCTTCAGTCAGTTTTAGACTCTTTTAAAATTATTCAGGTATAAATCTGTCCTTTCAATTTCTGGGTCATATGTCAAGCTTTCTAAGTGGTCTTTCTGAACCACACTCACATTATGCTAGGCTTGAAGAGAAGGAAGAGAACCTCCCTTCATTTCCTAGGTGAGGGTGGGGATCTTGAGACCCAAAGTATACTCATCTAAGTTCACAAAACTAGTATTAATCGCTCCCTTCAGACCTCTGTGACTTCCTTTGTGTAATTGTCTGTTATTTATAGTTTTTTTATGAGTAAATATTTCTGAGCTTACATAAAAATCCATTGATTTGTTAGAAAAGATAAAAATATTTACCAAGACTGTCTCCTTTTTTCTTTTGTGGATGATTTTATTTTTTAATACTTCCTGGCTTTTCAAGTCACTTAGAACTGATGAAAACATTCCATTTTTGTATATTGTTACATACAACAAAGATACACTTGTTCAAATACATGTATAAAGGGATCCCAGTTTGCTTATTACTTTGTAGATGATTTTTCTTTATATTAGAAATATTTTTATACTTAAAAAATTCTATAACATCCTTTTAATTAGTAGATAATATTTCATAATTTATGGAACAATACCCTATTGCATAGATGAGTCATTTCCTTTTTAATTACTTTTTTTTCCTGTTATAATCTACTCTAGCAAACATGTTTTCCTATAACTTCACAAAAATTTTTGGTGCCATATGGTGAGTGGACTAAAAACTCAGTGCTTACAATCTCATCTATACATTGCCATTCATTTTATTCATCACAGCTTTGGTGTTTAAAATTTTCTGCATTTGTATTTCTATGTGTAAGAGAGTATCATTTTAACTTTTTTCACATATTTGATATCAGAAATGAGAGAACTTGTTGTATATTCTTACCAAGAGTCTTAATTTTCTTAAGTCAAGTCAATTGGAAGCAAATTGAAAACAATACAAGACTTTTTACAACATACCCTTTTTTAGTGAAACAATCTCTTTCCTAGATATATACATTAAACATGTGTACAGTAGATACTCAGTATTGTTTGGTGCAGAGGAGAATGAAGAATTGTATGATACATTTTATAGTCCCAAAGAACTAACTTTTTGGCCAATAATATGGACATGTACAAAAATAAATAAGGCAACTGAATACAGAGTATATGATCAAAAGCGGTTCTGATGGTAGCCTTTTAGATTAGTATTGTAGCTGAGGCACTATGGTTTATTGAAAAGACTGTGCCCTCTACAATGAGATTCAGATTAGGGGATATGTATCATTGCTTTTCTACTTGTAAAAGGGGTGAGTTGGGGGAAAAAATGCTTACTTTTTTTAAGTTCAAGAAATTTGTTATTGGGCCTCCCCGGTGGCGCAGCAGTTGAGCCCTGCACTGTGGAGCTGTCGGTGGCGGCGACGCAAGTTCAACGCCCGGCCAGGGAGAATCCCACATGGTGCAGCAGACCTCTCCTGCCTTGCCCGCTGCTCCCCTCAGCAGTGTATTTCTCATCTGCCTGTTCTGCTATCCGCTCTGTCTCTGGTGAACCCTCTCACTGCCCCACGCATCTGGCCTGTACCCCAGCTCATATGTATAAATAAAAATAAATCTTTAAAAAAAAAGAAATTTGTTATTAAAAAGGGGGTTAATAATGATATCCTACAAGAGTTTTGTGAGAACTTGAAACGTGGTTAAAGTATAAGAATAAAATGATTGGGTCAGTTATTGCCTTTGCCCATTCAACAAACCAAAATAGACCTTTAAGACAGCATTAATTTACCATTCAATAATACTGATGGGGTTCTGTTCCCTCAAAGCAATGTGTATATTGTAGCCTTAAAAATATTAAAAACTCCTTTACTCTGTGGAATTGATTTTGTGTTAAGCATACACAAGTAATATGCTACTTTGATTTGGACATTTTTTCAAGGTGAGTATATATAAAGAAGAACCATGGTTTATTTTGCAGAAAAAATTTTCACTGTAGTTTATGACTGTAAATAACATGAAAACAGTGATGATATCAACAACCCTGTAAACTTAAGAGAAGATACAACCTCAACTGTCAGGTGTTATACAGGAAAATGTATCCACTGTGTTAGCCCGAAAAACTCCATATAATTTCTATAACTCAAAAATGTATATTATACTACTTTGAAAAATTTTTACATAATTATAGAATTGACTTTTGCAATACCATCATATTGTGGAATCCTTTTTTCCTTTGAATTGCTCAGACTGATCCCCCCCAAAATGTGTTAGACAACATGTTTTCATGGAGCTAAAACTTCAAGCTCATTAATCATGTGATGTTGTTTTGCTTTCTGCCCCTCCCCCAAGATAAATAGCACTAAATAGTTATTATCATAAAGACCCTTAATCATGTAGGTTTCTTTTATTTATTTCTCATATATTATATTATTTTGCAGGGATTTTAACCACTAGAGGAGTGGTTAGCCATTTTTGGTTGTTGTTAGACTGTTTTCTGGACAATGAGAACACAAAGGAAATTTACTTGCCTTAACACTATTTATGATGCTTCATTACCCATTGAGTTTCATACAGTTTTAAATTGTGAGACTTAGACTGTCTAGTGACATTCAACCTGAGCCTAACACCTGAATTTTATTACTCTGTAACCCTCTTATCTCCCTAGTTCCATGTATTGACCATACAAAAGAAACTGATAGTATAACAATGTAGTTGATTATAATACACTGAGTACCTTCCTTCTATACTAAGGTGACCTGTATGTTCTTGATGTATTAACCTGGCAGTTTGGGAAATGATGGAGACTACTACTCCTTTGGACTTTATTCTGTGTGCAAATAGTTGTGGAAGTGGAGAAATCAACCAAGTACTATTAGAGTATATTCTAGATGTGGTGGAAAGTGAAAATGTATTAGTTTAATTGTAGAACACATTTCTATGAGTTCAGAGAAAAGATTGAATTGATTTTATATTTCAAAAGGAAAGAGGATTGAATGATGATTTTTCTATATTTGAATCTTGGCGATGAGGAAAACAAACGTAGGGTTAGTGTTTGAGGTGAGAAAAATGTAATAAATGTGGATAGTAGTGCATAACTCTCATTTGCTTGCTTGCATTTTTTTCTCTTTTGTAGATAATTCACTTCATGTTTAAAAGAACTTATATTATTAATAGAGAAATGAAGTCAATTTATTGAAGATAAAGGAAATGTGTACATAATTGCTCTAAATGAGTTCTATTCTTCTGGACTAGGTTAATTACCTCCTAGTTTCTCAAGATTATAGAGCCTGGTATAAGTAATTGCAGTTTGTATACTAGCAACTGTTATCATTTCTTGCAAGGAATAGAAGAAAACTATTTATATGATGTTCAAATTAATAAGAATGGTAGTATTCATAGAAAACTTCAGAATTAGTAATTAACAGGATAGTTTATGATTACTTAGTATGAATATTTGTGATCAGTGGGAACTATATATATATTGAATATGTAGGTTGGCTAATGATTAATCTTTTGAACTTGCTTCTGGTTGTTTATATTAACATCTTAGACATAAAATACTTGATTTTTTTGCCTCTTGTACAGTTAGTGATGGATTTTGACATATTTCTGACCAACAGGATACAAGAAAATTTGTCACCATTGCTCTGTTATGCTTCATCTTGGAGGTGTATGATCTATCCTTCCCCTTGCATTAAGGATGCATGTATTATAATAAGTCAATATTTATAGTAATACATTTCTTGGACTTAGTTCCATGTATTATTGTCAAGTGTGACAAGATGTGGTCAAATATGTCAAAGATGGAGAGATATAAGTTAAGAGCAGAACATTGGAAAACATACATAATTTTTAATTGATAGTAAATTTAATTCAAAACAACCCATAATGTGATATTGCCTCTAAAATTCTAGCTTATGTTTCAGCTGCACTAAATATAGTTGTGATATATTTTACAATTATTAATCATGTTTAGTCCAAGCTGAAAGAATGCAAAAGATATTATGGTGATTTGAAATATGACTAAAAGCTATTGGTTGTTTAGCTTGTAGAAGGACATAATTAAATAAAATGTGACTGCAGACTTTAAATATTAAATGGTCATAACTCAGAAGAGAAGATTGTCAATTTCAATGACTCCAAATACAAAACTATTGTAGAAAGGGGTACTTGAACTCAGGAGATATATCATTGTTGCTTAGTCTAAGCTAGAATAGTCTAAACAGATAGGCAAGTAATTTCTGATTATTAGAATATATTCAGGTAGAGTTTGAATGTTGTGAGGATTTGAAATATAGAAGTTTTGTAGTTTTTATCAATTATTATATAATGCCTTGATGCTTTTAAAACATTAATCTCAGCATCCAAAATAAAAAATAGTTGTTTGCAGATGTTTAAAGTTAATCACATTTGTGTATGTCGCAAAAATTTTATCATTCACTAATTCTACTCCAATACTTACATATTTATTTCAGCTTAAAATTCAGAATGGAATGACAATTTTCTCATTCATTTATATCCATTCTTATGCCTTACCATATTCCAAAATAAAAGGTCATACATTTAAAGCTATTGGGGGAAAAGTTAATTGTCTGCATTGTTAGATTCAGTTTGTTCCCTGATTGTGCCTTAAAGGTCAAGATCACGGATTTATCCTCATGCATGAATTTGATGCAATTTATATTAAATAGAAAAGCAACAATCTGCTCCATTGAATACTTAATCAGTGGTCTTAACAGTACATTCAGTTTAGAAAGGAGACTGTTTAGGAGAGGGTCGGGATAACTTTACTGGATATCCTGGATTGAATCCTTAAATTCTCACATTTTGGTAGAAAAGAACAAAAAGCCAAAAGCTGAATTTGGCAGATTTCATTGAGTCTGGGATTCTGAAGATAAAATATTCTCCCCAATTAGATGCATTCTGTAAATTTTAGAAGGTGGAAATGAGGGAGAGATCATTTTTTTATCTACACTTTAGGTGTTGTCACTGTCAAGTATGGTTGTGCAGTGTGTGCCCTGCAGCGATATTTCACCGCCCATCCTACAGACTTCTAGAAGCGAGTCCTGTGTTTGAGGTATGGCAGCCACTGGAAGTTCAGTACCACTCCTAGCCATCCTAGGGGTAGTAACTCTATAATTTTGTGGTTGTTTTATTTTTTTTGGGGGGGAGTAGTCTTTGCTTTGTTGTTCCAACCTTTCTAATATGTTAAATCCTTAATTCTCCTCATACTCCTTTTTTTTGCCTAAAATATATGAAATGCTTTGAGCACTAGCCCATGATAGTTGTTCATAACTAAACAATGACAAATTAAAATGATTAAACTTTTCTCAGGGGATCCTGATAAATAATAAGTGCTTCAGCTGCACCAAAACCTCACGGTTATATCCTGAATACATAAAAGCTACATTATCTTGATCTCAGTGCTTTGGGACATGCTATCCCAAGACCTAAAATATGCTATTCCAAGTTCTTCCCCTACTAACTCCATGTCATTCTTTGGAGTCTCAGCTAAAGTAGTCCTCAATATCCTGATGCTGTCTCTTACCCCTTACTCATGATTTCTTTACCTCCTTCTTTTTGTCTCTACTGCAACCATTATATCAGACTACACAAAGGCCTGTTTTTGCTGCTACACTCTGAGGCTTTTTTTTTTTTAAAGATTTATTTATTTATACACACAAGCTGGGGTACAGGCCAGAGGCGTGGGGTGGCGAGAGGGCTCACCAGAGACAGAGTGGGGAGCAGAACAGGCAGATCAGAAATACACTGCTGAGGGGAGCAGCAGGTGAGGCAGGAGAGGTCTGCCGCACCATGTGGGATTCTCCCAGGCCGGGCGTCGAACTCGCATCGCTGCTGCTGCTGCCAACAGCTCCACAGTGCAGCGCTCAACCGCTGCACCACCAGGGAGGCCCCACTCTGAGGCTTTTAAGTACAATTGTGAGATCTTTTATCTCTGGATCTAGCACAGTGTCTGACAAATTGAAAGCACTAGGTAATGTTTATTACTCCAGTTAATGTTTAATTAATGTACAACTGAATGGAACATAAAAAGATACAATATAATATTCATGGTTGTGAAAACAAGGAATTCAGAAACTCCTTTGCCCAATAAATGCTCAGGTTTTTAAAAATCTATAGGCTATGCATGTTGAAATATTTAGAGAGTGTCATAATGCTTGCAACTTTCAGATGCTTCATGAAAAACGTATATAAATTTGCTCTAACACTTTAAAAAATGCAGACTATATATACCTAAATGCATATAGTACTCTACCACATTTTCTTCATATATAAATATACATTATATATACATATATATGCATATAACATATACATATATCGTAGTTAATCATTATCTAGGTGGGGGCTGCATTAGTATTCCTGGTATTCTTTTGTTTTAACTTTTTGAATATATATAAATTTTATAATAGGAAGTTTGGGATTATAAAAGTATGACAAGGGACTGTAAAAATATACTTATTTGCATACTACAGTTGCCATGCATACAAGCTCTTTCCAATATATTTGATAAACTCTGCATACGAATTGGAAATAAAGCTCAGAACAACTCAGTTGAAAGCCATAAAATAAAGTGATCTGATATGAAAGAAAAATTTTAAAATGAGCACATGTACATACAATATTTGCATTAGTCTCTGTTATATTTATCATAGATGCTGATTATAATGCAGAGTAGAGGTTGTGCATTGGTCATGGCAAGCCAAATGCTGTTCAATTTATTTTGAATTTTTTGCAAATATTCAAATATCAAAAGGTTGCATTTAAAAGTTTAGATTTTTAGTCTATTGAAAAATGAGGTGATCTGGAAGCTTTTGTTTTAATGAGGCAGCAGTTCCTGGAGGGGAGTGGTAGCTTCCCCTTTTACTGGTGACTTGTGTCCTCAGTTTAGCGTAGTCTTCTAGTTGCAGCATTTTTAAAACTCAGGCCAAGTAGTTACCTTTGTGCCATAGCATATGTGTTGATTATTCTACCATAAAGTGTACTCTTTTGAAGATGGGATAGAGGAACTGGGTAGTTGGAGATTTATAAGAAAATATTATACTTCTTTGTCAAAATGAATGATATCACTATACTTCTAATATGCAAAATTATCATTAAAAAATACAATCTGACTCAAATTGTTTACCTAAGCTCTGTAGGAATTTGATTTGTTCAATTTGTTTACCTAAGCTCTGTAGGAATTTGATTTGTCAGAGAGAGAGAGAGGGAGGGAGTTTAATAAATATTATGCTTTATTTCATGTTGCATTTTGAGGGCCAAAACAGTAAAATATTATGTGCCAGTTAGTATTCTAAATGCTTGAGATATTTGCATTCAGTTTTCATGTAACTCAACAAGGAAGGAATTGTTACTAGCTGTGTTTGAGAGTGAAGGAAGGTCCTTACAGAATACAGCAGGCACTTCTCAAATAACATTGTTTCATTCAAAATCATTTTATTGTAACACTTATGAGAAAGAAAAAAAAATCCCCATCTATGTTGAACCCATCCATAATCACCCAAGACGGCTCTCTTATTGTAGAGTGTATGCTCTAAACCACTATTCTGCAACCAGTTTCTCTTTAATTTTCCAACAATACATTTTAATGGATAAAAATGCTTCATTTATGCTGCAAAGAATATTAGTGCAGTCACTTCCAGTACAGTTGTTGGACAAAAGTCTGAAGATGCACAAGAATTTGTCTGGATGATGGGTCTTGCTATCAGATGAACTAGCCACTCCAAGATGGAATTTCCTAATCTAAGTTAGTTGATATTCTTATCAATTTAAAGAGCTAATCATCATAGCAGCCTCTTAGAATCTTTTGTATTTCCATAGTATTTCTTTTAATTTCTCCTCTTCCACTTCTGATTATTTATTAGTGCTTTCTCTCTCTTTTTTTTTCCTTAGTGAGTCTTGCTAAAGATTTGTCAATTTGTTTATATTTTTCAAAGACCCATTGGTTTTATTAATCTTTTGTATTGTAATAGTCATTAAGTTATTTGTGATCCCAGGGAAAGATGTAAAAAATTCTCCCCCAAATATCATATTGGTGATACTATAAAGCCAAGAATTGAACAAAATATTTATGAATTCTTATTCCTCCTTCCTCTTACACCTAAATATATCTGATTAGAAAATAAGCATAATTCTTTGAGGAGAGCTATTTTTAATTGTTAAATTCTCAGGTAAATTCCTCTCCATTCCCTCATTCCTCTTTCAGAAATATGCTTAGGAGAAGAACAAAATATCTCCTTACATTGTCTGCTTAACTTTGTTAATTGGCATCCGTGAAGTAAATTCTTAATAACAACTCTCATCTTTTCAGAGTAAAACTGAGTCCCTTCTGCCTTTGCCAATTTAGATAATGTCATTATCACCACATTTCTAGAAATATTTTCTTTTCTACTATACAGGAAATTGCATGTCAATTTTAAAATATCACTGTAGATAATTTTAGTCAAACCTAGCTCTACATGACACTTTATTGAGGTGAGAAATGTAAGGCAAAAAGAGGCTTATATCCCCTTTGCATATCAAGTATGAAATTACTACCTGAATCATTTAAGATGAAAAGCACCCCATTGGTGGGCACAATTAAAAGAGTAGCACTTCATTCAGGAGTTTCACACCATTTACTTGAGTGAAAATTTGTGGAAAGAGAGAACCAGACACTAGACACTTTAATGGGATTTATCATCAAAGGACTGAGATATCATAAGCACTGAAGGAATTACACTTTTGAGACCATACAGTTAAGTCTATAAAATCAATGATGTTACCAATGAATAATATACAGGTTATGTTGAATTTTAAAACGAGTGGACTATCCTGTATTTTCCTAAAATTGCTTTTCATTTTATTATTGCTGCACTCATATAATGCATATAATTTTATATATAACAAATGAAGTATCACATTCTTGGCTAGATGTTGGATTTTAATTTCTTATAAATCTTGAAGTATAGTTGTTGTGTATGGTACATTTTCAGATGAGGTACTACCTGAAGTCTCCCAGTCTGCTGCTACAGATAAGTTAAAATTCAGGAACTTTCTTAGTAAAACTGGAGGCAATTTCTCCTTTTGTGATTAAATGATTTTTTTCTCTTTATAAGGAGTGTTCAATATTTAGTTTGAGATTTTTTGGAAATGGGGAGTACATTTTCAATGTCATAGTGAATTTGTTAACATAGAATCTGGTATGAAATATTTTTATTTTTAGTTCATAAAATCACAAGTATGACACATAATAGTGTTTATAAAGAACACATTTTAAATGTCAAATATTTGCTTGGCCTGAACATCTTACTGTTCCACAAATACAATTCACTGGTGTCTCATTATGTTATAAAGAACAAGTGAAAGTCCCTTTCAGACCCTATTCAAGTAGATTTAATTATTGATGTAGCAGATGTAGCAAATATCTCTCATTGTCAAGTGTTTATATCCAACATTGACAGCATTCTCTTTTTCTTGAAATGTTTTTCCTTATCATTTTCATTATCAACTATTCCCATCTCTTGACTGAAACATTCCAAATAATTGCTAAATCTTGCCCATTTTCTTTCTTACGTCTTTTTTCTTGGTTTCGGATTGAGACATCTTACCTGGACAACTGTCCAATGGGTTCTTCTCTTTTCTGTGATGAGAAGGGATGGAGTGGAAATTAGTTTGATATATTTACAGAAATAAATGTTCTCTCCAAATTAAAGAATTATAAATAATTCTAGAAATTGAAGCAGCTTTGAGAATCATGTCAAAGAATAGCAAAATCTAGGGGCACTACCAAGAGATTTTGAGAGACTAGAGAAGTTAGCTTCTCTGCTCTACCCTTCACTACCTTTCATTTCATCAATTTTCTTGTCCTTAAGGTATACACAATAATACCTATAAATAATATGATATACTTCAGAGGGCAGGTGTGTAGTTTAAACATTATAACACAAATAAGACATCCAGCAGATCCCCAGAAAATTATAGATTCAACATGCTTAAAAAAATCACTCCACCCTCCCTTCCATTTCATGTATATGTAAAATGAACAAAAGCTCAATATATATATATATATATGTATATACATATACACATATATACATATGTGTATGCAAGTATGTGAATGCAAGTGACAGACTTGCATTCTGGGAAACCCTTCAGTTCTGAGTATAATGGGGAGAAATAACAGATAAAAATTCAAGTGGTAGTAACTGAACTCGCTGAAGAAGTTCCACAGTCTGTGAATCTTAGAAAATCTTTAATGGCCACTTTGCAGGGCAGAAATAATACATTTGTGTATATGTATATATGTGTATATATCCCTCAAAAACAGAAAAATATCAGACAATTATAGGTACAATATTTTCAGAAACAAATACTCTAAAGAACAGAATGCACTTTGTCATTCCTGTGTTAAAATATGATTGTTTTGTATAAACAGTGTTCTTCCTAAGGAATACAACTTCAACCTCAGAATTTGTTAACTGATTTTCTGATTTACCTTCCTTTATCAATTGAGAATTTTTCCAGACAACTAACATAATTTTTTTATATTTCAATCTGAACCCTATGCCTTTTACTTCATATTTCTTAACAATGAAATAAGTATTAAAGTACAGGTTTCCCTGAACTAGAATTAATTTCACTTCTTTATTTGCTTTCTCCTTCAGGAGTTATGTTGTGATGTCTTAGCAAAGCATTATTTTATGGTCTTGCAACATTTGCATTTGTTAGCATTCCATTATAGATAAATATAGTCTTTGCCTCTAGAGTGAAGTGAATGAAAAATAATGTAAGCTCCCATGATGGATCAGGTCAAGGCCTCAATCTAAGTTTCCTCCAGCAACTTGCCTGCTATACTGTAAAACTCCTTGTGGAATAATAAAGTGTTTTATATTTCATGATTTTTGGAATCTCCACAATCCCTTATAGCCTTGGATATTATGTCATTGCGTCTTACTATAGCTTGCTGTTTAGGTAAATTTTTCTTTTTATGTGTTACATGAATTTGAGAAAATCATGTCTAGCTACACACCTGATTTTCCATCAGATCAGTCCCCACTAATTTCTCATGTCTTTTGATTCCTTAGAGGTGTAGTTAGTACTTTTTGATTTATGCTCTATGGTTTATTTCTTTTGGCACATTCTTTTGCTATTCTTTCCCAAGAAATCTCAAACTCCTCTGGGACACCTTTACTTTTGCCTTTTGGACAAGATCTCCACAGAATCTAAGTCTCTAGAGTGAAGATTGGTGGAAAAGGGCACAGGGACCATCGTATATTTTCAGTTGATAAGGAAGGAGGCTTCCCCCCTCTTTTCATTGTATTTATCAATAGCTAACCATGTAAGCAAGGTGGCATTGAAAAGATAGTATACTGTTCAAATGGTTTTTAAAATGAAAATCTGTTGTTGTCTAATTCTTTGTCTTTTTTTCCATGCTGTCTTTTTTCTTTTGTTGACTTTAACCTTGGTCCTTTATTAAGCAAACAATCAACACTGAGGAAAAGTGTGCATATTCATTTCGTATCTTTCACTGTTTGGAAAACAATAACATATTCATTTCTCTTCTAAATAGAAGCTTCTGAAATAACTTAGGCAGCATTTGTGTGAATGGAAACTCATTTGCTTTAATTACTCCACCAGTGAGAAAGAAGTTCTAACATGTTCTCCTGTATTGCTTTGTATACTAAATGAGCTCGCACATCCTATACAGACACTCTCATATTTCAAATACAAGGTGATAATAGTTCTTGTTTTCAGATTTGATGATTTCCTGCTTCCTTCCTTACCCATAGTTTTCTTTTAGCTTATGGTGACATCATCATCATCATCATCATCATCATCATCATCATCATAATAAGTTACTTTTTACTTCCTTGTTAACATGATTCTTCACAATCCTACTACCGATCACTGTTAATTTTAAAGCTTATGACCTATCTAATCTTAATGAAGAAAATTAGATCATGCTTAATCAGATTGATTTAATCCAAAAAATTATAGAATAATTATTTCATAGATATTTTCATACAGTTACATACTATTCTAGGTTCTGGAAAAGCATGATGAACAAGTCCAAGGGATGCCCTTGAGAAGTGCCGAAGCCAGTGGGGCAGATGGCCAAGCAAGCTGGCAATTTAAATCTACTTGTGCTGTGAAAAGTGCTGGAGCGTCTGAAAATGGGGAAAACTTGTTTCTTTTGACCTATTGTCCCATTCATACTTAACCCGCCCAAATTTCATAGAAGCTGAGGTGAATCATATATCGTGTTATGTGATGAATGCTTGGGGAACAGGAGAAAAGAGTCTCATATTCAGTTTGGTCTAGGATAACCTCTCAGTATAAATTTGTGTGTTGGATTTCTGGATGTTAGTAGCTTTAGCAATGAAAAGTTGCATTCCGAGAAGCTCCTTGGCTAACTTTTTAGCAGGACAATATTTGGTTATCTTCTGTTTTTCCTCTGTCATCAAATACTTTTACCTTTCACCTAACCAGTGGTAGCAAAATGGACTCTGGCCATCTGGACCTCCAACCTCCACTTGCCCAAACACCTTTTTATAAGATATGACTTGAGTCTACCTGAGGCTTACAATAGGAAATCTTCAGAAATATTCTGTCAAATAACTGATGACTGAGTTTAGTGCTTAGGCCACTAATTTGGGAATTTTGAATAATTATTTTTTCAGCAAGAAGGATGCTTATTTTAATTTAATCTGTAAAAGGCAATAATAATAACAATATTGGCATAATATATAACATTTAAATATTTTAGGGCAGCACATATTGAGTGTTTACTTTTATTATCTTTTTCACTTATCACAATAATCCTATCAGATGAGGACAGTGAAACTCAGAGCGATTATGACACATGTTCAAGATGACAAGTAGGATTTTTAGAGGTTGAGGTTGGAATTTTTGCCACTTGACTGAAGAGCCCCTGAATCCTATACTACACCGTCTCATCAGCCTCACTCCCTGGCTTATTCCTTGGCTCTACTATGATGATAAGGTCCCAAATTCTTGATGATTTTTGAACAAATCAATTATGTTTCCAATTGACTGGTTTGGTTCTCATTTAACCTCTAGCAATAGTTCTTCCTATATAAAGAAACATGCTGTTGAGATATTTCATGAGATTCTTGGCATTTTTGAACATAGAGATTTCCATACCATCTGGTACAATGTCACTCCTCTATGGAAAAATTGGTTTGGAGATGACAGAGAAATAGTTGGTTGCATTCATTTTAGCAATGATTCATCCTGAGGGAAGATTAAGCACTGTATATGCAAAATACAAGCCATAACAGAGTAACCTATTGGGTCTTATAATGCTCATGAAGTGTAAAAAAAAAAAATAGTCTTCACGCTTTCCTTACTTTGAGCTATCAGGTTTGAGTATAAAATATTTTTCTTTTTGTGACAATCCACAAGAACTATCAGCACAGTATTTTACTGTAATTTTATAAAACTGGACATTAGATCAAAATTTGTACAGAGTGAGAATCAGGAAAGGAGAAAACAATAACTCTTAAAGCTTTCCATTCTCCTACCCTTCCAACAGCAGCAAGGGTGTTCAAACTGAAATTGAAATATCCAAATCCATTAGGGGGTCTGTGCTTTAACACTTAAGAGACACTAACGGATTTCTGAAGCAGAGCAGCGACTCTGTAAATCTGATGTTTCTATTAGTTGTAATTTTCTTTAAATAATAATAGTCTTCCACTTAATTTTCTCTCTTCTGCATGAGCAGTAATTCAGTGACAACTTTTTCAATCCATGCAGGTATATTTTGACATGCCAAGAAATAAAGCTATCTTTGGTGTACAGTGTAGACTTCTTTCCAGTGCTGAGAACAGATTTTAGATTTTACTTTACTATTAATAAGTGCTTTCACTCCAGGAAAATCATGCATGGAGTTTATAGAGAAATTTTTTTTTAACCAAATTCTTGAATTTGAGCACAACTATACAGGACCAGATAAATGTATTGAACCCAGTAGCTACATGAAACATTTGTAAAGTAGTAAAGTAAATAAGCACAGTGAGAGTCCCTCTTTTCAATGAATGTCAAACTCACTTGGACATTTTTTTCTTTCGTCTATCAATACTTTATCATTGTTTAATATTTTCATTTAATATTTTTCATTGTTATTCTCTCTTCATAGTAGGAAATCTATCACAGTAGAAAATCTGTCTTCTACCTTTCTTCTGCTAAATGTGTTTGTTTTTACATTAGTCGTTTTCTATATATTGACTGGAAGGAAGCTCCAAGAGAAATAAGGCAGAACCATCTTGCAAAAGAATCTTTGGGTCAGTGTTGGATATGGGGGAGGGATAAAATGAGAGAATCAAGAAACTAATGTTTCGCCCTGGTTTCTACCATTCTTGTTTATTCATTTAATCATTCTTTCATTCTGTCAGTGAGTGATCAGTCAACATATATTTATTTGCTTCTACTAAATATCAGAACTATTTAAGCCACACAGGATGCAGGAATGAAATAAAAAGACTGGTACGGCCTCTGAGAAGCTAGATGTTTATCTCTGTTGCTAACATCAATCTCTCTGAAAATAAGGAATTTTATTGGATGATCTACTTTCTAAGATTCCAGGTATTGATTAGCTATTAAACCTGGTGTGGCCAATTCAATTCTAAAATTTGTATTTAACCAGCTTCTGTTCCTACAACATTCTCTCAGCCCCTGCATTTCCAAAGAGAATTTTAAAAGGTCTACTAATGATGTTTTCAGGTATTGTAATAGAGATGTCTTCCACATAATTCAGTTCTGTATTTTTCCCATTATATTTAGTTTTATTTTTCCAGTGTGTGGTTATATTTTTTCCAGTGTGTGGTTATATCTAGGGGTAAACTAAATTCTTTATGAAAAAAAAAATCATATTTCTACAACCCATAAGAAAAATAGCTAACATTTCTCAAACACTTTGTGCTGTGCTTGGGATATGGCACTTTCATACAATTTTTCATTTATTCCTCAGATAAAGTAATTTACCCAGGTCATTTAATAAGCAAGGGATGAAGTCAGTATTCAAACTCAGGCTCTCTAAATCTAGACCCTGTGTTTTTCAATCAAGTATAATCAGGTGGTGAGGGACTCAGCAGAGGTGACATTTTAGGAGTGAGTGACCAGCCATTCTGGTTTTCCTGGTACTGTGCCTATATTAGCATTGACAGATGTGTGTTCCGGGAAACCCTTCAGTTCTGAGTAAAACGGGGAGAAATAACAGATAAAAATTCAAGTGGTAGTAACTGAACTCATTGAAGAAGTTCCATATTCTGTGAATCTTAGAAAATCTTTAATAGCCACTTTACAAAAATGTGTTCTGTATTGTGGTATCTTAAAATAAAATGATTTCTTTTAGGGATGCAGAGGCACAAATTATTCTTATAGTTTGATTAAAAGATATACCTTTCTTTGTAACAAGAGTATTTTCACAGTTAATAAAACAATGAAACAAGAAAAATGACGACACTGGCTTTCCATTTTAGTCTTTAAAAACAATCTTCAAATAATTTTTAAAGAAAAAAATTTTCTTGGGGGGGGATGAGTAGTGAGCATGTTATTTCAAACAATGTCTCCTTCCCTCACATATGACTTGCCAAATACTGAGGAAGTTTCAAAGGAGATACTCTCAGAAGATTTGATTTGGACCCCACAATCAAAAGGAAGGGACAAGAGACAGGAGGCCCAAGACAGCTTGAGAGGGGAAAGCAATGTTACCTCTACCTAGAGGTCTGAAAGTGAGGATCCCTAACCTAAATAGGCAAATCCTCCTCTTTTTCCCATGATAATTGGAAATGATATAAAAATGATGTGAAAACACTGGAGGATCCTTAGTAAAAAATATTGAAAAGTACAAATTTATTCAAGGGAATTGAATAAAAATACATACCTCAGGAAAAGACAAATTTCAAAGGGAGATTTTTGAATTATGACTCTATTTGCTTGAATATCTGAATAACATTTGACAAATTTTGTCAACTATTTAAGTGAATAATTAGCATCATAAGACATACCTCTGAAAGTTGCTTTGAAGCTATTGGCTTTATAATGTTTGGCATTTTTAAGTTTTAGCCTTTGATTTAAGGAATAGATTTTTAACTATTGATTGATGAGGACATTATTGACTTTTGTGTGACTCAATTGGTACATGTCTTACAGAACTATGAGCAGCATTTTTCACAGTTGATTGTTCCCTTTGATAATTTTATTTCAGTGCTCTAAGTGAAAATTTCAGATGTTTAGACGTTTGTAGAAAATTAAAGAGGAAACAGTAAGTGCAAAATCCACTCATACTAGAAATGAAAATTCAATGGTCAAATCTTCATATTTAGAGTACAAGAATGGTCATTTCTTTGTCTATCTCCACAATTTTAGGAGGTTCTATGGCAAGGAATTCTCAAAGTATGGTTCTGGACAAGGACAAGCAGAAATGCTCGATCAGGATGCTTCTGGAATAGGTATGTGCTTTTCTGGATACTTCATCAGTTTTGTCATCCTCCACAATTTTTGCCATTTTTTACCAGGTAGGTGAAGATCCAGTCTCTTTGTTTAAGATTTTGTATAGTGATATTCTGACAGCCAGGATAGCCAGCCTGGGATACTGTATGTAGAAACAAAGTCTTAAGGGGAAATGTCCAAAGGGCTTACAGACAATCATTTGTAAACATACAGTACAAAGAAGGAAGATACAGTGAGTACTGGGGAATTAAGGACTCCATCATGAGGGCTCAGTCCATCAGTAAAATGACCTCACGTCCAGCACAATGAGCCTGGTCAGGGGGAAGGGGAAAGTATTAGCAGTAGAGATAATCATTACATAAGCTTAGTAAAGGGTGGGATGTCTGCCTTATTCAACTTTGCATCTCCAATGTCTAGAACAGTGCCTGGCACATAGTGGCTACTAAGTAGATAGTTGAGAATATGCTAGGAAAAAGAGAAAATTGAAAAAAATAGAGAAAAACTGTAATTATATATAGTAAGAAAAGGATATAAAAAGAAGAAATAAAAAAGCAAAGAAGGGATATATACAGAATTATAAAGTCTATGACTAATCAGAACTTCCCCAAATTAGAAATATGATAGCCAGATATAAAGAAATTCTAAACTTTTCTCTAAAATACATTTGTAAGATATTAAATGACAACAATCCAACTTAAAGTATTGAACAGGATCCTAGCCAGGAAATACTTGCCAACTCTCTGTATAAGGAAAAATATGTCGTCTTAAGTATTGAATGCAAATTGTACACTGTATTCATAGTAAGTTGCAGTATTTGTTTAGGTATTAAGTAATTTTCTGCAAGGTTGAAGATAACACATGATTGACACTTGAACAAATCATTTTTGTTCTGTTTTGTTTTAAGTCATAGTGGGAAGGTATTAATTATATAGAACATCAGAAACCTTGACTGGCTAGGGTGATTTATACCTCATTGTGTATATATTGGGTTGAAACACATGAAATTGCTGTTTTTGATAATAAAATGAGTTTTTGGCAACTGCAATTTATTTTTTTTCGTTACGGAAATTTCAGAAATTTGGAGAATAATGTAACACCTCAATATGTTAGTGTACACTACATATGTCTTTAGAAAAGATGCCATTTTGTGAGCTCTCTACCTATGGCTGTAGAGATAACAGAGCATACAACTCTGCGGTAACTATCTGCATTCATGCACTACTTGTGTGGTGGCGCCCCCTGGAGTACATATTGGGCAGACTTAGGCTCTGCAATTTTTGCAACAAATAATAATTTTAAGGAAATGAATCGTTATAGTTTTGAAATCTCTTTTTATCCTTTGTAATACTATTTCTTCCAAAAGTAGAAAACAAGTCTAAAGTTGATATGTATTTTTAATATTTGCATTTTATACCTTTCTAAAAATATTTATTTTAATAGATAATTAGAAGAGACTAAAGTTTCTCTTTTAATGTTAGTAGCTCTTATTATCAAATGATCATTATTAGACATTAAGGACCACCTTTTTTTTTTTTACATACAAGCTGGGGTACAGGCCAGAGACGTGGGGCAGCGAGAGGATTCACTAGAGACAGAGTGGGAAGCAGAACAAGCAGATCAGAAGTACACTGCTGAGGGGAGCAGCGGGTGAGGCAGGAGAGGTCTGCCCCACCATGTGGGATTCTCCCCGGCTGGACGTCGAACTTGTGTCACTGCTGCCGACAGCTCCATAGCGCAGCGCTCAACCGCTGCGCCACCGGGGAGGTCCAAGTACCACCTTGCTTAAAGGAAAATTTAAGATAAAAATATATAGAAGAGATCTTTTTTCCCCCAGGTCTAGTGCTGGGGTGTTATTTGGGTAATGAGTTCAAAATGTAAATTCCTAGATGTTATTACATCTGTCACATACCCTAATGTACTAATACTGGAGAACTCTCCAAGTAATTCTCAGACTCACTAAAATTTAGAAACACATATGTGAGAAGAAAAAGTAGTCACATGAAGATAAGCAATCTAATTTCATAGCTAACCCTAAAAGACTCTGTATAGTTTGATTATGCCATAAATATATCTAAATGGGTAGGAGCATCTCAAATAGATGAACAATTTTAGTTTCATATTTTTCTGCCAAAGAAAATTTAATATATCATTTGAAAGAAACATCATTTTATGCACCACTAATAAAACTCTGCCAACTAAATCATGACAAATTGCTTTCTTATCACTTAAAATTTTTTTGTTTATTGAGAGAGCTCTTTGAATGTCTCCATATAGAAAATACGTAATCTGTTCTTGTGATCTTCAGCCCTTTAGCAGCTTTACTATTGATAGCATAATTCTGAGGCTTTCGAAGATTCTATCAGAATTTCCCATGACATAGACTTCTGCTTCACCTTTGCATCTATTGAAATCACTTGCCAATGGAAGGTATTCCGGTTTTATTCAAAGGTAGTCAGCTATTGTTCACAAATTGATGTTCCATGACTTTATGACAATCCTATACAACACCTTTATAACATGACGGTCATTCCAGATATGCAAGATTTTGAGATATCTTTATACAAGGAATTTGCCAGTTTTTACACACTGTATTTGGTTATAATAATGGTATGTGATATTTCCCACAAAGTAGCCTCATTCCCCTACCTATACACACCACTTACAGTGAGATGTAGCAGCTTCTGCTCTCAAAGGAAAGGTTTACTTCTTACCCCTTGTCTCAGCCTTACAACTTGCTTGGACTGACGGTCTGGTGAAGTGACACTAGTCTTCAGGATGACTTACACATTTCCCCTTTCTCTCTTTGGGCATCTATTACCATGTGAATAAGCCTCATCTTATGTGATGGAGGATGAGAGACTATGTAGTACAGAACATTCCATTGCTCCAATAACAAATATTTACTTCTTATTTATGCCCTGCTTGTTCTATTTCTGAGCATTACTGGGTGAAATAATATTTCGTTTTGTAGCAGAAGCAGTGTAATCTTTTCGAAGCTATATCAAATGGTAATTAAGCTCAATAAATGAACCAGTATCCATAAACATAACTCAAAATGATGACTATCTGCCCCACTCTGACGTGTTTGTACATACATGGCAATGGCAACATGTGATTGTCTCCTATTTGAGAGTGATTCCCCCCCAAAAAAAATGCATGCCAACATATATGCTTAGAAAATAAATACTAGAAGGACACTTATGTTTTTAAAAATTGTCTTTGCTTTTTTATGTTTTCATTCTAAGAGATTAGAAAAGTGTCAGGACTCTGAAAGTTTCTCAAAAAGTCTTTGTTGATTAACTAAATGAACCTTGTGAGTTGGGTACTTTTTAAAATTTTAAACCTGTTAACTCAAGCCTTTGCTTAGTGGTCTGGATGCACAATATTATTGTCTGGAGCTGTTTGGCTTGGCAAGGATATAGTCCTGAGAGCATAGTTCTCAACTAAGTTCACCAGTAAATTTTTGGATTATATGACTGATATTTTTTGGTTGATTTTAAAGCACATAAATATTATCCCAGTACAATTTCTCTTGTCTATACCTTCATGTTCATTGCAACTTTATTTACAATATCGAAGACATGGAAACAATCCAAGTGCCCATCAATGGATAAATGTGTAAAGAGATTGTAATCACAACTTTTGCTACATTTGTGGCAACATGATGGATCTTGTGAATATTATATGAAGTGAAGTAAATCACACAGAGAAAGAAAAATACTGCATATTTAGGATATCAAAGACTCATAGAGACTGGATTTGCAGTTACCGCAGGTAAGGGGTGAGGAGAGGGGGAATTGGAGAAAGGCAATCAAATGGCACAAATTTCCATTTATATGAGAAATAAGTACTAGGGGCATAATGTGTGGCATGATAACTATAGTTCACACTTCCTAGTGATATAAAGGAAAGATGTTAAGAGAAGAGCTCCTAAGAATTCTCATCACAATGAGAAAAATACTCCTTTTTTATATCTATATACAATGATAGATGATAATTAAAGATAATCATTTCACAATATTTGTAAGACAAATCATTGTATACATGTATAATAAGTGAGTCAGTGGAGTTATAGTCCCAGCAAATTCATATATATATTTGAGAAACACATTTGGCTCCTTTTTCTCTGCTGACATTTATTTTCTCAAATAAATACAACTTCCTGAGTCTTCATTCCAAAATTGGACTACTGTTAATACTGAATTCCAAATTGGATCTCTGATTTAAGCCATTATGTTTGGTAGTGTCAATAGACTTTAGAAGTTATTGAATTTCAGTGCAATATGGTAGTGTAAACGAGATATGATAACATCAGAATATCAGGATTATACACATATCTGCTAATTAGTTACTGTAAGACACTTGGAGAATTCTATTCATGTTTTGATAATGAATTACATGAAATATTGACCCTAGATCAGGATTCATGCCGCATTTCCCTATTACAAATTTATCCTCAAAAAACAATACTCGTTATTGGCATTTGTGGGTAGAGGGAAAAAATAGAGCTCTCATATTTATATCGAGGCATAATAAAGTACCAAAATATAATACTAAATACTTTATTTATAACCTCTATGGTTAAGTTACAGAATTAAATAATGCCTATCTCATGTACATTTGTGTGTAGAAGATAATCCATTTTATTTAATCTATTTTATTAGTGCTTTAGGGCTATAGGCATTAGAGGTTGGTGTTCCTAAAATGGGAATGGAAAATAAGCATAGAACTCTGTCTTCCTAAATTAGTATAGTAGAGGGATTTTTCTCTAAGGACACAAGGATGCTTTTAGCCTTTCTAGTTGTTTGTTTTTTGTTTTTTTTTTTAAAGATTCCATGATTTCACAGAAGAAAAGTTGTTCAGGTTTTCTTTTTCTCTGCTTTGTTGAAAGACTGATGCTTTGTGTATAGGAATGAAGGCAGGTTTGTGGATTAAATTTTCTTTATAGAGACTTTAAGTGAACTACCTTTTTCTCAGCCCTTTCTTTCATCTGGAATTTTGAAGGGAAAATAAGAACGTCTCTTTACGGTAAAATAGCTTATTAATATTCCCCAAATTGAAAGCCTATCCTTTTAATCTGTTTACATTTATTAGACTTTTGTACCTTATCTCACTTTTGTATTTTTTTAAAGATTTATTTATTTATGCATAAAAGCTGGGGTGTAAGCCAGAGGTGTGGGGTGGTGAGAGGATTCATCAGAGACAGCTTGGGGAGTAGAACAGGCAGATGGACTGAAGTACACTGCTGAGGGGAGCAGTGGGCAAGACAGGAGAGGTCTGCTGTGCCGTGTAGGAAGCTCCCTGACCGGGTACTGAACTCATGCTTCAGGGCTCTGGATAACTTCATAGTGCTGCGCTTAACCTGTTGCACCACCAGGGAGGCCCACTTTTGTATTTTTTTATTTATGCTGTTTATTTTTTGCAAGTTATTTCTTCCTCTTTATTTTGCACTTCAAGACTCTGTTCTTTGCCTCTTTTTCTTGAGTACTCAAAAGCAATATCATACTATTTTAATTATTATTATTTGATGTGCATCTAATTTTTACATTCTCATTAGTCTTAATTTTTTTTTTAAGATTTATTTTTTATTTATACATACAAGCTGGGGTACAGGCCAGAGGTGTGGGGCGGCGAGAGGGTTCACCAGAGACAGAGCCGGTAGCAGAACAGGCAGATCAGAAATACACTGCTGAGGGGAGCAGCGGGCAAGGCAGGAGAGGTCCGCCCCGCCTTGTAGGATTCTCCCCAGCGGGGCGTTGAACTTGCGTCGCCGCAGACAGATCCACAGAGCAGCGCTCAACTGCTGCGCCACCGGGGAGGCTGCTCATTAGTCTTAATTTTTTAATCAATTAATTTTGATATTCTTGTAAGATGAAATTAAACTTAATATATTTATTTTAATTAATTAATTTTAAGTAACATTTAATAAGTAATGTGCTATTTAACATAAAATTGTGATTTATAAACCAGATATTGCACCTTTTATTTATGATAACTACATTAAACTTTAACATATGTTATCACATTTGTTTCCCATTATTCTTGATTTTATTATTGGTGTGAATGTTTATTTCTATTAAAATATAATTTTCATCTCAAAATATATTTATCACCTGTTCAATTAATGTTGCCATTATTATTTTACTCATTAAATAATTTCAAAAAATACTCATGTATTCTCTCTTATGGAACTTCAAATCACTTCATCAAATTCGGATCATCTTATTTCATTTTGATAAATTCATAAATCAACTTAGACAAAAGCAATAATATTTATTTTCCATTTTAGGAATATTACCCTCTTCCCTGTTTACATTCATGTAATCAGTTCATACCATTAGTTATGCAACTCTTACATTTTTGTGTAATAACCAGTCTGTTTTTTTTCCCATGTGTAAATATAGATGGACATACAGTTTTCTTGAAATTTTAAAATTTTACCAGGATCTATCTATGTTTTAATTTTCATCTACTTTGTATATTCTTAACTATATTTAGTTGCATGTTTAGAACTTTTTTGAACTCTAGTAAGTTTCTTTTTCACAACTTTGCTTATTGGGTTAGTAGACATTATTAGGATGGTATTTTCATCTCAAATCTGTATATTTGAAGAAAAATTTATTTTCTCCAGGTTAATAATTTTTTTAATTATCTGTGTCTTTTTAAACTTCCTCTAAAATCTGGAAGAACTTTTGCAACTGGTCTTGTATCATATATTAAAAAGTTAATTTTCTGAGCCAGTTCTGCTCTTTACATTCTTTTTGCCGTAGACTTTAATTAATCTCTTACATTTTTGTGTTCTTAAAATATTATCTCAACTTGTCTTTTATCTCAGTATTTGTCTTAGTTGCCTTCTTCTGAACTACTTCACTTTATGAAGTTTTCACATTGGCTGATTATATGGTTTATATTTCAATATTGGTTTATGTAGACATTAATACCTGATTTTTTAGACATAAAGCAGATATTTTATAAACTCATATTTCCTGTGCTAAATTATGTTCAAGATATTGATACTTTTCTAAAATAATAATGCATCACTTTTCTTTTGAACTGGACTTTTAATAGTTTCCACCTGAGTGTAATATTTATATATAAAAGAAGATACATTTTTTATGTCAGACATTTGCTATAAAGAGAGTGCTTTGATTGTTTTTAGAGCTTTCTTCATGTGCTGGAGTGTTAATAGACTCTCAGATCTAAAACTTAGTTGATGTGTCTGGCATGAGGTCTTATTTCTAATACATATAGACTTTAATCTTACATTGTTCTATGCTGAAGTTGTGATATTTTTTCTCCTAGATTACTGCTTTTTTATTATTATTTTAATGTTTCAGAGAATTTTTTCTCAAAAGACAAGTAGAGTCATTTTAGATTCTCTCTGGGTTTGGAACAAGGTTCAAGCAAGTGTATTTTGTTTTGTTTAGGGTACAAAAATATCAGGGCATGCCAAAACAGTAATCAGGACAAACATTATTTATATGTAAATATATTGCATTATATCTAAATAATACAATAATGAAAATATTAAAAAATCATTTTGGGAAGCAATTTCTCATAATTAGTCCTGTTTTATAAATAAAATTTTATTAGCGCTAGTGTCAGGATTAGTATGAGGTGAGACTGAAGAGTGGAAATACAGGTCCACATACTGATTTAGTTTGAAATTTTTAGTTTTTTTAATTTCTTGCATTGAAAAAAAAGAAAATAAATATATATCTTAATTACTGCATTTTTGATGATCTATTATATTTTATAGATTTTTATAGTTAAAAATATTGCAATAAATCGCCTTGGTAATTGTGCTTTTGATGTACTGTCAAGGTTTTTTACCTAAGGAGAGAGTCCTAAGAGAGGCCTTATATGCCTTACCCTAGTCCTAGTGCTGAAATGGAGAACTTTATTTAAAATACATGTGTTTGACTTCTGCCTTTCAAACTATTCATTTTAAATTAGTCTCCAGAGGATCCAATCACTTCTTCCCATTCCTCACTTCTGTCCCTTCCTCACTCATCTTCATTAAAAACTGCTCAGTAAGATAATTTTCATCCTAGAGAATCTGAAAATGTGTGCTTGTTTTACAGAATCCCATCTAGGCTTTTAAAAACTTCTTCCCATAAGCTACAAATCCTTTCTGTGAACACCACCATATGCTTTCTAATTTCTCTCCATATCTGCTTGATGTATCGGAGAGTTTTTAGTACATGTAAATGGATGATATAAAAGAGAAATTAGGGGAGATTGTGCTAGTTTGCTCTGATTGTTATAACAAAATACCATACACTGAATGACTTAAATTAATTTCTCACAGTTCTGGAGTTTGACAAATCCAAGATCGTGGTACCCTGTTCTGGATTCAGCAGGGCTGCTTTTTCTCTCTCTAGTCAGTGCGGTGGAGAATGAAAAGTCTTTGGCTGGTCCTCTTTAAAGACACAGATGCCAGTATGAGGACTCCGCCCTTGACCTCATCTAAACCTAATTATTTCACAAGGTCCTCTCTCCAAACATAATCACATTGGGGATTAAGGTTTCAACATAGGAATTTCTGAAGACAAAAATTCAATTATAGCAGTATGTGATTTTGATAGTTTGGGAATGTGATTCTCCTATGTCTGGTAGTAGTATGCAGTTCAGTGATGATTATGGAAGAAACGGTTTTCTTTTTAATTTAGACACTAGACCATTAAAATATATGTAGATAGTCCTATTTTCTTTGTTTTTTGTTTCCTAATTACTTCCTTGCTTTATATTAATGGAAACCTCTGCAATTGGCTCTGTTGCTTAATCTACTTTCATTGGTTATAGAATTAAAGTTTATTTCTTTGACAAAAGGTTGACTTGTATTCTTACCCTAAGATAAGGGATATTTTTAATTTGCAGAGAAAAGTTGTCAAGAGACTGTAAACTTGCCACTTTAATCTGGAAAGATAATTTTTATTTCATTATATTACTTCCTGGAAATACTCATTTGTATAACTTCCTTTTAATGACACATGAAATAATTTGCGGCTTATATTCTGATTATGTATCTCAAATTTCTCTTAATTACATAATGTTTTTTTGTTTTTGCCAGCTTCTTGACAATCAAGTGTTCAGTAAACTTAGATTTTCATCCAGTTCCAACAATCTTACCGTTGTCCTCTTGCTGTATTGCTGTTGCTGCTGACAAGCTGTGTCATATTTTTTCTCAAAAAGCTATAAAGAAAGCTAAATATCTGGTCTCTATTCTCAGCTCCACCTTTCCCAGCTGTGTGGTCTAGCACATTCACTGTACTATTTTGGCCCTTAGTTTTCACATCTATTTAGTGAGGATGTACCACAACTCTGTACATGAAATAAGTTTTGATAGCTTCATAGTGAAACAAAAGAACTTCTAATTTAAAATAATTTTTGAATTGTGTCTTAAAATATGCAGTCTTTCAGTAGAAGTCTCTTGAAGATGCTTTAAAAGACAAAATTTCAAAATTTTATAATAAAACTTAAAGGTAATATAATTTCTAGAAAAGAGATTATGGGAAAGAAAAATAAGCAATAATTACCAAGTTGAGTTCTGGACTGAGAAAATCATGATCGGGTTATAATTCAATATTATTTCCTACCATGGAAAATTAGGACTTAGCCTCATACTGTCTCTGGTTCCCAATTCAAAATTTCAGGGACTCTAACAATTGGAAAAAATATTCTTGTTATCTATTCTTTGGACAGTGACCTGTGCATTGTGATAATGTTCCTACTCATTCATATTTAATCCTAGGCTACAGTTGGAACTCCCAGGAATCAGACTTACAGAGATGCAGTATATTCAGGGATCCATGATTATATAAATGAAATATTGTTGATAATAGCAAACAGTTTCGCAGCAGTGTTTATTTGGAAGTGTAATTTAAGCATTTTTTTTTAAGATGGCTAATTAGCATTTTCGTTCATTTGCTTATTTTAGTTGATATTTTAAATTTCTTTTTATAGATTGTATATAATATATATACACATAATAAAATGAATACTGTGGTCAAATTAATTTATCTTCTCAAAAGTATCTTAATTTTTGTGTGTGACGAGAATACCTAAAATCTGCTGTCTTAGCAAATTTTCAGTATTCATAGCCAAAGCAAAAATTTAAATATTTTCTTTTAATTAACTGTAACTTAAAACATATAAATGAGTTGTTAAAATCAGTAATTTCTCCTTCTTTAAAGGAATACACATGGATTTTGCATTATAAATTTTCCATTCATCATAACATCAGTGACTACTGGTTCAATCTTTCTCAGTGTAACAGTGAAATATATGGAGAGTATCTTTCTACACATCCATCTGTACATATATATCCAAATTTTCTACATATCTAATTTTGATATCAGCATATCCATTTTTTTCTTACTTTGAATTGATTGTGCCTCTTGATGATAATCAATGCATCAAGTTTTTCTTGAAAAATTTATTTTTTGTAAGTACTACAAGGAAAATAATGTTTTTGCTGAAGAAAAACACGATGACTGTTTAGGAATCAGATTCTTGTCTTAAGTTTCTTTGTTATATTTCCCTAAACATGTGTCAAACTCCATTAAGAATTATAAATATGCTTTTATTTATTTATTTTTTTTGCTTTTACTTTCTTTAAGATCCTTCAAAGTAATTTGAGGAACTAAATCACTCAAAAGGTTTAAAACCTTTTCAGTTAAATGTTCCTGTTCATAATGCATTCTTAGAAAAAGAAACTGACTAAATCAGAGTCAATTCATGTAATTTTTATATGGCCCTTTAGTATACTGAAACAAATAATTTCTACTTTATACCATTCTAAAATTCCTTTGAATACCCAATAATAAAGAGCAACAACTTTAAATTACAGTTTTATTGCCTTAGGCAGTTAATGTAGTCTTTTTATTAATTTTTTTCCTATCATGTTATATATGCTGTACTTTGTGTGCCATTTTAGTAAGTAAAATCATATAATTTAGAGCTCTTCCATCAATATTATAGAATTACTCTGCTGCCAAATCTTTTTCTTGGTAAAATAATTTAATCATACAAGTATCTAACAACAAGTTGACCTCTTTTGCCAATATCATGCTCATTGCATAAATATGGGGCTAGTACTGAAAGTCAAACTACCTATTACTTGCTATAAAATTTCAAATCTTTTCATGGAGGCCAGAAATCTTCTTATGCTTATGAACCCACAGACTAGAGTTTGTCTTCATCTTTATTTTTTTAACATAAATCATGCCATAACACAACCTGTATCATTTCCAATTTTATTTTCTTTATAGGGGAGTTGTTACTCAGAATGAGGTCAGATTTCCTCTAGAATTTAGAGTTTGTTTTCTTTGATTTTTACAGCTAAGTTCTCAAAACTACTTTAGTAGCATTGGGGGTAGTCTTTATAAAGATCGCTCTAGAGGAAACTAAAAGAATATATGGAAAACCATAACTATTTAACTATGGAAATGTGCTTTTGCTCATTATTAAGTCATTTAGCTTCATTAAAGGTGTAAAAGAAGATATATCACTTCTTGTACATATAAATCAATATATAAAAGGAAAGTACTTCAATAGAGAAAGACAAAGCGGTATGACTAATATATACATGTATTTTGACAAAATATGCAAATTTAATCACAGCAGTAAATGAATAGTATCAACAAGACAACAGTTACTACTTTCTGCCTGTTATAAATAAAAATCTAAATGAGTATTTTTATTAGATTATTTTTTATTGCGATAACATTGTTTTATAACACTGTGTATGTTTTAGGGGTATAGGTTCACACCTCTTCAGATGTATGTTACCACATCTTATCCACCATCAAAGAACCGATATTCCTTCACCAGAGTCTACTGGACCTTTTTACCCTCTGCTTCCTATTCCCCTCCTCCCACTCAGCTGAGTAAGTTTTAAAGATTTAATTGGCCTGGGCTTTCCTGGTGGCGCAGCGGTTGAGCGCTGCGCTGTAGAGCTGTCAGCAGCGCGATGCAAGTTCTATGCCCAGCTTCAGAGAATCCCACATGTTGCGGCAGACCTCTCCTGCCTCACCCACTGCACCCCTCAGCAGTGTATTTCTGATCTGCCTATTCTGCTCCCCACTCTGTCTCTGGTGAACCCTCTCGCCTGCCCACACCTCTGGCCTGTGCCCAGTTTGTGTGTATAAATAAATAAATCTTTAAAAAAATAATAAATAGAGGGGATCATACTCAGCGAAACAAGCCAGAAAGAAAGAGAAAAATATCAAATGGTTTCACTTGTAACAGGACTATCGGGAAAGCAAATAGGAGAGAGATAGGGGCGGGGGAATAAGGGCACAAAATGGAGTAGAAAAGAACATAAAGGACCATGGAGATGGATCACAGGTGAATTGGTGGTGGGTTACCCAAGGGGAATACAAAATGTAAAAGATATAAATAACAATAAAAATATATATTAAAAATAAATAAATAAAAATAAAGATTTAATTGGCCTTATTCAACAATTTGTGAATCAGGAAGCATCGAATCTAGCAAACTGAAAGAAAGGAGCTCTGAGAAGATGTACAATATGAAAGGCAGAGAGTACAGGAACAAGGCAGTTACACAAGACAAAAAAGCAGATTGATTACTGCAGTTAGTTTTTGTAGGTGATGGTAAGCATCTATCAAGTAGATTACCTAATTTCAATTGAGGCAGTTTCTGATTGACTGGATTAAGATTCCATTTCTGGAACAGTCAAATTGTATTAAGGTATTGTTTTTCTGACATGGGGCTTACGTAAGTGACACTATTTTGGACAAATTATCTTGTTTTTAATGTGCCTATGTGAGAGTACTTAGTGTTTCTGAGAAGTTGTGAAATGAGAGTTTTTACAACTATTTTGGATGCAAAATTTCCAGATGACTGGTTATATGAGTTATTGACTTATAAGTAGACTTTGGTCCAGTGGATCCACTGCTAAGAATTTACTCTATGTTTTAGCAAGAATAACATTTGTACTAGAATATTTATTGCAACATTGAGAGAAATAGTAAACAAAATCACCCACAGCATTGTCCTAGTTTATATATTGTGTGACAACATTACAGAGGAATAGTATGTAACTTACAAATATTAAATTTGTATATATGTTTGTATATAAATACACATATATATTATTCATAAAAATATAGTCACACTGCAACATTTAATTGGTTTCACTTTTGTAAACTCTTTAACATACTTATCTATAGGCCTAGAAAAATTATAAAGCAGAAATATCGATAGAGCAAGCTCAGTAAGATTTTACTTTTAATTTTAACTTTGTAGTTTTTCACTTTGCTTTTTCTTTTTCCATGATGAATATATATTTGTACAAAATTATACGAAAATAGTTTCAAAATTCAAAAGCAGTTTTCAAATGATAGGAGACAAATGTGAAAGGGATCATAAAATTCACATCAGAGGGGATTTTCCCAAATTTAGGATGTAACTCTAGAATTGAGCTGCAATAAGCTGTGACATTTTCAAAAGCTCAGAAATATGTGCTGGCCCCCAATAAAGGACACCATCTGGCTATGGCTTTGTTAGAGGTTTTCCTTTTCTATTACATTTTCTGTCATTTTTGCATAAAAATGCTTCTCTGAGTGCATTTCAAGCACATGTTTGGAAGGGTCTGTGTGGGCTGTATTCAGCCTATTTAGCTGTATTGTGCAGGCATTTAGCAGTAAGCTTTAGGCATTTAGGCAGGTGTGTTTTTGACTTAAATACCAAAAGGAAAGAGGTAATATAGAATAGGAGGTCAGGGATAGGACAGGCACCGTGATTATCACGACCTAAAGCCTGGAACAGATCCATGGGAACAGGCAGAATGCTGTTGGACATTGGGAAATGTCTTTTTTCCTTCTTTCTTTGGCTAGATGATTACTTGTGTGAATGTGCAATCAGATATTTTCAATTCATTTTCTGAAAACCTACTTTGGCTTTTATAAGATGGCTTTAAGTTGTAATATTTTTGCCATGTAGGTATGAATTTATTGCTAAGATAACAATATATAAATGTGTTTCTTTCCCTTTCAGCATTTGACATTTCATACTGCTCATTAAGGGAACTCATATAATGCTGAAGTCATTCATAAAAGATAGGAAAAAATAATTTCTGCCAAAATTCTAGCAAAGACTATCACCCATTTGAGCCAGGAAGACACTCACTTTACAGCAAATGAGTATATGATGAATATATGAAGGACCTTTTACACACTACAATGCCTATGTGGAAGCTATTATTTTGAAGTTCAGCTGTTATGAAACTTTACTTTTTGGATTGAGCAAATATGACCTGCTTTCATGGTATTCACCCTGGGAATGGGAATGGTCTTTCTATGTGACCATTATGTGGTTTCTAATGGTTTTCTGTAACAGTAAAATCAGTAATTCTCTCCCTGTCTCATATAGTCATCATAAATCATGAAGTCTCAATCTCACACAATCTCATGTAAATCACATAGTCTCATATAGTGGAGTCATAAGAGCCAAAATTTATTGAACAAACATTGCAGAAATGCCTTCTACATTAGTATTTAGATTTAGCTTTTCTATGTTCCCACAATTGTAACAGCTAAGGCTGAATATTTGCTGACAGGCATGGCGGTAATTAATTAGAGTGAACTGGATCAACAGGGCACTTAACAATGTCAGTAATCTGTCAGCATCATTCTCTTTGGTGGTATGGAAAAAATTGATTTGTAAGATAAAAGTAAAAGGTAGATTAATGGGATTCTGGCAGATCTTTAAATAATTAATTTTGAATAGCAATTTTAAGATAACATTTTGCTTAGATTCATCATTGTCAAAGCATTTTTATTGACTCCCTTCAAATGGTTTGAGGCACTTGTGCAGTGTGGTAATGAGAGTTTGGACTCAATGTTGTGCCCTTTGTTAATCTATTATTAGTATCATATGATATGAAAATGCCTATTGTACATTATCTAAAGGGGGAGTAATTTGAGATGATATCTTGATATACTTTCAGAGTATATTTAGAAAAAGCAAACAATCTTATCATTTTTTGTACTTTATTGAGCAGAAAAAGGATGAAATCACTGGCATAGAAGCTTACTGGATTTATAAGGAAAAAGACAAAAATACCTTGCAGGGTGGCAAAGGTAGTATATACTGTCATCATCTTTTCTTTCTTCCCTCCAATACCTGTGTAGTAGCAAAGATAATGGAAATAGAACTTGAATCTTGAACAGTCACTAACTCTAGAAGTTATAGTGTGAGTTATAGGACTTGGGAGGCCTGCTGGAACATTGTGGGTCTACATCTAGCTATGGTAGAATGAAATAGACAGAAATGTTCACCCTGACTGTAAGTGGAGTTTTTCTCCATCCATTTCTATACATATGAAATGATTGACTGTAAACTTAGGTGTAGTCCTTTCTTAAGATTTTCTATATAGTAATTTTTAAATATCTCTTTCCATTCTCCATCTCAAATAGCATTTTTTTTTTAATTTAGTTGACTGTACTACTTATATATGAGACAATTGACCAAAGAAACTGAAAGCCAGGCCTGTCACAGTCTGGCTGGAGCCTCTGCTCAGGGATTTAGAGGCTAAAACTTAAGTGTTAGTCAAGCTGTTTTCCTTTTAGGAGCTCCTTCTGTAATCATGTGGACTTTCACAAAATTCAACTCCTTGTTGTAGACGGAGGTTCCCCTTTTCCTTGCTGGTTATTGTCCAGAGAAAACTCTCAGGAAGCAACTAGAGGTCTAACTTTGCCTCTCTCTACAACATGCCACTTTGTGTTTTCAAAGTCAGTTCAGTAAGAGGATCCCACTCATTTCTGAAGCTTTCCATTTTTAAGGACATCATCTGATGACATCAGGCACACCCAGAAAATGACCTTTGGAATAAATCAAAATCAAATGATTTGCTGCCTTATTATCTCTACAGAATTATTTTGCCACAATGTCATGCCTGTACTCGATAAGAACATTATATATAGCTGTAACCGGGGAAATCTTGGGGCCCAAGTTGAATTCTGCTTACCACAGCATGACTTTGAGAACTGTGGGCTTTAGAAATAAAGAATATTTTAAGCACAAAAATCTGGTATGGGAAGAGTGGAGATGGAACTTTGACTATATAATGCATATTTAGCAGTTATGTTAAAGAAAATAAGCACAGAAAAGAGAACCTTGAAGCAACAAGTGATTTGTTGACAGTCTGACGATGAGAAACATGCAATTTATAAAAACACAAGTTTCAGGATGGCATAGTAAGCAAAAACAAACAAGCTAACCAACAAAACAATGTTCTAAAGAAAGTTTCTGTGTGCATTTACAAGACAGGGAAAAATCTAAATCACCAACTTTATCTTTCATTATCTCTCCACTTAAAATCATTCTTTCATTCCAAAAACTCAACAACATGTTATAGTTAACGTTTTCAATTGTCCTTTTATATTTTTCAAGAATTTTATTTGAAGAATAACTGCAATGAATATAGTTTTTCTTTTTAAATACATCATCTGATATTTACTATATGCTATCTTGTATTCATGTGGAAGATAAAATTTTCACTACAATGGTTAAAAGACTAGCTATGCATCTCTAAAATTATATTGTCTTGTTTACAATTTAAATTACTTTAAACTTACAGAGATTATGGGGATGAATAGGGGTAGAGTCAGGGGTAAAATAGAAGGAGGAATTGCCATATACAATACAGTTCTAATATTTTTTTCTTCATATATGTAGAAAAAAATTGGCATTCTCCTTGTAATTATATTCTCTCCACTCAACAGTAAGTCACCTTGGAGTCCATTGTTCTCTCTTTCGAGTAATTCCAACTCAATTAAGTGTCCTTTATTAAGCTTATTGTCTAGCTATTTAATAGGTTTCCTTTTTCTCTTAAATTTATGTTGTCTACATGACTTTAAAACTTTATACAATTAGACATTATGGTATACTCTATTATGTATATGGAGATTTTGTAAGACATTGATAATTATGGATTGTAGTCTATATATGTACTTTTATTGTTAATCTAAAAATGACAAGGTAGACCTTGATAAGAACATGACTTCTTAATCTTACTTTTTAATTTTTGAATTTCTTTTTTTTAAAGATTTATTTATTTATGCATACAAGACTGGGGTATAAGACAGAGGTGGGTGGTGAGAGGATTCACCAGAGACAGAGTGGGGAGCAGAACAGGCAGATTGACTGAAGTACACTGCTGGGCAGATAGCAGGTGAGGCAGGAGAGATCTGCTGGGCTTTGTGGAATCTCCCTGGCTGGGTATCGAACTTGTGCTTTGGTGGCTCTGAATAGCTTCACAGTGCTGTGCTTAACCCGTTGCACTACCAGGGAGGCCCACTTTTTGAATTTCTATTGCCAATACCTAATTTTGAAATATATTGTGTTTTTGTTGTTTAATCTTTCAATTTATACATTGTGATTTTCTGCTGATATGAGAACATGGTATAGAATTTTAAATTTCTGAATATACTAATAAACTATGGCTACCATATTATACCATGTTATACAAATGATTCTGTAAACATAAATTATTTTAAAAATATTCTTATGTACCAAATGTTGGCAAGTTGCAACATAGTATTTATAAAGGAATTGCATACTTGCCAATAAAAAGAGATGAGTATAGTCAAGAATGTAAACTAGAGGATTACAAATATTATATAACAGTTTAGATATGCAAGGAAGAGTTCAATTTGAAGGTATTTGGCATCCAGAATTATACATTTTCACAGATGAACATCATTCATAAAATTTCCTAACTAACCTTAGTTCATCAAGGCAAGAGTACATAAATATGACTTAAAAGAAGCATAAGTTTGGAAAGTTACATTGGAATTATTTTTTAATTTACTGTGCTTGAAATTATAAAATAATATACCATTATAAATAATATGCATTATTATTACGGATTCTTATTCAAAGGGCTTATTTATTGTGATTTTTGTATATTCTTACAATAAGAAACTAAATATTTAATTTAAGATCTACTTTGATTGGAGACTCATAGCTTATAAATAAATGAATGTTATAAGTATAAGACTATGTAGAGAACTAGATGACTTTCTGAGTGGGATAGGATGTATATAAATCAAGCTCAGAGTATCACTATGTTTAAATAGATGCCCTGTTGAATAGGAGAAAATATTTAAACAATGTATAGCTGATAAAAGTTAATATTAATATCCAAGATATCTAAGAAACTCATATAAATTAATGATAAAAAAGAAAACAAATAACATAATTAACAAATGGGCAGCAGATTTGAACACAATTCACCAAAGAGGTTATTCAAAAAGCCAAAAAATATGAAAAATTGCCCATCATCACTCTTAAAAAAAGATACAGATTCAAATGGTAATGAGGTGCCACCTCATACCCATGAGAGTGATATATATTAACAGTACAAAAAAAATAATTAAATAAAACACCCAACAGTCATTTCTGGAGAGAATGTGGAGCAAAAGGAAATCTATTACATTGTTGATGGGATTGTGTGACCTGATAAAACCATTATGTAAAGCTACCTGTAATCATCTTAAAAAGTTAAAAATGAAAATATTGTATGGCAATCTCAGTCTTGGGCCTATATCCACAAAATATGAAACCATCAACAGTAAAACCCATATATTCCACAATACTCACAGTAACATTATTTGCAATAGTTAGGACTTGGAAGCAGCCTAAATCTCCTTCAACAGACAAAAAGATCAAGGAGAGGTTGCACACATTCACCATGGAGTATTATATAGCCATCAGAAAGGATAAAATGCAGCTGCTTTCAACAAAATGCAGAGAATGTGAGAGAATTATGTGCAACAAAGTAAATCAGAATGATAAAATAAAATATTGGACATTCATACACCAGACAACTGACAACATAAACACTTTTTCTTTTTTTAATTTTTTTTTAAGATTTATTTATTTATGCATACAAGCTGGGGTACAGACCGGAGGCGTGGGGTGGCGAGAGGGTTCACCAGAGACAGAGTGGGGAGCAGAATAGGCAGATCGACAGAAATACACTGCTGAGGGGAGCAGTGGGCGAGGCAGGAGAGGTCTGCCACGTCCATGTGGGAATCTCTCTGGCCGGGTGTCGAATTTGTGTTGCCGCTGCTGACAGCTCCACAGTGCAGTGCTTAACCACTGGGTCACCAGGGAGGCTCCAACATAAACACTTTCAAAAACTGGAGGACAATAATAAACATCCTGAAGCTCCAGATTAAGAGGGAGGTAGGAGGGAAAGGAACAAGGGGCACAGAAGATGAAAAAAGGGGAAAAAGTAAAATCTACTGAAAAGCAGCTAAAAGATATGATGTTTAAAAATTAGTCACATGGGCCTCCCCGGTGGCACAGTGGTTAGGCGCTGTGCTGTGGAGTTGCTGGCAGCAGCGACCTGAGTTTGATGACTGGCCAGGGAGATTCCCACATGGTGTGGCAGACCTCTCCTGCCTGGCCCGCTGCTCCCCTCAGCAGTATGTTTAGGTTGATCTGCCTGTTCTGCTCCCCACTCTGTCTCTGGTGAACCCCACACCTCTGGGGTATACCCCAACTTGTATGCATAAATAAATAAATCTTTAAAAAAATGAGTCACAACAATATAAAATGCAACAATATAAAAAAGTAATGGAAGAAATGGTAATTTACTCTTACAAGTGTCTCTTATTATGTGTGAAGTAATACACATTTTTTATGGTGTGATAGTTAAAGGGGTGAATTGTAAACCTGCAGCATTTTTATTTAGAAAATAAAAGATGTATCAATATTAAGTCAATATTAGAGAAAAATGGAATACTAAGGTGGGTAGTTAATATAAGAAAACACTGTAAAGAGGAAAAAAGAAAAAAAGCATAAAGATGTAATAAAGAGAAAACAAATGGCAATGCAGACATGTTTATAACATTAGATATTAATGACTAGGCAATAATTTCCTAGATGGACACAAAACACAAACCATAAAAGTTAAATGATAAATTGTATTTCATCAAAATCAAAAGCCTTTCTTCTCCAATAACTAAATTAAGCTGTAGTCTGTGAGAAAATATTTGCAGTATCTGGAGTATATGATGAAGAAATCAATGTTTTGCTATTATAACAACTGACACCTATATGTCAATAGCTTAATGTATTAGTTTCTAGATCATTTTACATATTAGAAGGGGGTCTAGCTAAACACAAGCTATAGGATGGATGGATGGATGGAGAGATAGATGAAGAAATTAGCTTGTGTGATTATGGAGAGTGACACAAAATCTCTGTAGTCAGCAAGCTGGGGACTCAGGAGAGCTGATAACACAGTTTCTTTCCAAAGACCTGCAGGCTCAAGACCCAGCAGAAGTCAATGTCTTAGTTCAAGTCTGATGATAGTGAGGACTGAGGAAATTTGTTGTTCTATTTAGTTCTTCAAATGACTTAATATTTTTTGTTTTTTTTTTTTCTATTTAGTTCTTCAAATGACATAATGGGGCCCATGTGGAAAGGCAATCTACTTTGCTCTTACTCAAATATTATTTTCATCTCCAAATAGTGCATTGTTTTTTGGTTAAAGATCTTATATATGGAATATATAAAGAACTCTTAGACACACTCAGAATAATGTCTGACTAAATGTCACTGGTTTTCTAGGCACTCATGGCCCTGTCAATTTGATACGTAATAAACTGCCACACAGGGCAACACCAGTTCTGAACCTGTGCATTCTTAACTTAATTCTAGGATTCAGACTGAAGGAAACATTTTCTGAGGCTTGACAATATTGAAACAGAGGGAAATGGCAGGGGACTAGCAAATCACACGCTCTCTGTTTAGTACTGGACACCCTTTCTACTTTTTATTAGCTAAATCAGATCACATGCCTAAGCTGATGTAAATCAGTGGAAAGTATACTTATAACACAGGAATATACTGCAAGTCATGTAAAAAATGAATGCAGATAAATAATTTCCTGTGGTCAGCATGGAAATTGGGGACTGTGATTTATTCTATCATGTTCAAGCACTCATTAAGCTCAAACTATCCTATATTTTAAAATTTAAAGTATATAAATACTTCAGCATCAAATCAGGTTCATCTACTTTATTAACTTTGAGAACTTGACAAAGAACTAGAATAAATGACACAATAAAATGATAAAAAATAATTTACTGACAAAAAATCATGGCATCATTTCGAACATAAAGTAGAATTAGGAGTTTCAAAAAGGTGGCTCTTGATTTATTCTTATTACCATTTTTATGAATAACTAGCATATTAATAAATATTGTACAGGTTAGTTTTCTCATCACAACTGACAAAGGGAGTTTTGCTCTAAAAAACTGTGTCTATTTTTCTAATTCTGGCAAAATAGAAACTAATTTGACAATAGTACCTCAACTACTTATGGAAACAGAATATCTGGGTTCAGTCTATCACACTATCTATCCATGGAATATGTACATGCTGGAATATGTTGAAAAAAATTATATGAGGTGTACTTGCAAGGCTTGTTTTCTGAATTAGCTTTAAATTTTAATATTCCTCATCCATAACCAGAAAATATTATTTGACAGTGACTTCCCTATGTCTTTCTTTTTTCCTTTAAAGTAATAGGATGCTTCAAACACATATACAAACAAAAACACAGAATTTTATTTAGACAGAACTTGACATTTAATATTCTAGCTTAATTTGCCACTAGGCCAAATAGCTATGGAATGGCTATGGAATAGCTATGGAGTGGCCATATAGCTATGGAATGCAGGTAGAAGCTCTATATTTCAGACCAATGAGTGCTGGTTTTCCTTCACGTCCACTTTTTTGCCTTTTCATCATCTAGTGAAGATTGGAGCAGCCAGTGACACTAAGCCTGGAGAGAATAGGCAAGGAAGGCACCCACTAATCAAGGGAGAGAATGCGTAATAACCCAAGTCCCTGGGGATTCATGTGGGCCAGACTTGCTTCCCTGCCCTCGACTGCTCACTTCTTCTGGTTTACTTTGTGAGAGAAATGAAAAAAAAATAATAACTTGGTTGAGCTGCCATATTTTGGAATGTCTGTCACAGTAATTTAGCCCACACATAATTAATTTATAGACAGTTGTGGAATCTGGTGTTTTACATGAGACTTAAAATCAGGTAATTTTGGGGGCTTCCCTGTTGGCGCAGTGATTGGGCGCTGCGCTGTGGAGCTGTCAGCAGTGGTGACGCGAGTTCAATGCCCAGCTGGGGAGAGTCCCACATGGTGCGGCAGACTCTCCTGCCTCGCCCGCTGCTCCCCTCAGCAGTGTATTTCTGTCGATCTGCTTGTGCCACTCCCCACTCTGTCTCTGGTGAATCCTCCCGCAGCCCCAAGCCTCTGGCCTGTACCCCAGCTTGTATGCATAAATAAATAAATCTTTAAAAAAAAATCAGGTAATTTTGACTAGAATGTGCAAAATGGTCCAGAGCTGGTAGCAGTGGATCTTGGCCAGTGACTGCCTTTATGTCCTCTCATACCAGTTTTATTCAGTGTAGGTATGTTCTCCTTCGGATGGCCCCTAGCCAGGTGAAAAGCATCACACATATCTAAACAAATACTCCCCAAGTTAAATAAATTATAAAATCAAAAGTTTATATTTCTTAATTATAAAAGAAATTTGAATGTTTCTTCATATTTTAGTCAAGATCCTAGCAGTTAAGATCACTTATGAATCTTAAAAATTTTGACCCTAGATCTAGTTTTCCTGCACTTTTAAAACTATTGTATATGTGGTATATTTGTTGCTCATATTCTAGAGCTTTAGAAAAGAGATTAAAAAAATGGGAATCTTTTTTTTTTTAAAGATTATTTATACATACAAGCTGGGGTACAGGCCAGAGGTGTGGGGCGACGAAAGGGCTCACCAGAGACAGAGTGGGGAGCAGAACAGGCAGATCAGAGGTACACTGCTGAGGGGAGCAGCGGGCGAGGCAGGAAAGGTCTGCCGCACCATGTGGGACTCTCCCCAGCTGGGCTTTGAACTTGCATCACGCGCCGCTGACAGCTCCACAGCGCAGCACTCAACCACTGCGCCACCAGGGAGGCCCAACAATGGGAATCTTTTAACATAAGAAACTTGTTCTAGCTTGACAAGGTGAACGGTATTTGATTTTATCTTTAGCTGACTAAGTTACCCATGACTTCTAAATAAAGTCAGTGCCCCAGCATCCCATTCTTCCTTCTATGGGCAGTAACAGTGGAAGTTCTGCCTTAGAATTAATGGAAATTATTTATCATGCCAATTCCTCCTTGACTTCTATGAGCCAATTGTCTGTATACAGATACCTCTTTTTTTTTTCCTAAAACACTAAAAATATTGCTTGAAGAATAGTGGGTCATACAATCAGTTTCAAGAGGAAATATTTTTGCTTTGTCTTCTAAATCTGGGGCTGCTGCTGTAACTTTCAAGTGAGATCTTAGGTAAGACTTTTACAGAAAGTATTAAAAGTAGAAGGAAAAAAAAGGAAATGAAACTGGTATTTCATCATTTCCAAAGTTTCTTTGACCTTTAAGCGAAATGAATGGCACTGAGAGAAATTATAGTGCATAGTGGCTCCAGTGTTGTGACATTTTATTACCTCATTGTTTGATAATTTCTCTCTACCCTGCTCAAATGATGTCTGTAGTTTGCTTTATCCATTTTTCACCTTGTGATTTATCTGGTGTTATTGAGGAATCAGTCTGTTTACTGTAACTGTGTTTTTATTATCGTTGTCTGAGGATGACTTTATGATTATGAGTTCCCTTTGAGTCTGCTCTAAATTCTTTGTTGCTAGCATTCTACAGCATTACTTTAACTCATAATGTCTTACAGTACACTGCTGAATATATAGCTGTACAAACAGTATACAAATTTATTTCTTTCCCTCCTAAGATTTTAATTCAGCAATCAACTGTCTTGGGGAGTGGTTTACTCAGTAAACAGAAAATGAAGGAGATATGGATTCAATAACTAGATATGGCTGGTGAGAATATTCCACAGAAACAGAAATATTACACATTCATAGCTTTCCTATACTAGTAAACTCACAGAATTTTCATTTATTTTGTAAATGTAAAGATAATCCTAAAGGCTATCTTCAAATATATTGCACCACAGACACCTTAATGGAATGTGAATGTGAAGCTGTCAAGTTATGCTTACAAATAACGTTATTTCCTAGACAATTTTATTTTAGGAATTTGTACACATATTTCCTGAACAAATTTGTGGATTAAGCCAAGATATGTCAATAAAAGTGCTGGGGAAAATGTCTTATGGATTTGAACACATTATCTGATAAAAATTCATGTGCAGCTATTTGCTTCTGGCTGAAGATATAGATAGGCCAAAGATCACTGAAGAGTAGAGAAAGCCCGTGAGTGTGAATTGTTCAGCGTAGGGAGCACATATCCACTGCACCAAAACAGCACAGTATAAAAATTTTAAGCCTGCAGTTGTGCTTATGATCAATGAGAACTGTGGTCTCATAGAAATGATTTTCACCTTAGAAGAACTGTGAGATAGAACTGCTTATCATGCTGCTTAAAAAACATGTCCATTTAGCTCTCCTTACCTTAAGTATAGCTGTGAATTGGGATATGCAGAATATTATTTCAAATCAGAGAATCCTGGTTTAGAATTTTTCCATCTTTCCATCTTTTTACCAGTACCATGGTAAGAGCTGATTGTCTGAGGTCAGGGAGTTGAGCAGGGATTAAATATGGGCTCTGCCAAACTCCCTGGCTATGAATGACTTTGGGAATTTCTTCACAACAGAATGGGATTAATAAAGGGAACTTTCCCACAGATGTTGTGCGAAGCATTTAGCACATATTAGAGGGGAGATGAGATAGTGTGTAGAAAATGGTTGCATTTGACAGAGATGTTGCTTCTTTGGTAAAACAAACTGTTCCTGTTTCCCTTATACCCTAGTGCACATTCAGACATATTTAAATAACATCAGCAGAATAAGATTATCTTCCTTTTTTACATTTGGGGATATTAGTTTTTTTTTTTTTAACTACTTTTTTTTTTTAAGATTTATTTATACATACAAGCTGGGGTACAGGCCAGAGACGTGGGGTGGCGAGAGAGTTCACCAGAGACAGAGTGGGAAGCAGAACAAGCAGATCAGAAATACACTGCTGAGGGGAGCAGTGGGCCAGGCAGGAGAGGTCTGCCGCACCATGTAGGATTCTCCCCGGCTGGGCATTGAACTCGCGTCGCCGCTGCCGATAGCGCCACAGCGCAGCGCTCAACTGCTGTGCCACGAGGGAGGCCCGGATTTGCCATTAGTTATGTACTGATAAAAAAAAATCTTTTGTAAATTTTAGAAAGGAAAAAAAAAACCCACTTATTACATATCTATAAATAGATTCATATAAATATGATTCCCTATGACTAAAAATGGATTTTTCAAACTATAATGTTGGATCAGTGCAGTGTACAGATTATTGAAATAAATTGTTAGAAAATAAATATAAGAAGAAAAAAATCAAGTAATATGAGACATGAAAACAATTGCTGATTTTATTACATTTTTTCAAAGGTGCAGCATTTCCAAAGAAAGTAAAATATCAGTTTCAGTAGAAAGATGATATTAATCTAATAACTTAGTAAGCTTTCATTTTTCAAATAAAGTTCAAAATTTCCAAAATAATCTAAAAAGAATTTAAACTGTGATTTTCAAACTATCAGAAGAAATGGATAAAATTGCTTGAGAGAGTGTCTAAGGGAATTTTAGCAGTTGGGATATTGGAGGGAAGCAGCAATGTATACTAATGCTTTGTACTTAATGAACAAATAGATATTTCAAATTATTCTTATTTCATGAGAACAGTATCCAGAACTTTATCTATATTTCTTTAATTTTAATTCCTACATACAGGTCTATGAATTATATTGAATTATTTTGTGTGTGTGATGTGAGAAAGAGGTTTAATTTCACTCTTTTGAATGCTGATTCAAAAATGCACCATTTTTGAAAGACTATTTCCCCAAATTTCTTTCAACGATATTTTATAGTTTTCAGACTATGTAGGCTATATATATAGACTTTGCTCTTTTGTATTTCATAATTTTTGATGTTTTTGTAAATGAAATAATTTACAAAAATTCTGATTTTCATTTTTGATGAGTACAATTTATTAATATATATTTTTCTTTTACACTTCAACCTCACTGAAGTCATTTATTCATTTAAATATATTCTCGGGCCTCCGTGGTGGCGCAGCGGTCCAGCGCTGCGCTGTGGAGCTGTCGGCAGCGGCAACGCGAGTTCGACTCCCGGATGGGGAGAATCCCACATGATACGGTAGACCTCTCCTGCCTTGCCTGCTGCTCCCCTCCTCAGTGTGTTTCTGATCTGCCTGTTCTGCTCCCCACTCTGTCTCTGGTGAACCCTCTCGCCATCCCACGCCTCTGGCCTGTACCCCAGCTTGTATGTATAAATAAATAAATCTTGAAAAAAAATTAAAAAAATAAATATATTCTCAGTGGATTTATCAGAATTTTTAATGTAGATGATGTTGTCTTCTGAAAAATAAAGATAGTTTTGTATTTCTTTCCAGTCTGGAAGATTTGGTTTCATTTTATGACTGTGATCACATCTTTAGAATAATATTGAGTAAACAAATGATAGCAGATATCCTTCCCATGTCGCTTATTTTAGGAAAGCATTCAGTCCTTTATCACTAAGTATGATCCTAGTTGTGGATTTGGTAGATGTCTTTATCATATTGAAGATGGCTCCATCTTTTACCAGTGTGCTGACATTTATTTTCACCAGGTGAGGTTGTGTTTTGTCATACATTTCTCTGCATTTATTAAGATGATCATCTGGCATCTGTCCTTTAGTCTCTTGATATAGAACCTATCAACTGATACATGCTCTCTCATAAGGTGCATATTCATTAAAAGTATCATATTTTCCTCATGGATTGAAAATGTTTCATCATAAAGCATCTCTATTTATCTTTGGTAATATATATTTTTAAAGACTTTTTAAATTTTCTATTAGTCTAGACATTCCAGTTCTCTCATGGTTTCTGCTTGAATATCATTTTCTAAGTTTTTCTTTTAAATGCATTTGTACCTTTCAGTCTAAACTGTCTCTCTTTTCTATTCCTGTGAGAACATACATAGAAAAACATTACAACTGTGGGATTGAGAGAAGGCAAGTGAACTTAAGCATTGCATTATGACATACAAACGGGAAACTCCCAACTTTAGACTGGTTGAGGAAAGGAAAGGTCTGAGAGAGTCTCAAAATCTTCAGTTTGACTGACTGTGAAGTGTTTTTCTCCCAAAGCCAGTCAGTAAAGAATGAAGGAAGCCACTACTTCTCTAAAGTGAAGACAACAATATGAGACTTTAACGAACTGAAAACCATGAAAACCAAGGAAACAATGCCAAAGGAACAATACTTTTCTAGTAACTAAACTGATAAAAATGGCAATCTATAAATTGCCTGATGCAGAATTAAAAATTAATGTTTTAAGGAAGCTCAGTGACTTATAAGAGATTGCAGGCAATGCAGTAAAATCATAAAAAATAATATAGGAACAAACAAGAAGTTCAGCAAAGATACAACAATAAATATATGAAAACAGGAATTCTGGATCTGAGAATAGAACGAATGAAATGAAATGAAAGATTCAAGAGAATCAAAAACAAACCTGATCAAGGAAAAGGAAAAGGAAAAAAAAAAAACAGGAGTACAAAGAAAAGTCATTTAAACTGATCCAGAGGGAAAAGCAGAAAAAAAAAGAAAAGGATCAAAAATGTCTATGGGATTGATGGGAGGCCTTATGGAAGGAACAGAAAGCTCATTTAAAGAAATGGTGACTGAAAACTTCCTGAATCTTGGCGAGATTGGATATCTAGGTACATGAAACTCAAAGCATCCTTATGTGTTGAACCTATTTTGGATTGCATCTTGATACATTATAATCAAACAATTGAAAATCAAAGGCAAAAATAATTTTTAAAGTTATGAGAGAGAAAAGCATAGGATGGAAGAAGCATAGGATCCAACAATTCTACTTCCTGGGTGTTTATGTCCTAAGGAAATAAAATCTATCTCAAGGAGAGATCTGCATTCCCATGTTTATTGTGGCACTACTCACATAGGAAAGTCGGGAAACAACCTAATTGTACATTGATAGATGGATGAATGGACGAAGTAAATGTCACACACACACACGCACACATGCACCTGCACAACATAACAGGAATTGGTCTAGAAGGAAAGTCTGCCATTAGCTATAACATGGATGTACCTGGAAGACATTAAGTGAAAGAAAGCAGAAACAGAAATACATTCACTGCACGATGGCATTTAATTGTATGATCTTAAAAAATCAAACTCTTTGTGACAGAGTAGAATGATTTTTGCTAGGATCTGGGGGCATTGGGAAAAATACAGATATTGGTTAATTGGATATACATTTTAAATTATAAGATGAATAAGTTCTGGCTGGGAACCTAATGAGCAGCCTGATGACTATGGTTAAAAAATACGTCCTGTGTACCTGCAGTTTGCTAAGAGAGTAGCTCTCAAAGGTTCACACCAAAAAAAAAAAAAAAAAAAATAGTGTATGAGATGTTGGATGAATTAATTAGCTTGATTGTGGTGATAATTCATGCCTTTAATACACTTTAATATATATATTTTTTGTCAATAATATTTGAATAACACTGAAAAAACTATATTTTAAATGGCATATGATTGAATCATGTTTTTAATATTCAATATGACATTCTCTGCCTTTTATTATATTGTTTAATCCATCACATTTAATTTATTGTCAATTGATTTTATCTCTGCCATATTGCATTTTGTTTTCTATGTATCTCATTTCTTTTATGTCCTCTATTTATCCTTTATTGCATTCTTTTGCACTAAGTGATTTTCTAACGTAACATTTTAATTACTTTAAGGATTTTTCACTATATTTTGAGTAATTATTATTATTGGTTGCTTTAGGGCTTAGCATATACATCTAAACTTAATTGAATCTACTTCATATATATGATAAGTAATGCCAGCAATATATAGAAACATTACTCCTCTATGGCTATATTTTTTTATTTTTGTAATGTTTTGTAATTGTTACACTTGTTACATCTATATGTTACAGCAAAGCACTGTGTCATTATTATTTGATATAATTTATTATTTATCTTCTGCAAGTTATTTTAGTGGATCATTGCACTTAATGTTGCCATTCAAATATTAGCAATTTCAATAGATGTCCTGACATAAACAATGTTAGGGAGGAAGGAATTGAGTTATGACTTATTGTCAAATCTATTTCTAGGGTTGTAATAGAAAATGTGTAAACACTTAATTTTCACTTATTGATAGTATTTGTTTTCATTATATGACCCAAATTACTATCACCTGAAATTTACAGCTCTTTCAGTATCATTCTTCTCCTTAATATTTAAACTAAATTCCTTTATCTTCATATATTATAAGAAACCCAGACTTTTCCTTCTGCATCCCAGTATCTTTGACATGTCTGGAAGCCTATTCAAATTTTTTCAAGGGAAACCATTTTTCTCATTGTTACATTTTTGTTTATTTTGCCACGCCGGATTTCTCTGTCTTCTTATTTTCACTTTTTTTTTTCCGTTCTATTTATGTACACTGCATTTTCCTTGTTGCAAATTGTCCCTATCCTTCCTCTCAACAAACTACCTCTAACACAAAACTGTATGTGTTTTTGTGTGCTTGGACACATGCCCAATAAACTGAATGATGATTCCTCCACACTGCCGCCACCCCCCAAGTATATCCAACTTTTTATACCTAGCACCTATGAATGTTATGTTACCTTATGTGGTAAAAGGGAGTTTGTGTATATAGTTAAACTAGTACATTGAAGTGAAGAGATTATCCTGATCACGGGGTCTGGGTCCAGTGTAATTGCAAGGGTCTCTGTAAGAGGGAGGTAGGATGACCATAATTAGAGGTAGAAAGCAGTGAGATGATGGAAGCAGAGAGTGGAGTGACGTGATCCCGAGCCAGTGAATTTTAGCAACCTTTAGATGAGAGTAGAGTTCAGAAACAGATTTCTCCTCTAGCACCTCCAAAATTCCACTAGCCTCACTGCCTCCAGATGTTTACTCCCAACATAACTCATATTGGACTCCTGACCTTCTAAGTGGAAAAGAATAATTTAGGTTGCTTTAAAGAACTATGTTTATGGTAATTTATTACAGTAGCAACAATAAAATATAGTGTAACCCACTTTTCCTAAGGTTCTGTGGTTATGTCTTAAGAGAAAGAAATGTTTTCTCACAAAGTATTAGATATGTAGGTGTTTCACCCTATTGACTAAAAAAGGGTCAACTAACATCTATAAGATAACTTTCAGAAAAACATGAAATTTTTATAGACGATTTCAAACAAATAACAATCAAATTCAGGGTAAAAAGTAATGACAATATTCATTTTTTTGGAAAAAATATGATTTATATATCTAAAATTTCCTATATTGATTTCTAGCTTATTTTAATATGAGGAACAGGTAATTAAGGTTTTTGTAGTAATACTAACTTACATCACAAATTTGAAAGTTATTAAAAAAATTGCTCTATGTAATAGATTTTATCTTAATACATATAGTGCTTTAGGTGTCCAAAGTTAGCTTTAATTTTCCATTCATTAGTAATATATTATCGGTGCCAGACACAATTTTTTTCCCAGTATATTTCTTTTCTTTAGTTGCATTCTATGTAGTCTTAAAGCTTCCACTCAAGCAACTAATGACTTTGGATTCAATGGAAAGAAAAACAACCGTGACCCTATAGATTGTGTTCAGATTTTTATTTCACTGTATTTTCTAGATGAGAATGTGGTACTATGGCTGCCATCAATGGGAGTCTTAGGGGAGAGGACAGGCACTGCAATGAAAGGTTATGCACCAAGGTAGCTGATGAGAAGGAGTATATCGAACATTCTGGTACAACAAAGGCATCAGATTCATAAAGATCGTTTCAGTTGCACGTTCCTGTTTTACCTGTTGTATAAGACTTAGCTCAAGTTACTCCTTTCTGGAAAATTTTGTGAATCCTCTTAATTCGATTATTTGCTCTTCTTATCTTATAGCACCTTGAGTTTATCATGGTCTTAGTACTTAATGTACCATGTTATAGATGCCTATTCACTTATTTTGTCTATTATATTGTGAGCTTCCTAAGCAATAAGACTATGTTGGATTCACTTTTAATCTTCAGTGCCTACCATGATGCTGTTTCCTTATCAGATGTTTAAAAGTATTTTGGGGGGCCTCCCTGCTGGCCTAAGGGTTAACTCTCAGTGCTATCTCCACAACAGCCTACTGTGGTGGCCTGAATTGATCCCCAGCCAGGGAGCAAAAACACATGGCACGGCAGACCTCTCTTGTTTCTCCCATTGCTCCCCTCAGCAGTGTATTTCAGTAGATCCACCTGTTCTCCTCCCCACTCTGTCTCTGGTAAATCCACTCACCCACTGCACTCTGGCGTACACTCCAGTTCTTTTTCACAAAAATAAAAATAAACTCTTTCAAAAACTAAAAATAATTTTGAGTGAATAAGTAGATGAACTGAAACTGAAACCTTATGTGCATTCTAGACTTGTGAGTATGACTAAATTTATAATAAATAAAAATAAAAACAGGTCAATTAGAAGTTATTTTTAAAATCAATCAACTTTTCTTTCTTAGAAGAATCATTTAGAGAACGTGGAAGCCAGAATACTTCTATAATAGAAATGCAACTCCAAGGGGAGGAGAAACATAGGGGAGGGTTTGTACTGGAGGCATTTTGAATCCGTGATGCATTTTAATGTATGTTTAAAATACTTCATTAATGGCTAGGAACTTAACTCTGTGTATCTAGTTGGTATTGACTTTCTAGAGATAGGTAGAGGTAAACTTGAGTTGAGATTTGTTTTTCTGTTCTGTATGTGAAATGAGACATGCCTTAGGGCAACTAATATCAAGGAAAAGAAAAGGCCGATTTGCAGTATTTTATGCTACATTAGTTGTCACTCAGCTTTATTACCATTTACTTATTACTTGACCTCCTTAATTACATTTCCATTTTATCACATGGGTATAGAGGGTAAAACTTTATTTAGTGCATGCAATTTCCTGCTCAGTTTCTAAAGTATTAGTTGAGTACTTTCTCAATATGTGAAGCACATCCAGTTTTCATACTTGTGTTTCTGATGCATTTTTCCTGCCTTTTCTGAATTTAAGTAAAAGATCTTGGAAAATTAAAAGCCGTGTTGTTGCCCACTATGATGAAGGGATAGACTGGGCAACTGAAGAATGACAGAGAAATTAAATTTAAAATGTATGGGTCCTAAGAAGATAAATGTTGAACAGATATTTCTCCAAAGGCATACAAATGGGCAATGAACAAATAGGAAGATGGTCAACAGGATTAGTCATTAAGAACATGTATCAAAACAATAAAGAAAACCTACTAAGTTAGGTATGAAAAGAAAATACCAAAGACCAACACAAAAATAAAATAAAATGGAAAATAGTGAATGCTAGAGGGATATGCAGGAATTGGATTCTCATATATTGTTTATGATAATAATTCAGCCTCCGTTTAAAACAGTTTGTCAGTTCCTCAAAGTTTATCTCAAAAGATAAACATAAAATTGCATATGACCCTGTAATTCTACTTCCATATATAACAAAAATAATTTTAAAAATAGGCATCCAAAAAAGTTCGTGTACACACATGTTGACAACAGAACTATTCACAATAGCTGAAAGGTAGAAATAGTCCAAATGGGTCTCCCTGATGGCACAACGGGTTAAGTCTCAGCTTATGAAGCTATTTGCAGCCACTGCAGCATGAGTTCGATTCCCAGCCAGGGAGATTCCCATATGGCTCAGCAGACTTCTCCTGCATCGCCTGCTGCTCCCCTTAACAGTGTACTTCAGTTGATCCACCTGTTCTGCTCCCTGCTCTGTCTCTGGTGAATCCTCTCACCACCCCACACCTCTGATCTACATCCCAGTTCTTGTATGCATAAACAAATAAATCTTCAAAAATTATTTTTTTAATTTAAAAAATTAAAAAAAACAGCCCAAATGTCCATCAACAGATGAATGGGAAAACAAATTGTGATTTATACACACAATGGAATATTATTCCAACATAAAAGTTAAGGAAGTACTGATGTATGCTAAAATGTAGATGAACCTTCAAAATATTCTGCTAATGGAAGAAGTTAGACAATAAAGGTCCATACTGTATGAGTCCACTTATGTGAAATACCTGGACTAAATAAATACATAGAGAATATAGAGTGGTGGATATATAGGGGAATAAAAATCTGCCCCTCCAAATTATGTCTTTTTTGGCAAAAGTTTGATTTAATGGGAGGGACTTTTAAAGGTAGGTGAAAGTTACATTTGAAAAACATACATCAAAACTATTCTATTTAAGGGTGTCTCCCTGGAAAGACCTAGTCTCCTCATCTCTTTTCAATGGAGAAGGCAGAACTTAAATCTGCCACCATTGTTTAGTGTGTATTTCTTGGTAAGCTCCATACTCTTTGGCTTTTCTTCCACCAACCTTCCTTGTCTTAACTATGCTATTTAAGACATCTGAAGCCATGTGGACAGTTCTTCAGTCAGATTGGATCACCCACGTGTTCAGTGGGCATCCACATTATTATTAAAATCCTTTTTGCCTTTTTCTCTTATTAATCTGTCTGATGCTTATTCCATTATTTGCCAGCATTAAGGAATCCAGAGGGGTCTGGGATGACTTCCTTTGTGCCCCAAACAGTTGTTAATGGATAGGTAAAGGGGCAATGGAAAGAAACTTCTTTATAGATAAAGGGTTTTAGTTGGGAATGATGGATATGTTTTGAAACTAGAGGTAGTGATAATGATGTTGTCATTGTACTAAATGCCATTGAATTAATCACCCTAAAATAGTTAATTCCACAGTGTGTGTTTTACATCAAATAATTTTTCAAAATACAAATGTTGATTTATGCACAGAAGTTTTAGGAGGAGGGTGACGGGAGACAGCAGTTGGCTTTGGATGAGTTCTTAAACTTATTTTTAAGAATATGTTGGTTTCTTATTCAACCAGTTACTGAGACAAAGGAGCTGTTATTATAGGACTTGAAAATGAGATTAAGCCACTTTAAATATAAAGAGCAATACCACAGTCATTTCATTTAAATTGTAATAATAGCATCTATAGTAACACATATTGCAGAATTCATCTTCAAGAGTCCAACTCCATTAACAATGACCAAAACGAAACATTCGTTCCTGTACACCTGCTCAAGATTCCTTGAAAACAGCTTCTTATTCTCACTTTCCTCTTAATAAACCAGTCAATTGCTAGACTAAAATCAAAAGGATGTTTCTATGTGAGAGAAATTTCTTTCTTGCTTTTTTTAATAGATATTTTTTATACAAGCTCAGAGACAACATATCTTATCCTAATCTGCTAACCCCCATTCCATTATGTGGCTATCACCATAATAGCCCTCAGAATGATTTAACTTCATAATTATAAAAATTCAAAGAATGATTAGAACAGTGTTTTCCGTCACTCTCATTTCCTCTTGCTAATTCTCTAGCCTGCTATTCGCCTTTCCTTTAATGTTCACTGTTGGGGCCCAATAATGCCCCCTGGTAGAATCAGGATGAGGAGTTTATTCATGCTTCAGAATGATGAATGTCTCTGCACAGCAGTGGGATGCACAAGCATATTGAATTGATTGCTGGCTTGCTGGCCCCATTTCCTTATGAAATTTGCTGTTTAAAGACCTGTAGTGACAAATAATAATTTTGACTTTTTGGAAAATATCAATAACTATTTTCATAGTCTATAGAGCACACATGATGGGACACATTTTACATTATTTTATATATCTTGCACCTAAAATTAGGGGTAAATATATATTCTGATTTTATTGCCATTTGAATTATTTTACATTTTATACCAATAATTGAACTGAAACCATTGAACTGTGTTGTTGTATCTGAGAGTCTTATTTTCACTAAGAGTGCTATTAAATAATGAGGAACTTTTGATTCCTATAGAAAGGGAAATAAAGGCACAAGTAGGAGTGTAGCTGAAGAGGAAATGTATATATGCTATTAAGATGGACTCAAAACCAGATAAAGTACATTGAGATTTTAAAGGGGTTAAGAAGACATAGCTATTAAATAAATGTTTGTTTGTTTGAAAAGTTAACTATCTACTTGTATGTAAAATAACACTAAAACCCTGGATAACAATATATCAAAATGAAGTTATTCAATGACTTAAATATGGAAAGTAATATGAAAGCACTAGATTCGAATATAAGAAAATATTTTGCAATTAGGGATAAAATAGATTTTCTACTTAAGTTTTAGAATTATAAAGGAAAAGACTGGTACATTTAGAAATACAAAATTTCAAATCAACCCAGTGAAATATATAAGGTGCAATATAAATGCAATTTGTAAATATATATCTGAAATATTTACTTAATAAAACATCATTCATTATAATGAATGATTATATATAAATAGCTATATTCATTATATATAATAGCTTTTAGAAACAAATAAAATTCTCAGACAACTTAAGAGCTACAGAGAGAACATAAATGGACAATTGATCACATCTAATTGTGTGATAGATCACACACAGATAGATAAATATCAATAGCTATCTGAAAAAAACTGTCCAGACTCACTAAAAAACAGTGAAAGGCATCAATGAATACAATTTCTTACATACTATACTGGAAAAAATGAATTATTAATGATATTTAACATTGGGCATAAGTCCAAAATATGTATTTTCACAGATATTTGATAGGAATATAAATTGATAAATCCCTTTGGAAAATCTGTTTATGATCAACTATCAAAAAATTAAATGCATGTAACCTTGAATTAGAAATTCCTTTTTATAGTATTCAAACTACAGAAATCCTTATGAATGAGACTTAGCTACTTCTGTATGAGAATATTCAGCGTAACATATTTCAAGAGAAATTTCAAAAACAACATGCATGTAATTTACAGAAAATGTTTAATTAAACAATAATCTGTCTATACTACAGAATACACTGCATCTTTTTAAAAGAATATAGACATGTGGACATGCATTATTGTAGAAATGTACTCATGATTTTTTGTTCCATGAGGGAATTTTTCAAAAATTTGCAAAAAAAATATACAGTATGATCTAATTTTTTTTAAACATTATATATGCCCATATGTATGGAGTGTATAAACTGCATAGACTAAAGCTCAGGATGGTTATTCAAACATTATCTTTGATTGGGAATGTATTGAGGGAGAATGTAATGATGAAACAGGTCACTTAAGCTTTACCTGGTAAACTCCCATATTCTTTCATAATTTTTTAAAAGATTTATTTATTTATGCATACAAGAGCTGGAATGTAGGCCAGAGTTGCAGACTCGGGGGGGAAGTGATAGGATTGACCAGAGACAGAGTGGGCGGCAAGATCTACTGAAATACACTGCTGAGGGGAGCAGTGGTGAGACAGGAGAGGTCTGCTGTGCCATGTGGGTCACCTCCCTGGCCAGGGATAGAACTGGTGCTGCAGTGTCTGGTGATAGCTTCATAGTGCTGACTTAATCCCTTGTGGGACCAGGGAAGCCCCTCTTTGGCATTTTATTAATTAATGTAATTTTTAATTATTTTAAATATAAGTATAATATGTAAGAGTGGAGAAATAGATTTTTTGAGTTCCATTTTTTGTTTTTTAAATTGAAATTTTAATAAATTGGGTGTTCTTTAAAAATCTCCCCCAAAACATTTAGTTGGCCTAGTATTTAAGGCTACTAAAATGAAATCACTTCAAATTAATTTTTGGTGACAATACGGATTGAAATAATATGTATATATTCTAACAGGGCTTTAGGCATTCCCTTTGCAGTGGTGTTTTATGAATGAGGTAAAAACTGCTAGGTGTTTAAATCAGATTGTCCATAAGGGAATATGGACCCACACATCCTCTCAAGTGTTGAAGAAATTATAAAAAGCAAACAGAAATTATATTCACCTTGTGAAAAGTAATCTTCAAGTGTTGTAGATTTTCTTGGTTCTTGAAAATAACTTTTATTGCCTTTCACCTTGCCTGAACTTGTAACTTACAATGCTCTCATTTTTTTTTCTTACCAACAAAACACTCACTAGAACATTAAAGCAAATCTTTTATATTTGTATATAGTTTTCATATATGCATTTATGCTAATAAGTACACTGTTATAAGGAATTTGTCTTTTTAGCTGCTTTTTGTACAATCTCTATGATAAAGTACAATATATTCAAAACAATTTTATGAAAATAATATCTATACACTTCTTATAGTCTAGATTTTCCTAACATTATGGAATGAGGGACTTATACTTAACAATTGCCTTTTTACAATGGGTATTTGGAAGTGCTACATTTAATATGCCTTTTATTCCTTGATAGTTGATTAGTTGATCATGATTTTTTTTTAAAAAAAATCTTAATTACTGTGATTTTTCATAATAAAAATATAGTAATAATGGAAACTTAATGACTATATTGTTTGTGACTTCCAAGGATGTAAATATACTTGGGCATCCTCTGCTGAAGGGTTCACTTGGATAAGGCATTTTTGTTTGCTGTTTTCTGTGTAGGTTGATCTCCATGAACTGAATTAAGTAAGGAAGAAAAGTTTAATTGATGGTAGAATACCATTCTAAGATGATGCCCCTTTTCTTACGAGTACAAAAGAGAGATAGGCCTGATAGTTTACCTTAATCATTAGCTTGGTCTTGTAGTAGCGATACTGTTTTTCAGATGGAAGAGTTCCTCAAAACATGGAAATTATAGTGAGAGACGTGCTCCTTACTGTTCTTATTTTTCCTAATCTTTAGAATTCTATCCTCTTTCACTAAAAAAAAAAACAAAAACAAATTTAAAAAACTTAGGCATTTCTTCTAATTTAGTTGTCGTTATTTTGAAATTTCCCTGGGTTGAAAGGAAATGTTCTTTTATGCACTTAAGTGTTATGTGATATTCTAGTTTTGATAGAATTATAGGTATCCAATATCCCATTAATCTCTGTGCCACCTTCTAAAATAACACTAATATGACATGGCTGATAATATTCTGTATCAATCAACTATACAACCTGTTCTTTAGCAGACTGCATTTAGTTTATCTACAGTAATTGTGGTCTGTCTTTGATAGTGTGCTCTCTAGGTTACAGTGTGCTATTGTGAATTTGTCCTTTTGCTATCCCAGATGTCTCCTTGCACTTTTGAAATATTAATGACTGACATTTGGCATAAGGTAATTTACGTGGAAAAGCATGCTATCATTTTAATTTGGATTTGTTGATTTCTACTGTTGCCATTTTATGAAACCCTTAAACTATTCTGTGACTGTTTTTCTGCATTAAAAAAAAGCAAGTGTAAAGTGGTTATAAAGTAATTTTGTAAATAACACAGGATATTGGTAATGCACATATTCTGACAAATCCAATGTCTTGCAGTAAACATGTAGCCACAGAGCAGATATATTAATATGAAACTTCTCAATTTGATTTTCTTACCAAATAACCCCTTTCAGTCCTAGAGAAACAATGCATTATAGGTCATGTAGAGTTGTCTGGGTCACCAAAAAAATGTTTTCTTTATATGTTTTTGGACAATTGTTGAGTTTTATTTCGTGACACTAGCTGTTGTGAGAAAGGAGTAGAGCGCAAAAAAGATAAAAACAGGAAAATAGCAATAATCAAGATGAAGCTTAATGGTGGGTTGGACCAAGGGTTCAGTAGTTAAAGTGGCATGACGTTGTTAAATTTTCAACATATTAGAAAGTAGATTTATCAAGATTTGCTCATGGATTGTATGTGGAGTTTGAAGGAAATATGTGAGTCAAGGTGAAACTTAAAGTTTTCTGAGCAGATAGGGATTAATATTTTCACTTATTCACAAGAAGGATTGAGGAAACAAGTTCTTTGGACATTAAAAATAATTTGTCTTTGGATATACTAAATATGAAGTTTTAAGGTGTTGAACATGTCAAATATGAAATAAGGTGAGAAATATAAGCTGAACTTAGATTTGAAACTCATCAGCATAAATGTAGCATTTAAAGCTTTTTAAGTGTGGATAATAGAATGTGGAAATAGAATGTGTGTCACCAGAGATGAAAAAATATCTAAGCATTACACCCTTGAATACTACGACCAAGGAGACAAAGAAAGAGAAACTAGTACTAAAGATGGATAACTAGAAGAAGTTATCCTAGAAGTCAAGTGAAGATAGTGTTTCAAGGAGGGATTTCTCTCCATTTATCAAAGGTACAAATATAACAAGTACTTTTCATATATTGGATAGAGTCTTACTTTTGAAAGTTCTATTTTAATTTGATGAGCTCAGTGTAAAAGAGCACCCAGGGCCATATTTCAGGTTAGCAAGATTTTGTGTTTGGGTTTATTAAACTTAAATTATAATGCAATCATGGAAGTAGGCAGTTCTAGGTCATTCTTTTTTTTTTTTTAAAGATTTATTTATTTATACATACAAGCTGGGGTATAGACCAGAGGCGTGGGGTGGTGAGAGGGTTCACCAGAGACAGAGTGGGGAGCAGAACAAACAGATCAGAAGTACACTGCTGAGGGGAGCAGTGGGCGAGGCAGGAGGGGTCTGCCGCACCATGTGGGATTCTCCCTGGCCGGGCGTCGAACTCGCATTGCGCGCTGCTGACAGCTCCACAGCGCAGTGCTCAACCGCTGCACCACCAGGGAGGCCCTCTAGGTCATTCTTAATACAAAGTGTCTCATCTCTTTTGCCCCCAGACCTAGCTGCCATAGAGACAGACTATTTCATGTAAAGATAGATTTTCTGTGTGATTTCATATTTATCCCTCTTTACATGCATCTCAGGAACCAAATGGGCCAGGTAAGTTTTTGTCAGAAGCTTAAATACCCTCTTCCAGTCATTTGCAGAACAGAAATTTTACTTTTGTGTGTGTGTGTGCATTTTTTAAAATTTATTTTTATTTTTTAATCATTTTTTAATTTTTATTCATATCTTTTACATTATTGTGTATTCCCCATAGATTACTCACCACCAGTTCACTTGTGAACATCACCATAGTCCCTTGTGCTCTTTTCTCCCCTATTGTGAGCCCTTTCCCTCCTCCTCCCTTCCTGAATGTCTCTTTCTTATTTTAGTTTCCTATATTCCTGTTATAAGTGAAACCATTCGATATTTTTCTCTTTCTTTCTGGCTTATTTCGCTGAGCATGATCCCTTCTAGCTCCATCCATGTTGCTGCAAATTGCATGAGTTTATCTTTTTTGAATGCTGAATAGTATTCCATTGTGTATATGTACCACATCTTCTTAATCCAGTCATCTGTTTTTGGGATCTGGGTTGTTTCCATATCTTCGCTATTGTGAATAATGCTACAATAAACATATGGGTGCATGTATCTTTTTGGATTAATGTTTTTGTGACCCTTGGGTAGATTCCCAGAAGTGGTATTGCTTGGTCATATGGAAGCTCAATTTTTAGCAATTTGAGGAACCTCCATACAGCTTTCCATAGTGGTTGGACCAGTTTGCTTTCCCACCAGCAGTGTAGGAGGGTTCCTTTTTCTCCACATCCTGGCCAACATTTGCTTTTCCCTGTTTTTTTAATGCTTGCTATTCTTGCTGGTGTAAGGTGGTGTCTCATTGTGGTTTTTATTTGCATTTCCCTAATTATGAGGGATGTTGAATATTTTTTCATGTGCCCATTGGACATTTTCTCTTCTTCTTTGGAGAAATGTCTTTTAAGTTCTTCTGCTCATTTTTTGACTGGCTTTTTTGCTTTTTTTTTGTTGAGTTGTGTGAGTTCTTTGTAGATTTTTGTGATCAGTCCCTCGTCTGTTGTATGGAGTGCAAAATTTTTTTCCCAGTCAGTAGGCTGTTTCTTTGTTTTGGTTAATGTCTCTTTTGCTGTACAGAAGCTTTTTAGTTTGATGTAATCCCAGCTGTTTATCTTTTCCTTCACTATCTTTGCTTTGGGAGATGTATCCTTAAAAATGTTACTAAGATGTATGTCATGTATTGTTTTGCCTATGTTTTCTTCTATAAATTTTATGGTTTCAGGTCTTATGTCCAAGTCTCTAATCCATTTTGAATCGGTTTTTGTGCATGGTGTGAGGTGGTAGTAGAAATTTTACTTTTGCATGTGGGAAAGTAAGTGTTCAGGCTTATTTCCAAATCTGCAGTCACAGGGATTTTCACTGATGCATCTAAATAAGTTGGATTCATATTATTCTTTACTACATCTAGCATCAGTTCTAATTATTTGGGGTACATTTTTATTTTATTAAGGAATGTCAGTAGAACATACACTGTACTTTTTTTCCCTAGTAGTCTGTACAGGAAACCTTTATTATTGGTGACAAAAAAGGTACATTATAAAAAAAAGTACATTATATCACATTATCATATTTTGATATAAGGGGAGAAAATAGCTCTGAAATAATAAAAATAAAAATTTTAATGTAACAGTTACATTGACCAGAATTGATCTTACTTGAGATAAGATTATTGACTTTTGAATTAGGTACAATTTTATGGGTGAGTTAATTATTTCATGTGACTATTTCATATAGCTTCTTTTGTTTATGTGACAGTTCTATCTTCAAATAACTTCTCTGACACAGGGAACATTTGAGATCCCTCTGGTAGTTCAAATTGTGTTGCTATAAAACATAAAACTGATCATGAAACATCTTGTCTTCAAAGTCATTGCAAAATTTGTGGATAATGGTTGCAGAAGGAGAAAGATATACTTTAAATATTGCTAATCAGATTCTTGCAGTGTTCAATTTTAATTTTAGGATTATGAATCATACAGCCATGTAATACTTGAATAAAGGGATAAAATATTTGTTAAGGAGTAAGGAAAACCAACTCATTTTAAAAGAACAGAGGTCTTTGTGTCATTTTGAATTCTTCATCTTGCCATACTTTTTTTTCTCCATGATTACAACAGTATTATTTTGGCTTGGTCTCAGAATGAATAAAGGAGATATGAAAGAAAGTTTGATTTACTTCACCTTTCTCCAGTGTTGCTGTTCCAAAGCATGACCTAATAAGGCATACCTTTATCTGTTTTCAACAGCAAAATTATAACCTGATAGACATTAATAATAATATTTAAATGCTAATCATATTGCAAAATATTACAAAGTCTCATTTATCATCACGTGAACTTTCACATTCACATTTTATAAATAAGAACATGCTGATTAGTATCTTTTCATGATTTAAAAATGATTTTCATGATAGCTATAAATTACTTAGTTATAGGCTTTTCCATTTCTGATTTCATAAAGTATATCATATCGATTGAATACAATTACCTGACCCCCAGTACACAAATCTAGACATTTGAGATTTGTCTGTTGCTAAAACATGTACACACTGTGAATGGCATTCTTATGCAGAGCATTATTCCAAATAACTTCTTGTTTCATGCCAAAAAGACACACATCAATGGTTTCAGATACAGGTAGAATAAGCTGTGCTAAAATATGAAGATAAGAATCATGTACTGAAAATTACTTATGCAGGGTAGTTGGTGAAGGCAACACTTTCCAGAAACAGTGACACCTGAGCCAAGTGTGGAAGTATTTGAAGGCATAAGAAGGAAGTGATTGGAACTGAGAGACAGAAGATGATCTTTGGTGGTGCTATAGCACTGTTATCCCTCATCCCTTCTCACGATTGCAATGCTGAGACTATCCTGTGCGAACAGACAAGTCTTGCTAAATTTGTTGTTGCATTGAATTGACTAGGAGAAACAAAAGGACAGTCAAAAATGGCACATAGAATTTTGCCTGACCCAAACTTTGACTCTGTTTCAATTCAAAACTTAGTCTAATTATTGTTGGAATTATTGTTGGAAAGGTGAGCACTATTTTACCCAAGGATTTGCATCTCTAGCCTACATTTATCAGTTACTCGAGAAATTTGATTTTTATTGAATTCAAATTGAGTTAGAAATACATTGGGGCAATTCTTTCATGTGGGAAAAAAGTAAAAACTAGGATTGGCCAGTTATTTTCAGTTTGAATTGCAAAATCAGAATCACTATGGTCAGAGTTGGTTTTGGCTCACTGAGTTCACCTAATTTGTATTTACTAAACTGCGTGAATTTCACCTAAATTGATTCAAAGTACATTTAACTCTTTGACACTTGGCAAAAGATTTTCATCCACTTTGGATCCTGCTCTTATCAAAGAAAAAAAATCTAAGAATTTATCTTGGAGTTATAAAAACAGACAAATCATGGGGGAATATCCTTTCAGAATGATCATTTCATGGCCTCCAGATAGAAAGAGCTTATTTAATGCTGATGGCACTAGCAACAGTGATGGTACATTTTCATTTAGCTGTTTTCCTCTGTTAAAAATCCCGCAACTAATATTCTCTGTTGGCTGTCTTTACTAGGTAGCTACAAAAATAAAGCAACCTTTACTGATGGCTGCAAAAATAGTTCAGGCTGTTGATTAAATCCTACTGGCATAACATAAAAAGAAACACATAGACTTTCTGTAAACTATGTTCACTTATTTATTCAGTTTCGCTCACACTTTTTTCCAGCTACCCGTGGGATATTTTTGGTAAGCTGAACATCATGCACATAGATGTAGTCTTTACATTTGATTATTTTTCTAAATTCTTATCTGAATAATAATTATCTTAGCTATGCATATAAAGTCATGGCCAAAGAATATGGAGAAAATATGTGTGACTGACATGTTAGCACCTGTAAATTATAGGAATTCTATGAACATACCTGACTTTGACTTTTTCCCATTAATGTACAGATTTTACTTTTGGATACATATCTTCAAGTTGCCTTCCAGAAGGCAGTATTAGTTGATACTATCATCAATAGTGCATTATTGTGCAGACTTCTTCAGTTTTTTTTTTTTTCAGTAGTGGGTGTTCTCAGTCTTCTTAATATTTTCAAATCTGAGTCATACTTAAATCATTGTTGTTTTATTTATTTTTAAAACAATTACTATGAATGAGACTATACATTTACCACTACTTATTTGGTAATCACATTTCTTATACTCTGATTTGTTTAGTTATATCTCCTGCTCATTTATCTTTTGGGGTATTGACCTTTTACCGATCTTTTCAGCAAGTGATTTCCCTGTATTATGTTGTAGAGACTGCATTTCAAGGTATTTCATACAAATGAGGTTGTGATTATTTAAGACATAACAGTGTTAAGTTCATGTGAATATACAAGGCATATTTTTTCACATTTATTTTAAGCAGCTATGTTTTAAAAAATTACTAAAATCTGACACACATGGGCTCTCAAGCCTGTTTATTAACTTAAATTAATCAGTTCTAATTAGACAGTGTACACCAATTAGATAGGTATTACTTGATCGTGAAACATCTATGTCACAGAAGTAAGGGTGAAATTGTAGTGCTTTACTTTCCCTTGTGTCCTTCCCTAGATGTTATAAAACCTAGTTTTCCAATGGAAAATAATATTAATATTAATAATAATATAGCTCAGTGGTTCTCAATTTTGTCTACATATTAGAAACACTGGAGATTCATTACCTGCCAGAATTTCATTCATAATAATCAGAAAATGTAGTAATGAAAGTAATCATCAGTAAAATAATGAATATTCCTACTGTGACATATTCAAAATTGGAATATTATCCACCAAAGAAAATCAACAAATTGAGATAGGGATGTGCGACATAATAAAATACAAATTGTACAATTTCATTATAAAAACATCAGGAATAGACCAAATTTAGCTCTGGTGAAGAAAATGACATCATTAGTTATTTGGGGCAGGGGGAGGGGGTATTGACTATAAAACTAAAAATTTTGCTGAGATGAATAAGGAGATTAATGAGTACGTGAATCTCGTCAGAGTTATCGAAGGATGCCTAGCCACACCATTGATTTTCTCTCTAAATCTTAATGTCCTGCCAGTAAATTCCCCAGTTTTATCATGTATAATATATATTGATTGACCATCAAAAGTTTAACCATGTTTCTTAACAGTTCTTCCTTATTGTAATTCTCATTTCACATTTTACTGATAACAGAAAAAACCAGAAAGGGCCATCAACACTGTACTAAGAAATCTTCAAATATTCAAATATTCAAATACATTGCTTACATGTTTTGTTTTCCATGTAACCATAGAGCATTATTCAGCTAAGCCTTCTGCCACTACACACATGTGTATAGTTAGATACATAGTTTTATTTTCAACAACATATTTCTCATTTCCTTCTAACCCTCATCACCAACACCTTTAACATTTGTATTGCTAACAGTATTCTGTTGATACAGATTTAGGTATTCACTAAAACTATACAGACTCTCATGTTTATTATATTCATCGCTTTCTCCTGAGCACTCATCGTTAGTGCCTCTAATGTTTATGTTTATATTTATATTAAGTTTCTTTTTACAATCATAAAAGAACTTTATTTAGAAAAAGAGAAGTGATATCTTTATTTTATTTTATTATTTTTTAAGATTTATTTATTTTTGCATACAAGCTGGGGTACAGGCCAGAGATATGAGGTGGTGAGAGGGTTTACCAGAGACAGGGTCGGGAGCACACCAGGCAGACTGACCAAAATACACTGCTGAGGGGAGCAGTGAGCAAGGCAGGAGAGGTCTGCTGTGTCATGTGGGAATCTCCCCCACTGGGGCATCAAACTCTTGTCGCAGTCGCACAGACAGCTCCACAGCTCTGCACTTAACCTGTTGTGCCACCAGGGAGACCCTATTTTATTATTTTTTAATTGAGATAATATTGGGGTACCCACATCAGGTGTTACCACAGTAGTGCACCCACCACCAACTCACCAGTATTCTACCCCCACAGACCCTTGTGCTTCATTTCCGCTTTGTTCTTTCCCCTACTCAAATCTCTTCACACCTTTGTGCTTCTATTCTGTAGTAAGCTTTCAAGGGTTGGTTTAAGCTTGTCTCTCTCTGAGTCTAATTAACGGTTTATTAAAGGCAAGTTGTCACTAGTGCCAGAGTTTAAAAAACCCTTCCCAAGACCAACAGACATTCTGGATATGAGAAAGTGTACTGGTTTTTTTTTGTTTGTTTGTTTTAATTTTTTCCTATTTGATTCTAATATGCAGACATGGTTGAGAAAAACTGAGAAAGTCCAATCATATAACTTTATTAATGATAAGAGTTAGACAAGGAAACTTAAGTGAATATTCCAATTTTAAAATTAGTATATGATAAATTTTAAAATTCAAGATAGTAAAAATTTCATTACTACTTCTTATATTGTATGAATAGAGCTCATTCACCTTAATTACCAATTCTGCTCAAAACACTTATTTTTTTCATATACAGTATTTTCTAACTATACTAAACTCGTATCATCACTTGGGCATTTCAAGCCACTCACATGCCATGTCTTTATGTGTGCTTTCTGTTTTCAACTTATCTTCAGAACTAAAAATAACTAAGTCCCTTTTGAAGTCTTTACTCCTTCAAAAGCACTGATTAAATCTTTCTCTTGAGTACTTACAGTGCTATTTATGAGATTTGTTTTCAAAAACTAAAAGTATAACCATATATATTTTTCTTCATAAATCATAAGCATTAAAGAGAGCTAGGCTTAAGCACATTTAGAAGCAGGAATTTTGGCCAAGATACTACTGATTGCCTCACTCATATGGAATCCAACTGACTTTTAAGAACTATAAACTTGATTTCACACAGCTTGTTTTGAATCTTTTGAGCTTTGTCTTCTATCAGTATGAGGATTCTTAAAGATTGCAGGTTTTATATTGTAGCTTTGGAATAAATGTGTTATCTGTTCTATCTATGGCACTTATCCTATTCAAGGTTTAAATATTTTTAAATTGTTTGTGCAGATTCTGAATCAGATTTTCTCACTGTTAGCTCTGTTAATGACATCTTCAGTGCCTAACAGTAACCACTGTACTTTGAGGACATTACAATTCTATCAGTGCTAATAGCTCAAGCAATCCCATTGATTCCTGAGGGCTCTTTAGCTAATATTAGTAATCCAAGTTGAATTACCATTCACTACCCTGTTAGAATTATTTTTTCTTTTAGAAAACATTCCTGAAGTTTCCATAGAAATATACCACTTAGTTTAATTCTACATATTATATCCACATAATTTCCATATAAAGTAAATTTCTGTATTTGCTCAGAGGTTTAAGAAACTAACTCTAGAAGCATATTGTCAAAATTAAAATTTTTTCCACCTACAACCTACTAGTTGAGTGAACTTAAATTAATTATTTAATCTTTCTGTGAATGTTATTGTGAAAAATGTCATGATTTTTTGGCACTTAGAATAGCTGTTGTTAGAAATTATGAGCTAAATAATTGTTAGCTGTTTTTCACACTTAAAAAATGTGAATGAATCCCTATTCTTCATATAAACATTTTTTAAAGTTTTCCGGAAGATCTTTTACCTGATCTCTTTTTAATTGGCTAAGTGAACCTATAGTTTCTTTGTTTCTCTACAGCAACATTATTTCCATGGCATATGGAATTCTACCAAATGACTAAGTTCTGATTTGTTGTCAGTTTTTGTAACTACAAATCAAATTGTGATACCAAGAATCAGCTTTGTTTATTTCAAAATATATTCATTTTGATTGTATATTTGCCATTAGTATTTCATAATTTAATGACAAAATATAAGGATATTTTAAATATAAGTTGAATGCTTTGGTGAAGTACAACTAATAGGAGTCAGTGAAAAATCTAATTTGTGTGGGTGAGAAAAATTATAAAAGACTGGATAAAGATTGTAAAAATTCAGAAAATATGTACTTAATGCCATTTTTATCATTACTCTTTACATGTAGATAACAGAAATTGAAGGTGATATGTGATTATATGGCTTATGCAATAAGAGAGCTGCAAATTTAAAGCTAAACCCACACTATGATAAAAGGTTTGGTCTTAAATCAAAACTATGACGAATGTATGATATGCATTAACATTAAATGCTCTCTATATGTGGAATTACCAAAATAAGTTTGTAAAACCTGAAGGAAACAAGTTCAAGTACGATTTGTAAGCAAATGACCTCTTCCTTAATATTTTACATTTTGAAGTATAAAAATTTCAATCAGAATATCAAAGACTTGGGCCTCCCTGATGGCAAATGGCTTAAGTGCAGCACTCTGGAGCTGTTGGCAGCTGCAGTGCGAGTTCAATGCCCGACCGGGGAAATTCCCACATGGCAGGCAGACCTCTACTGCCTCACCTGCTGCTCCTGCCTGTTCTGCTCCCCACTTTGTCACTGGTGAGCTCTCTCACCATCCCACACCTCTGGCCTGCACCCCAGCTTGTATGCAAAAATAAATGAATCTTTTAAAAAAAAAGAATATCAAAGACTTGAATAATTCTATCAATTAACTTAAACTTGTTGATGTTTTAAAACACCGTATTTAACAGTGGCCGAAAATACTATTTTACTTATAGTAATAACGTAGGTGTGCAGTAGATGAAAATTTTATATATTATGCTCTATGATCATTATGAAAATTAATTAAAAGTTAATATATTTTTTAAAAATATTGATTTATTTAGGCATACAAGCTGGGGTACAGGTCAGAGGCATGGGGCAGCGAGAGGGTTCACCAGAGACAGAGTGGGGAGCAAAACAAGCAGATCGATGGGAATACACTGCTGAGGCGAGCAGTGGGTGAGGAAGGAGAGGTCTGCCACGCCATGTGGGAATCTCCCCGGCCAGGCATCGAACTCGCATCGTCGCGCTGCAGACAGCTCCACAGTGCAGCGCTTAACCGCTGCATCACCAGGGAGGCCCAATAACAAATATTATCTGGAAAATTGACTAGTATTTGGCAACTAAAAATAACTTTTGTATAACCCATATTTCAAAAAAAAAGAAATGCAACAAGACAGAAATGATTAAATGGTTCAAATCAAATAACAAAAGATAAACAATATAACAAAATTTAGAAAATATGTAGAAAGAGGGAAATGCTTAGTATAGTTTAGTATAGCAATGAAATATGAAATAGAGAATCAATAGAGAGAGATGGTAGAGTCCTAAGTTTGTTCCTTGAAAAGGTTAATGAAATCGGTAAATTCTTAGAATTATTAAGCAATTTAAAAACACGGACTATGGCAATGATACCTTATGGTGGGGTGGGGTGGCATTCTTTACTCCCAAAATACAGGCAACAATATAAGCAGACATTTAAGAAAATAAAAAAATAAAATAAATAAATGAATAAATATTTATTTAGCAAAAAAAATTAAATAGAATAAAAACAGTGAGAAACACAAATTATCAAGTCAAAAATAAAAGAAAGTATTACAAATTCTATAGATATTTAAAGGCTTAAAAAGTAATGATATACAGACTGTCATAATAAGTTTCACAATGTAAATAAAATGGAAATTTCTAAAGAAACAAAACTTACCAAAATTGTCACATGTTTCACTAAGCCATTTATTTGTAAAGTTACCAAATTTTCAATTGTAGGGGCCTCCCTGGTGGCGCAGCCTTTGAGCGCTGCTCTGTGGAGCTATTGGCAGCGCGTGATGCAAGTTCGACGCCCAGCTGGGGAGAATCCCACAATCCCACATGGTGCGGCAGACCTCTACTGCCTCACCCGCTGCTCCCCTCAGCAGTGTATTTCTGATCTGCCTGTTCTGCTGCCCGCTCTGTCTCTGGTGAACCCTCTTGCCGCCACACGCCTCTGGCCTGTACCCCAGCTTGTATGTATAAATAAATAAATCTTTAAAAAAAAAAGTAACAAAACTGGCTTTAAAAAAATTTCAATTATAAGACCATCCCATAAAGGAAAGTCTAATGACAAATAATTTTAATTTGAATATTCAAATTTTAAGGAAGAAATTTTCTTTTTTTAAAGATTTATTTATTTGTGCATACAAGCTGGGGTGTAGGCCAGAGGTGTTGGGGGGTTGGTTGAGAGGATTCAACAGAGACAGAGTTGGGAGTAGAACAGGCAGACCGACTGAAATCCACTGCTGAGGGGAGGGCGAGACAGGAGAGGTCTGCTGCGCCATGTGGGAAGCTCCCTGGCGGGGGAATTGAACTCGTACTGCAGTGGCTCTGGGTAGCTTCATAGTGTTGGAGACCTAAGGCTGGGCTTGAATGTTTTAGTCTTTGTACCCAAGATAAGAACATGTTATTCCTGACCCCAAATAAGTATTGGTATACAAGGTCGTCATGGCCTGCGCTTTAGATCATTTTTATGGAATGTTGACACGCCTACTGCCTGACCAGCCTTGAATCTTAGTTACTTTGTTCTAAGAACTCTCCTTTACCTCCCCCCTCCCCGAGACCCCTATATAAGCTTGAGCTCCTTTGTTAATAAACGAGACCTTGACGCATCTCAGACTGACTCTGTCTTTCTTTACGCGCTTGGTCTCCTGCCCCTTTCGCCCCCTTGGTTCTTTCAGGAGGTGCCCCCTCGAGCCTCACTAAATAATCTGACCTGCTGGCCGGGTCATCATAGTGCTCTGACTTAACCAGCTGCACCACCAGGGAGGCCCCCATGGAAAAAATTTTCTAATGAGCAATTTTCTTCAGAAAGGTGAGAAAGAGGGAACATTTTACAATCTGTTTCCCAAGTCCAGTATATTCCTTATACATAATCATGACAAAGGTATTACAAGAAAAGAAAGTTACATTCTGAAGTTGTGAGCAGAGAAATTATAATGAACAGGCCAAAGTAAGTCACATCTATCAATTTATATATTGCCCATGGCTCCTTTTACTTTAGTATAACAAAGTTAAGCAGCTTGGTTCCACAGAGCTGAAAAAAATTTACTATTCGACCCTTTAGGAAAAAATCTATGCCTCTGGCATAGATTCAAATATCTGTAGCAAAATATTTGCAAATGGAACTTGGCAACATATAAGAAGAATAATATAGCACAGTTTTGTGGGTTTATCCCAAGTATGTAAAATTGGTTCAACATAATTAAATCAATTTATATCATTCTCCATATAAGTAAAGGAGAAAATCCTTATGATCATATCAATGGACAAGAAAAGGACTTGAAAACATTTAATGGTCACTTATAACAAAAATTAATAAAAAACAGAAAGAATTAAAGAAATCTTCTTGGATTTGATAGAGCTCAGCTACGTGATCAAGCAGTTAGGCTTATAGTAAATGGTGACGGATTACATGCTATCCTGTTAGGACCATGATAAAGACAAAGGTGTTATCTCATCTCTTCTCCTTAGCTTATTTATACAAGTCTTAACCTGTATAATGAGGCAAAAAGAAAAAACCAGAAAAGGTTAAACAATTTTTTTTTAAAGATTTATTTATTTATACATCCAAGCTGGAGTACAGGCCAGAGGCATGGGGCGGCGAGAGGGTTCACCAGAGACAGAGTGGGGAGCAGAACAGGCAGATCAGAAATACACTGCTGAGGGGAGCAGCGGGCGAGGCAGGAGAGGTCTGCTGCGCCATGTGGGATTCTCCCTGGCTGGGCGTCGAACTTGCATCGCGCGCTGCCGACAGCTCCACAGCGCAGCGCTCAACCGCTGCGCCACCAGGGAGGCCTAAGGTTAAACAATTTGTAATGAAGGAATAAACACCTTTTAGCAGTTATAAACTTTTGTTTATAACGTTCAACTTACAAGGCAATTACTTAAATTATTTTTAATAAAACTCAACTTGTAACCAGTTACACCAATTAAAATGAATTAGTAAAATAAAAAAACTGCACCATGTTTTTCCCTAGGACATCACTTTTGCTAGACATAGCATTGTACCAAAACAAAAAATTACTGGATACATGAATATATAAAACACATTTCCTTTTATTTACTTATGATGGATAAATTGAGCATGATGCAACAATTAATTTGGGCTGAGTAAGTGAGAGCTCCCTATACTGCTTTGGAACTTCTTTGTATGTCATTATATCAATATAAGAATTTAAATTAACATACATTATTAGTTAGGATGTAGACTAGGCTGCTATAGCAAATATCCAAAAATGTATTGATTCAGCATAAATAGTAGCTTATTTCTCTCATTTTAACATTCTAGAGAAGGGGTGTGGTGTATTCTAAGAAGTCTCCCAGGAACCCAAGCAACCAAAGTAGTTCTGCGATTCTTGTTACTTGACTTTCAAAATTGTTTTGGTCAAATCCAACTCCAGGCAGCAGCATTTGAAGGGGAGATGCATGTCCTGGAAAGTATTTTAAGTGAATAAATGGCACAAAATATTTGTGTTTATATCCCAGTTATAAGAACCTGTGGCCATAATCTCTGGGAAGGAGACTGAGTGAGACCTGTCATGTCTAATAGATTTGCTATGTTCTCACATAGATGTGTGAATGGATTTATGGTGACAGGCAATAGTGTTCCACGGAATATTTTATAACGCAATGGTAAATACTAAAAGCTGCTGCTACTGTTTAAAGTTGGGAGGTATAGAGAGGAAGTAAAAATAGTGAAGTAGAGGAAATATGCTAATTTTGCCACTGACAGCAACCAAGAATGTGTCTAAATAAAGAGGGGATTGAGGGTGTTTTGCTGGCCTCTTATTCTCCTCTTCAATGAAGGAGGGGCCCCTACAGTGTTATGGGGATGGCAGACATGGACCATTCAATACTAGACAGATGAGATAGCAGCTGTTTTTGAGACATATATTCAAAGTCCAGTGAATGAGTACCTACAACTCTTGCGGGGCCATCTGTACTCGGGACACAGGGCACAACCAGAGGTCCTGAGAGCCTGCCTCTGTAGCATCAGGAGAGTAAAGGAGCCCCTGGTTCACACAGGGGGGTGAGGTTGGTGCTTGTTCAATATTTCTATGGGAAAAAAGAGAACCACAACCTGTTACTCAGGTATAAGCTTGAGCTGCATTTGGCTTGTTTGTTAAAGAGGGTTGTTTAGGAAATCTTATCCACAGAAGCCGAGTGGGGAGGAAAATTTGCAGCTAGTCACTCTTGGACCTCCTAGTTTCAGATATTAAAGAAGCATGAAATATTAAATTTATGCTTTACACCACAGAGGGAAATATAGTAATAATTTTACGTTAATAATTATAAAGGTAATTACTAGAACGAAAAAGTGAACCCCCTGCAATGTAAGAAAAAAATACACATACATGGATACACATGTACATAAACACCAAAGAAAGCAAATCAAATATTAAAAGCTTGAAAAATGTAAATAGGAAACAAAATAAATTCAACATAAAATAATATGATTCAATTAAGACCAAACTTTTCTGTCATGATAGTAAAATTTAAGTTTGTCTATTAAAAGAAAAGTATTTTCAGCAAATTGAATCACAAAACAAGCCTAATATTTTGTTGTTTATAAGAAACACATTTCAACAAAATATTAATATTAATAAGGGTAGAATATTAAAAATGGACAAAAATGCAGCAAATGAATGAAACAAAGGAAGCAGAGATGATGTAATTTACATAATGTGGAATTCAGGTAAACATGAGAACTTTAATGCCAAATGTTGCCATCATTCTCAATAAAAATAAACATTTAGTCATATCTAGTGATAAAAGCAGTGAAGAAAAGTTAAGGAGAAAAATACAGAAACATATTAGTATCTCAAAATTTTCTTTGACCTCTTTAATGAATAAAAATTAAAGGTCTAATTGAAGTTGATCTAATTGAGATCTATTGAAATACCACTCAGATAGGTCTTATTGTTATATATATTGACATATGTTACCTGAAAATAAAGCCCACACCTTGCAAGTAGCCAAAGAACATTTAAAAAAGGCAACCTCCATAAGATCTAAGCAGTATAAGTAGCACCAATATAAAGAGTACTGTCTTTTAAAATGCAATACAACTAGAAAATAGGCTGTTTCCCCTAGAAATTAAATGTTTCTCTTTTCAGACATTATCTTTAGACAATTGTTATTTATTGCATCAAAAAGGAATACAAACCAAACAGCACCAATTCTAGAAAAAGTAATAATGAAGTATTATATATGAGAATTTTTGGTATACAGCTAATCAGTTCACATGAAAATTCATAGCCTTTCTTGCATTTATCAAAAATTAAGGAGATAATGAAAACATTATTTTCAGCACTTCATACCCACCATTAGTAAAAGAACAAGATAAACTGAAGAAAAAGAATGAAATAAAGATTAAATGGGAATTATTTACTTGAAAACAGAGAACATACCAATAATAATCAACACACCCAAAGTTTGGCTCTTTGGGGAGAATTTAAAACAGTAGGTAAGCGAATCAAATGAAATAATTTTTAAACAGCTCTACCAGTGTTTCCTTATAGCTCTTTGCCTTTATGTCCTCCTTTTTTGCCAGTCCATTATTTAAAAGTCACCCCTTACTCCTCACTTGCTTTATGGTGTACATTAGGCAACAGTAACACTCTGGTTTATTCCACTGGGGAGCTCCTCTACCCTGAGCCATGAAACTGAATGTGGTTGGAGAAAAACTCAAAACCACACTGACTGGTCTCATTGCCAATTAACAAGCACGTCTTTCAAAACAATGCTTCCAAATCATTACAATTCACTTGTATTTGCATCTTCTCTTCTCTCCTCAAACTTTCAATTCCTACTTTCCCTTTTTCTTGGTCAGTTGATACTTTTGTTTCCTAGACCATTGAGAATATTAAAATAATCATAACAGAACGTCCCCATTTCCACATACTCTGTATCTATATTTCTCTCTACACTCACATATTTGGGCTTCTTTCTGACTGCCATAAATCACTCATTTCGACTTAAAGTTTTGGTCCGGTTTTCCTGGGGAATATCTCCAAAGAGTAGTTAATTTACTTAATTTTCCCCCAAATTTTATATTATTATGTTTTCTTGCTTAGCTGAAATCTTATGCACAATGCAATGTACTTGTTGGGAGAATGAGTGTTTATTTAAAAACAAAAAGGTGGAAAAATCAAATGGTCTTTTATCTGCTGAAAGAGAAATCATGCTATGATTCCCTATGATAATGGAATGCTACTGACATTAAAATAAGAACATGTAAGCTGCTCTGAAACATGGATGAATCTCAAATACACTGTTACATTTAAAGAACAAGACAAAGTAGTATGTATTGTATGATTCCATTCAGTTGGTATTCTGGAAAAGGCAAAATTACATAGAATAAAAACAGATTAGCAGGTTCCAAGGGTAGGTGGGAAAAAGGGTAGCATAAGGAACCATTCTATGTATCTATTATAGTGATAAATACATGATTTTTTTTGTGTGTGTGAAGACTCAACATCTGTATGTTATTCTTTTTTGCATGTAACTGAAAATATCAAGGTAAATTTTTCAGATATATATGTAGTATACTATCATTTACCTATAAAGAGGAAGACATATGTATAGATATTTGCTTTTATCCATGTATGTATAATTGAACTCTGGACAGATGCACAAGTGTTTAGGTTCTGATTATTGATATGTGTGCTTAAAATAAATGAATTGTTACAGAACTTGAAACAGTGGGGTACTGAAGTACAAGGGGGGCTTTCCCTCCTTTATTTTTTATATATGTATTTTGAATCATATTCAAATATGTAATGTATTCATCTATTAAGAAGAAAAAATAAGCTTGATATAATGGAATTTTAAATATAATATATTGCCCCAAATTGGACAATTAGAATCACAAGGAAAAATAAAGTATTACCATTCAAGGAAAAGAAATATAATGACAGTACTCTGCTTGACTTGGCTATGACCACACTTACAAAGACATATTATCATAAATATTCTAAGGATTAATGGAACACAGTGATGTAATATTTTGATGGAATGGGAAAGGATAGTTGGGTTTGTTGTAAAATGACTTAAACTTTATCTGTAACAGATTAAAGTAAATAGAAAGTATAATTTGATCATTTTAATTAGCATTGAAAATTTCTTTGTCATAGGAATAATTTAAACAATTACCTGATTCAAAACTGGTACTTTCTGAATAAAAGGGCTATCTGAAGTATTGAGGAAAATAGTAGTAGAGACAAGATGAATTTTTGTATAATCACTTTAGTACTATTTGACTTAAGCTGTGCATTTATTATTTCAGTAAAAGTGAATTATATTCATTTTATATATTTTAATGCTCACTTGCATACTGATGGGTATATATGTATGTTTATGTGTGTTTATACATATTTATGTATTGTATATTTAATTTTTTATTGAAGTGACATTGGTTTACAACACTGTATAGGTTCATACCTTTCCAGATGCATGTTAATTCACCATAGTGTAGATATTAAAATATAAAACACACACACATATAAACATCCATACATATGTACACACACCATAGACTTGAATGAAGATTATCCAGGGAGTAGTACAAAAGCAGAGAAAGAATCACTTCTCAGCCTTTTGGCTAAGACCAAAAGTAAAACCGAGAAGGAATTCTATGGGGAAAAATCTTTCATTACGATCACAAAGGATTATTTTACTCTCCAAATTTACAAACTACTGATCCATGATGGTAGAGAGAAATTAAGATCCTTTGGCCAAATTTATTCTGCAAACATACTTTGTTTGGTCATGCAGTGTTGTAAGAAGTTTGCATATACATGCCTTTAATTTGTGTATGCTTCTTTATTTAACACAGCCTTTGGCCTTCAGCATGCAGCCTTCAATGCTGTTGTTTTCAAGAATAAGGGAGTCATGTTAAAGAAGATAAAAATTTCACAGATAGATGATTCAATTGATGAAATGAGGCAACTAAGAATTTATAATTGGAATTATTACACACTCTAAGCTAGTTTAGTCACTCTTTATTAGTGCAAACCTCTGCTAATCTTATGGGTGTTAGCTGCTGCTATACATCAAATTCAGCTGAGCTCATTAAATATAATTACACACATACAGAGCCTTTACTGCAGTAATTCAAATTACAGAGACAGATATATACCTCTGTTGTATAAATGGAGATTTGTTTTATCCATGATGGTTATGATGAAATTATCGTACACTGTAATTAAAAACTTTTTCTGCAATACTTTTGTCTCAGTCTTTAAATTCAAAATCTCTTTAGCTACATCAAACTTTCAGTAAGAAGCTGTCAATGAGATTATATTTCAATATTTGCAACCTGGAAAATAAAAATGGGTACAAACATTATTTTAAATTAGCTGCATTTGTTTTCTGATTTATCTTTAGGGAAGGCTAATGTTTATTAGGGAAGGCTAATGTTTATTAGGGAAAGCTAATGTTAAGTAAAGCCGAAATTCTTTTGTGAAATGGAAGCTTTTAAATCCGTGGGGGGTAAAACTCTTTACATAATAATGTAAAATATAGGCTTCTCCCTTGCCAGTTTCACTCTGATGTATTATGTCTACTTTGAGTAAATTCTATGCCTGAACATGGGGGTCAGTGAGGGTTAGGAGGTAGGCCTATTTGACACTTTAAAAGCATGACTGGTCTAAGCCTGCCTTGTGGGGAAAAGAAACCAACAGAAACGCTGTGTAGCAATATTGTATGAAAGGATATGACCCATGAATATGCAGTATGTGGTCTTTCCTTGCTTCTGTTTGTCAGTGACTCATTACAACAGTGTCCAAGCCTTCAGTCAGGCTTCATATGTAAATATTATATAGTTATGTATGTGTGTATATATATGTGTGTTTATATACAGTACACGTGTATATATAAAATATGCATAGGTATGTGTATATATAAAAAATATATTAATTAGCTGTAAAGCAATTTATTATGCATATGTATGTGTACATAATCTACCTGTGTGTATACATGTATATGGAAATCTATGTGAAGTAATTAAGGGGGAGACATGTCCACTCTTTTTAAAAAATATTTATTTGTGCATACAAGAATTTGAGTGTAGGTCAGAGGTATGGGGTGGTGAGAGGATTCATCAGAGACAGATTGGGGAGCATAACAGGCTTATCTACTGGTGTATACTGCTGAGGGAGCAGCGGGTGAGACAGGAGAGGTCTGCTGCATCATGTGGGAAGCTCCCTGGCTGGGGTTTGAACTAGTGCTGCAGTAGCTGTGGATAGCATCATAGTGCTGAGACTTAACCCGCTGCACCACCAGGGAGACCCTAGACATGTCCACTCTTGATGAAAATCATACAACTTTATTTTAGAAATAACAGACTAATTTAGACCAAGTCAAAGAATTGACTTGTTCTAAGAGTAAAACATGATTTCAGTCATTTCTTGCAAAGGCTGCATGGGAACGGATCTAGTAGTGGAAATGTTCCTGCCTCTGCTGGGAAGAGGGAACCCTGTAGATTTGGGATGGTTGAGATTACGGAAAATCAGAGGCTATGGCAGATTCACATGTTCATTCACATGTTCATTCACATATTCACATGTTCATACAAAGGAAAGACTTTTGAAATTGGATCCCAGCAAGACATAGTCTCTGAATAAAAATGAAGTAGTCATAAGTTTTAGATAGATAACAGAATTACATGGACATATCCCAGCACTTTAGGAACCTATGCTAGGAAGAAAATCTCTCTTGCTTTGAACTACTCTCTCCAGGAAGGGCCCAGCCCCTTGCAATAGCTAACCCAATTGGCTAATACTTATCCAGGATTGTTTCTTTTCTCCCTAACTCAAAGTCAAATAATTTGGGGCTTTATAACTTTCCACCTGAGTAAGTCAGCTTAATCCAGTAAATCAAAAGGAAAAGAAAGGTTGGTAAAGTACTTTAAACTGAATATTACTTTTTTTAATTTGGTCTCTTTAAAAGTATTTTATTATAGTTATTGCTGTTATAGCAATAAGTCAAGATTTACAACAGTTAGTTGAATTACTTATAATTTAATAATTCTCCAACTAATTGATTTTCTTCTTAAAAGTAACCATATCAGGGTCTCCCTGGTGGTGCAGCAGTTGAGCACTGCGTTGTGGAGCTGCCGGCAGCAGCTATGCAAGTTTGACACCCAGCCAGGGAGATTCCCACATGGTGCAACAGACCTCTCCTGCCTCTCCCGCTGCTCCCCTCAGCAGTGTATTTCTGTCAATCTGCCTGTTCTGCTCCCCACTCTGTCTCTGGTGAACCCTATCACCGCCCCATGCTTCTGGCCTGTACCCCAGCTTGTATGCATAAATAAATAAATCTTTAAAAAAAAGTAAACATTTCACTTGAAGGTCAAATTGAAAAGTAGCTACTTCCACGTTGTACTGTAAACTATAAAATTAATATCACTGATTAAGTTAATGGTTACTAATCTGTGACCATTAAAAACAGTGTTCAGAGCAAACGCACTTAACTTGCAACTGTAAATGTGTGACCGATAATGGTTTAAGATAATTTTTCACTATTCATTAAGTGTTTATCATTGGCTAGCTCTTAAATTCACATAATGATAATACCCAAGTGCTTGTTTTGTGACTATTATAGTTCTATCCTTTTTACAGATGTAATTTCATTTAATCCCTATAATATTCCCTTTACACAGCCTTTGTTGTTATTTCCATTTTGCACAAGAGAATTTATGTACCTTACTACAGTTCATATTATTTAGTGGTGGTGCCAGAGTTTAAAGCTTGGTAGACTGATTACAGAGTCAATATATCTGTCTCTAAGAAAAAAATGTGTATAGACATTCCTAAAGATCCATTTAGAGTTGTAATATATTTATTTTAATAATGAACATCAGGTCACCCTCATATTACTTAGAATTGCAATCCTGGTAGAGTTCAAATTCTGAGTTTTTTTCCCCCACTAAGGACTGAGTTCTAGCAAATATCCAAAGGGAAAAAGTGCTTAATCATTCTTTCTGGGCAATTAAATGCTCAGATGTGATAAGTATAAAGATGATTTCTTGATCTAATACACTTAATAGAGATCTATACATACATGCATGGAAAAAGCACATGAAATCTCTACCTTTATTCTGCACAATTCTTTGTTTTCTCCTTGCCCAGTGAAACACATTGGTATACCGCATATTCATCTCTTTGGCAAAATGATAATTTTTTGGTTTTTGTCTTTTGTAGTGACATACTACATATTGACACTAGAAGTTCTTTTGTCAAAACACTGAAAGTGTGAAGATGGATTAACATTAAGCAATAAATTTTATAAATCATCAATGTAGGGTGAAATGGAACTCAGCAACATGTTAAAGAAAGCCTAGAGTGAAAAAGGTGCTACCACAAATAGAGCTGAAGATCCCAAGTAAAGCAGGAAAATGAATTGTCAAAGATAATATTTATTGGGTACCCAAGATAAAGTTTAAGTAATTAGCACTATCCTTGCAAAGCTCTCCAGACCTCATCCCATATCTCTGAAAGTTCCCATTTCATAGAATATTCATATTTTGACATAAATCTTACTTTCAAATGATCACTGTTTGCCATTTTTTGAATTAGACATTGGAATCATTTAATATCTATACTACAGTTGATTTTCTCAAACTTTTTTTTTTGTGTGCATGTCATGCTCCTTTTACTTGAAGTTCTACATATTAGATTTAAAGATTTATGATTTAACTTCTGTTTTCAAGGTAAAAATCTAAATGCAAATTGACTTAGTCCAAAATATTTCTAGTTTTTAAAATGCATCTTTCATAGAATTTCCTTTGGTTTTCTGATGTAGTTTTCAGTGAAACTGAGCTATGAATCTGTAATTAATAAATTACCTAACAGGAAAATGAGGGGGAGGGGTAGGGAAAGGAAGAATGGGAAGAAGATAAATTCTAAACATTTACTCACATATTTAGTAAATGCAGAGGAAAATAAAATGATGAGGAGGATATAAAACTGTTTTGCCAAATCCAGCAGTTTGGACAACTTTGATGTCTGTTTTTCTGTAAGTGTTTTTCAAAAAGACATTTTCTTTTCTAGATTTTCGTCTTGTTTTATCTACTTTCATGAATTTCATTCCTTAAACTCTGTTGCTGCTTTCTAGAATTTTAGTTTCTATTTTCTCCCTTTTGCCTTCAAGTGTGTTAGTAGACACTCCTCATATCCCCATTTTTCCATGCAATTATTCACTATCTCACTTGGAGTCTCTAATTCACCTCTTTGCCAGCTGAGTCCTTGTGAGGTTCTGTATTGCAAGATGTCAGCACCACATCTGGGGGAGGGGGAATTCCTCTCAGGTACGGATGGCAACACTTTCCCTCAAATCTAACAACATGAGATAAAACCTGCCTGTGTGTCTCAATCTTAAATGCCACTTGTATGTCCTAGTTCCTAATATTCCTTGAAAATGGTAGGAAACAATATTCTCCCCAGAGGTATCTGTATCCTATTCCTCAGAACTGTGAATAGGTTAGCTGCCTGACAAAGGGAGATTTTACTTGCCCATGGAATTAAGTTACCAATTGGATGGCCTTGAATTGGAGAGTTTATCCTGGATTATGTGTTTGGATTCAACGTGATCACAAAAGTCCTGTAAAGTGTTAAGAAAGAGACAGTGGGATAGAATTAGAGAAGTTGTTACAACGAAAATAAAAAGAGAACAACATTGTTGATTTTGAAGAGGGAGGATCAGTTCACAGTCTAAGGAACGTAAGTAGATTCTAGAAGTCAGAAAGGGCAAGCAAGTAGGTACTCTGCTAGAGTCTCCAGAAGGCAACTTTGTGAGCACCTTGACTTTGTACTGTGTGAGGCTTATGAACCAAGGAACTATAAGGTAGGTATATGGTATTATTTTAAGGCACTAAATTTGTAGTAATTTGATTAGCATTATTGAAGACCAAAAAACTCCCTTTGCACTTCTTTGCTTTAATCTCCCACACTTCCTACTGGCCCTCACCAGTGTTTCTCTCTTGCATGTGTCTGTCAAAGTGTCTCCAGTTATTCTGTGTCTACAGCCAGCACTCTTATATTCTCTGACTCTTTTCCTTGTTTTACCTCCTTATTTTAAGTGGTTCTTAAATATTAATGTTTTGAGTTCAACCAAGGACCAAATAAGTTAGACATTATGTATGCATTTAAATAAAAACATCTCCCCAGATGATTAAATAGGCATCCAGGTTTCAGAATCGCTGTCACTGAAAACTGGGTCTCCCCAGAACCTTTTCACAATTGTCTGCCATAAGAAGTTCTTTCTGAAACAGCAGGAGCTATTAGTTTTTAAATTTAAGTGTTGTTTCAAAAACACTTATATTTTATCTATATGAAAATTATCCCTTTCATTATAGTTCATGGCAATGAACTTTACATGTACTTTTTTCATTCCCCTTTTGCTATCTCCTGTTAATTTGTAGGTAATTCCTTTAATTCATTTTAGTCTTGAAACCTGGTTCATAGTTTTCTTTTTAATTACTGCAGCAATTCTAACATACTTCAATATAACCATCTAAGAAATATACCATCCTCTATTTATTTACTTTTAATTTATTGTTCTTGATCTCTTTTTTAAAATGTTTTTATTGTTATCGAAGCAACATTATTTTATATCCTTGCTAATGTTTTGACAGTATAGAAATCTTTCCCCCACCTCAAGCCCCAAGTGTGGTCACCATAGCCCTTCCTACACCAAAGCATGCATTGTCCTCCACCATCATCCATTGTATTTACCCTTCAACCCTCTGCTTTCAGCCTGTACCACCTCCACCCTCTCTGAAAGCCAAAGATCAATGGTCAGTTTTCAAGGGTTGGTTTTAAAGTTTGTCTTTGTCAGACTCTGTTTCTTCCACACATAAGTGACACCATCTAGTACTTATCTTTCTCCTCTGGCTTATTTCACTCAGTATAAACCTTTCCAGCTCCATCTATGTGGATACAAATGGGATGTGTTTATCTTTTCTGATTGCTGAGTAGTACATCCTCCTTTTATTAATTGAGCTGGTAGCTAATGATTCTAGCAAAAGGGGAAGGGAGGGCCATTTTGTAGATTAACTATTATAAGTACTTTTTACAGTCCTCTGGCAGTCCAAGTGGTGATGAAAAATAATTATTGCTTGAGCTGTGGGTTTGACCACCATTTCTGTTCTATATATTAATGCTCTGCCATTTTCCATGATTTTATTCTTTTACTCCTTGGTCTGAGTGTGTGTGTGTGTGTGTGTGTGTGTGTGTGTGTGTGTGTGTGTGTGTTTTATACATCACTGACATTCCTATTCCACAAAATAGATTAGTTTTTCTAAGTTTTGGCTGTTTTCTATTTAGTCCATGGAATTGAGCTATATCTTACCTCATCTCTAGTTACCTCCCTGTTGTCATCATCAATAGCTCTCTAAAGGTTATACTGGAGATTCTAAAAGTGCTTGCCCAAGTCAATGTAAGACTCCAGTGCTGGAAGGAAACAGAGAGAGTGGTAGCAGTCTACAGGTTTTCTGAGTACTGTTGCTAAACAAGTTGGGCCAACATTCTGTAGCCACCAAAGACTCCTTTTCTGTCTGGTAGGCAGTAGTTGCTGCAAATGGAAATCCACCTCCCTCCCCATATCTATTATTTTCATTCTTTTTCCTCTAAACTATGGAGTGCACCCTTTAGTTCAGGATAGCTGCCAGTTTGCCTGATATGACCTTGCCATATTTTGAAACTACAAATAAAAGAAAATATTCTTGGCCTACAAGGTTTCTTATGGTGTAGCTCCATGCTTGTTATCTCTTTCTGACCAGGCTTCTCCTCTATTTTCTATTTTTTCAATCTCTTTATAATTTGTCACAATATTGAACTGTTCTCCAAGTCTGGGGCTTGCATCCTTTCCTGACATTTTTTAAATTGACCATTTTTGCTTTTTATCTAAGAAAAAACTGCATTTTCTTGTAATATGTGAATAGTACTTTTCTCTATTCATAGTTCTATCAGAATTTCCTTATTCAGAAAATGTTCTCATCTTATTTCATGTTTGTTTTGTTTTGTTGTGATGGGACTTGAACATTTATTGTTTGGTTTTTATTTTCTTAATTCTAGAAGACTAATAGAGAGAAACCATAACAAAAATGATGTTTTAAAGCATATTGGAGGCTGGAAAACTAGTCATAGCCTGTTAAAGCATCTAAGCCTATATTGATAAAAGACAAAAATTGGAAATGTAAGGCAGTATAATGAGACAAAGAAACATTACACTAACCTTAGAGGTTAACTTGAAGTGGGTGTAAAGAGATGGAGAAGTCTCAATGACATAAAGGTTTTTGAGCCCAGCTATTCCAGTTAAAATAGTTGCTACTATAGAGAGTTTGAACCCTGTTATGAGGCATATGGAGTGAGAAGTTTATCAATGAAATCCACTGAACTCTTCTTAGCATGAGAAAAAGCTGATTCTAGATATAAAGCTGTTTTGCAGATGTTATATTAAAATTCTACAATCCCCATTTGAGCAGCTGCTAATTTGCCTTTGACATAATAAATGCAGTCCTTCAAAACTTACACTCAAGTTATAGGTGCTGCTGACAAGTAGAATTAGATATAAGTTGTTAGGACTCTTATTTTCCATAAATGGGCATTTCCAGCAATGCAAGTAATTTTTGCAGTATTTCAGACCCAAAGATAGTCTGTTTGGTGTGCAAAATTTATATTGAATGCGTCACAAATGAATTTGCTAAGCATTAGTTCTACTCCACAGAATTTACCAGGTTTCCCTACAACATAAAATGTAAAGAGATTATTAATAAATGCATTGGCAAACATTAACAGGAAAGCAAATGTGTTCACTGAGAAAATCTGATCATAGGAAATGTTAACACAGTCACAACTTACAAAGCTTTTCAAGGAAAAAATCATATTTTCTCCCTAGAGTCACACTTTTCTATTTATAGTGTTGCTATGTATGCCATACTTGGCAAATATTTTCACACCCTGTTTTGGATTTAAGTTGCCATTCCTGCTCCATTCCATTCTTTCCCAATCATGTCTGTCCTCTCCAACAACTTCTCACTTAAATGAAATAGCAAATATTCATCTGTAACAAATATACACATTTTTATAAAATAAAAAAGGGAAGAGAATGAAATGATATAATAATTGTTTTGTGGATACCTGATTGTTTCCAAAGCCTAATTTGGTCAAAAGGGGCAAGTGGTGGCTTTTTATGGTTGTAAAGTATTCAGTAGAAAGAATTCAGTAGAAAGAAAAAACCTGTCAAATCCAGATGTTCTTATATCCCAAACATAATACTCTTTTTTTAGACACCTATATAAGAGATTTCAGGGGTATGTACTTGGTATCCAAGAAAGATATAAAGTTCAACATCTGACCTGAAAAGCAGGGCACATGAATTGTCCATATCACCACTGATGGTCTAGTGAGAGTATTGTTTGCTGTATGCAGTTCTTGACATGGTGCCTTAGACACTGAGTATAATACAATCATCTCACTATCCTTTAGAAATAGTGCCAACAATACAGTAAAAGAAATGTGAGTGTATCTTTTCTTTTGCAATTGCTTATGGAAGCACTTCTTTTCAAGCCATATTTAGAACTCACTAGAAGCTCATGAATTTAGAATTTTAATACTTAATAGTCCTTAATGCTGCTGATTTTTAACTGGTTTCTCATCTAAATTGATTTAGACATTTTAGGTTAAATGTATTGTCTTTGAGTTTAACATAGCCCTTTCAAAATGCTGCTATAACAAGATATAGATAGTAGCTACATCTTATTTTATGTTCTTTGATCATGCATAGTTTTAGCTATAAGTATGGCTTATGTTAAGTTTCATGTATTTACTTTGTCCTGTGTGTTCACATTGGCTCTAATGCTAAGAACTTAATGGAACTTGCAAAATTCTAATGTGTTAATAGGGAATTGGTATTCTTTACATACTTGTTCAACACTTCCTGTTCCTTTGTCATATCCTTTGTAGGCTCTCCTCAGCATCAAAACAAATTAACTCTTCACAGAAGCAATTGTCTGTACTGTTGTCTTAAGTGGGCTATGTCATAAGGAAATCCTTTTCTTTGACAAGTTCCTTTATATAAATGGTATTCATTTTCCCAATTCATGTACCATTATGATTAACTGGTAATTCACATTACAACTCATATTAATATTGTAGAACATTTCATGCTGATTTTATATACGCTTCTTTCTTGGTAGTCCTGCTATCTGATTATAACTGTCCTTTCTAGGTAATATTGATTAATAATTAACTACTATTCACCAGTGGGTCATTTTAACACTTTGTGTGCCAGTGCCCTTTAAATTTACCAGCCCTTGGGGCCAGCCATTTTCTGTGCCACCACATGAATGGTATAAGCATTCAATAACACACACACAGCTCCTGAACTACTGGATATATTTTAATGAAATTTTAAATGCATAGAGATTATATACCAGAGTAATCAATTAGAGTGTGGTATTGTTCAAAACATGTCCCTCTATGGAGTGGAACACAACAAAATCCATAAATAAAGTGGGTTTCACTTCTCTTTTTCTTGTCTGCACATACTCTACATGGTCTCTGAGGAATTTTCTTGCTCCCAGCACTAACTATTTTCTCTACTTTATGCTTTTTCAGGTCCATTGAAAGTCTTCCTGGTGGGTCCATCTTAGGTGCACGCCTTGTGGGAGAAATGTGAATGTTTTTCTCTCGTGTGTCTGAGATGGGCTCTTCTGGGCTCGTGTCTGGCAATGAGATGGGCTCGTGTGTCTGAGATGGGCTCAACCAGTTTCTGGCTACTTCATGCAGGAATTTTTTATACATAATTTTTTTTCATTGAGCTCTACATACACCCTAAAAGAATTGAATAGGGCTCAGTGCAATAAATACAGTACTGTCTTCTTTGACCACTTTGTGGTCTTTCTCATTATTGTGCAATATGACAGATATTGGTCCGCACGGTCTACTCCCTTCATATACTTGTTGTATTTCAAGATGGACTCCAGCTTCCTTATTCTTTCTCCAGTTTTTCTGTCCCTCTTCTCAGATTCTAGGAGCCGTGAAGAACGAATGGTAGAGATCATGCAAACCTCCCGCTTGTCTTTCCAAATTTGCACGAGAACATATTTTTTTCTTTGGAATCCTGACTGGCCTTTCTGTAGTTTCATGGATTTCAGGCATTCAGGAAGACCTCTATTTACTCTGACAGTGCCACAGATTCTTGTTCTGTTTTGGAGAAGTTTTTAGGCAATGCTTACACTATTATAATAGTTATCCATGTAAACATGGTGCCACAAACCTGTATTTGGCCCTAAAACTGATCTTCCAACTTATTACCCTCACCGGTATAAATTTGAAATTGCAAATATATCCAGTGATTGCTTCACATACCATATGCACTAATATTTCATATTTTGTCAGCTTGGCAGGGTTGTATGTATGAAAAGGCAGTCGCCCTCGCCATGGTATCACGCCCTCATCAAGTGACAGTTCCTGCCTAGGTTTGTAGACACTTGCAAATTTCTTTAGAAGGTTGTTCAAAACTGGTAAAACCTTGAATATCCTCCCTGAATTTTCTGAGACATCTTCATTATTTGAAAAATGCCATGCCTGCCACATTTGGCAGAATCTGTTTCTACTCATTATCTTTGAAAATATAGGAGTTTCTGTTAGAGGGTCCAGTGTCCAGTAATCACTTATTCTGTCTTTGTGCACCTGCCCCATAAGGATAACCAAACCTAAAATTGTTTTCATTTCTCCAACGGTTGTATCGTGCCACTTCAAACTTTTAGGTGATTCTTTGTATTTATGGGCATTTTGCTCATGATAACGATTTGATTCCTCCACCATCATTGAAAGGAGGTCATCCCCAATAAACAAACTAACTACATCACTCACATTTTTTGGATCATGTGGAGTAATTTTCACATCTGGTGTGCCAGCAAATGTTTCTAAAGCAGGAATAATGTCGTTGTCCGACCAAAATAAAACATCACCACTCGTCGTGTTAGTCACACCATTACTGACATCAACTTCAGAATCGGTGGAATACTGCAAAGGTAAAGCACGAACAGTTTTCTTGGTAATTATTATATCTTCATCACTGTCACTTGGCATTTCATTATCGTTTTCTCAGAACTTCCATCAGTTCCTTCACAACTTGGGACATCAGACAAATTATCGGCAAAAACTTGTTTAAAATTTCATTTCTGCTCATTCCCCTTCTGTTCTCAGCAGCCATGATTGCGTAATGGTAACAATAAATGTCACAGGTTTAAAAAACTGTAATATCTCTCATAAAACACCTTACACTTTCACCAAAACAATGTGTAAAGCTTCTAGACTGAGTATGATCAAAGAAATAGCTCCTAATAGTTCCAAATAAATCCACCGTGGCGTGAAAAACCGGAGACTAGATGAACACGTATTAAATACGTGAGCGGCCACCTGATACTGGTGACAAAAACACGTACTAATACGTGAGCAGACAACAAAGTGTTAACAATAGTCATAATTCATGGGACTAACATCTAGAGAGATGATTCTTCTAACATTTATGCTACAGATCTTTGACTTTTTCTCTGACTTAAATGAACTTTACTTCTATAGAATTCTGCCTCCTCTACTCATGTTTACATTTTGGTATTTGATATCATCCAGGATGTACTCATCTTTGAAACTAATATATAGCATGCATAGGACTTCTTTAACAGTGGATGGGTCGCAATTTTCCAGTTACTCAAATAATTATAACAACTCAGGAAGATGAAAATTCACAATAATATTAAAACCCAAGGTGACTGGAAACAGTCAATGCCATAATGAGAGGAGGCAGCATTTGTCATAAGGTGATACCTGGAATGAGAATATCTCACTTGCACTTTCTTCTTGCAAACCTAGTTTTTTCTTCATAAGGAAAACACCAATTGAAAAAAGGCAGAAAACATGTAACACTTATTCAAATGCAAACAGATATAAATGGAAGTAGTAGGCATATTACTTCCCACAGGACCTTTGTTTTTTCCTGAATCTCATTAAAAGTACAAAACAAATGTTTCATACCTTTTTTTCCCCTATTTACTGCAGTATTTTGCTCAAAAGTTTGTCTTTCTAAAGCCTTTTGAATCCTATGTTCTTTGTCTTTTATGATGCATATTATTTTTGGCTTCATATTTATTCTGTTCTTCATTCTGCATATAGAAATATAACTAAGCCTACATTTTTTTTTCCATTAAGAGAAAATTCATTTTCTCATCTCACATGGGTGCTGAAAGTTCCCTCCTACTCTTAACCTCCTGGAGTACTAATTAATATGTACAGTCTTTAGCCCCATTTCTGGAATATAAATCCTTTGTATATGGGGTAAGCCTCTTAATATGATGTGACATCTCATCTGCTCCCTGGCATACATTGATTTTTTTTTTTTGTAATAGCTTGAAAGTCTGAATTTGCTATTTATTTCATATTTATGTTTAAGTTCTTTAAACTTAAAGTTTAAAAATAATGTACCAGAATAAGTATAAAGAATGACCACCCCAAACCATACTGTGCAACTCCTTTGACTCTTACCAGTGGACACCTGTCCTTATTCACATGATATGACTAAAGTAAGGCCTTGGGAAAGGTATGAATGAGAGGATTAGGGATGAGACTAGGTTAGGAATCAGTTTTCATACAGTCTTTGCCTTTCCTTCAAGTAGGCAATGGCCAAGTATGTGAAGTCATAACAGTCTAACATGATGGTAGACTACAGTCTCCTGTATTTTATTACCTCTTTTATCTCCTGTGCTAAAATGACCTAATTACTTGATTTATGAACTTGTATAAATTTCTAAACCTCATTAAGCATCTAAGATATTTAATGCTTAAAATATATATAATAATAAGCGTCATTCGGACAATGAAGTTAGATAGTATATGTCTGCATTTTATTAGACAGAGGTAGACTCTTGACCCAGGATGGGATGATTATCAGAATCTTTCAGAGTATTAAACTTGAATGTCAGTAACATACTCATTTTTTTCCTACTGTGGTAAGAACTATAACATTGGAAATTTGGAAACTATGGTATTTTCATACTAAGTCTTTTATAATTCTGAAGAAGAAGAGATACATAGGATAATCACATATGTAGAGAGAAGAAAAGGTAAGAGATTTTAAAAAGCATCTTAGTTAAATCTCCCTTTTTTCCAGAGAAGATCTTTTGGGTTTGCTGATATAGTTTGTTTTCTTAGAGAAAATTTGCTAGTCTTATCCCGATTTTATGTTGTAAAACTAGCTCCAATTTGTTTCTACAGCTTGAAAACAATCAGTGTTAACTAAAATATCTTTTTTGCACATCTGGTTTTTAGTTACAAAAGCCTTCTCGTATTCTTGCATGTTTCTGAGCATTTGGTTACTTTGTAAAACAAACAAAAAAACTATCTAATATCGTTTTGCTCTTTATTTTAGTGGAGCTAACATTGCATTGTAATATTATATAAGTTTTAGATATGCATTATTAAAAATCAGCATGCATATACTACAACAAGTTCACCACTAAAAGTCCAATTCTATTCTCCTTTATATACTCATCACAATTTTTCTTTCTTTATAGTTTGATTAAATAGTTCACCCATGAAGTCTTCTCTATGTCCTGAGTTAACTTCTGATATATCCATGGACAAATGTACCTAATTTGGGAAAGTTATTTCATTTGTCTCACATTTAAGTACTTAAAATAGTTTTAGCTTCTAACTCCTGTAAGTGAAGTGCCATTTCTTCTTATTCCTTTTTATATTGCCCTTGGGCCTAATATGACTTTGTACATTGTGTGTATTTAATAAAGATTATATATATCCATATATAAAATGGATGACTATATAAGGAAATCCGTTCTACACACTCCTTTAATCATCACACATAGTCAACATTTGTTGAAGATTTACTGTGGTGTATGAGTGCTAGTGAATGTGCTTACAATAGTATATTGGAAGAGGGTATATGGACCTGACTAAATATCAGTGATGAGAAAAGAGCAAGCAAAAAGTTAAAGCAGGAAGTTCAATTTCAGCAAATGTAAGCAGTGTTCCAGGAACATAATTTCATGAGAGTGATCATGATAGATAGAGGGTAAGCTGCTAGGAATCAGGTCAAAAGAGGCCTCTTATACAACAGTAAAGGGAAATCAAATTGCCAAATTTATGGAATGTAAATTAGGTTATTTGGAAGCATATTTACTGGTTAGATCACTGGAGGAACTCTGAATGTATGTGGCTATGATTTTAAAGATAATGCCCTAATGGCCAGAAAGATGAATTCGGTCTCCTGTGGCATCTAGATAAGGAGATCTACTTTCAGCAGCACAGGCTGATCCAAAATTAAAAGGACTGTTAAACACTCTGAATTCATTACTTTCAACTTTTATGTTTGAATATAAATGTGCTATGTTCACTATTTAATTCATTTCCCCACTCATCATCCTTTGGGCAGGAAACCTAAGTTCAAAGATGCTAAACTGGACAGAGATAGCTAATGTCTGTGCATAATTAATGATAAATTATATATGTGCATATGTTTCTAAAAGTTTGAGAAGTGCAAATAAAGACAAGAGTGTGCATTAACAAGTCTGTTTACTTATTGCTTTGTTGCTTTCTTTCATTTATAGGAAAATAATACAGAACAAATTGTTGCTTTTTTCTTCTGAATTTATATTGAAAACATATTATTAATCATTAGTAATGTTGAAACAGTATTTTTCTTATTTGATAACAAATACAAAATTTAAAGGGTGACTAGATTGTGTAAAATCAGAATTACTTGCCATAAAGAAAATTTTGGTCATTTTTATGATTTCAAGTCCTGCATTTGATAACAAGATGTTACAGGTAAAACAATAATCTGCATTAGGGCTAAGCTATCTGGGCTCATGCCTGAAGAGATCAAAATACTCTATTATGTTTGAATTTTTTTCCGTGTAGCTCCCAGAAAATTTTATAGCCTAAAATGATGTGTCAAATATGTATATTTTATGATGAGAACATTTAGAATATTTATGATAATATATCACTAGTTGATCTGTAGTTGATCCCTGAAGTATGAGTATACCTCTAAAATTAATAGCATACAATATAATAAAATTTATAAATACAGGTACATCCCTATAATTCATAAATACAATACTGTATATTTATAATATTTTATTACATGCATCCTTGACATAAGTTCATAAAAGTACTGAGGTTTATTTCAGAATCATCAACATCACTATCATATTGTCTTTTTCTACTTGGTATGTCATGAGTTTTGCTTTTTCAGTAGTGATATTTCTTGGTTTTGACATAGTTTGTATAGTAAAGGGAATAGGCGGGTGTTTTGAAAACTAAGTTAAAAATTAGTTAATTCAATTTCTACTGTATTCTTATAAATGTTGAAATATATAGTTACATACAAGCCAGAAGGCAGACTCAGGTATAAATTGTTTGTTTGTGTACTGGGGCTTTTGTTTGCAAGGAGTAGCAACCTGACTCCAAATAACTTAGGGAAAAATGAGAATGCAAAGTCTCAAACTAAAATAAAACAAGGGCTGGGATGCAGCATGATCCAGGGGTATCTGAAACCAGAGATTTTAGTACATTTGGGGGCTCTATTCAGTAGTGTTGAAATTACTAAAGGAAGAAGCATGATTGCCAAGCTAGCTGAGACTCAAATATCAGAATGCTTTTCATCAGATAGGAACATTGTGTCTTCAGTCCAAGTTGAAAATGGATCTTAAGAGAGGAAATCATTAGAATTGGATAAAGAAATTAGAATTCACCTAGGCAATCAATACAGGAAGACGTTTAATTTAGGAAAGTAGAGGTTTATAAAAACTTAGCTACAACAAAGATTAGAAAGCCAATTTGCAGAAATTCCAGATCCATAATTACAGAAGAACTACTATCTATGGTTTCGGCTTCCTGTAGCATATAAGTGGAGTACATTCTTTGGGGGAAGATGATCAGAAATTGCTGGCAAAACTTATTTCTGCGTTCTCCCAACTCCAATGCACCTACATGTAGTTGTCTCTTCTTTCCACAACTTAGTACAAAACCATGTAAGAATAAAGCTGGAATCCTACTGGCAAAGGAATTTAGAAAATGCAATTTTTAGGTTTTATGACTTATATAGGGAGAGACTTAGAATGGTGGGCGTAGTAGTGATTATCAACAATCTTAGCTACAATCCATGTTTGAATTTTCAGTGAAAATTTTCACCCTTCTACCAACATGTAGAATTAAAACGTACAGTTACATATAACTAGATATAACTCTCTCTATATAATATATAACAGTTAAGTTTATGTTCTCCCAGAATGAGGAAACACAGTGTTTTCTTTTTTCTTCCCTATTAATTTCTGGAGGATATTCATTCCTTTTTCAGTTACAATCATGTTTCGGTATCATGTAAACTGATGATTAAATATAAATGCTAACCAGAAAAAAAACATATACTACATAAAATAAGAACTGAAGGTCAGAGTGGGAATAAGTTAACATAGTTAGAAATAATCTATAAAGAAAATCTGAGAATAAAATATGCAGTTGTATAGTCCCTATTTCTGCAACTAATTATGGCTGAAGCTAATTCATAAAATCCTTTCTCTACTCCCCAATTTCATGTTGCTTTTGCCCTGAGCTAGAAGATAAACTGATCGTGGTTGCTAAATTTTCATTAGGTCACTCAAACTTTATTCTTAAAATCTCTGATCCATTAGAAGTCTTTTGTCTACATCATACTAAAGAAGTTCTGGTATTTCAGTTTGTATTACTGTGCTGCTGGCATTTTATTAGGCAACCAAGTAAATTATGAGTTTTGTTCTCGTCTCAAACTATACATTAAATCAGCATCTCTAGAAAATATACTTGTAATGAATAAATCTGAACAGATTTATTAAATTTATTAAACAGAAATTAATAGGGAAGAATTATATTCTTCTTCCTTGATTCTAGTATCTTTAGAATCAATCCCTTCATATGCTCCAAAGGTTTCTATCAAAATACATTGGACAAGAATCTTTATTTGATATACATGTACCTCCTCCTGGGATAAGCTTTATTTTTTTCCTACTGAGATACTAGGATTTCATACTAATTATTGACCCCAAAGCATTGAAAGTTTGTGACATGTGTCCTGAGTGAAATCAACTTCTGTAAAAAGCAATTTGCTCAAATGAGATCATCAAAGGGTCTTCAGAAAGTGGAGGTGATGATCTAAAGGAAAGTATGCTTATCACTGTAAAATAAGCTTCATGGGATAATAGATTATAATATATTCAGATTATTGAGAAACCGAACAAATGTCTTCATTCTAATGATGAGGGAATATTTTTTTGACAATGTTAACTAAGGACAGACACTTGACAAGGCTGTGAATTTAACCTACATTTTAAATCAGCAACCCATAGGATTGAAATATGTCTCTGATTTTCAGAAATACTGGTCTAAAACAAATCATTCACTGAATCTCTCTGGTTCTTGGCTACAACTTCCCTAAGAATGTAAACCTTGGTCTTAAAATTTTCTGTAAGTTCATTGTAATGTGGCGCAGGCACCATCTGCTTCCTGGGCACCCTAATGCTCATTGTTTCTGCTATAATTTTTTTTTTTTTTTGGTAACAGTCATGGTCATTCAAATCTTGTCTATTATCACACCATTTCAAATAACGAGTTTGTAAATTTAAGCTTCCCCCCACTATGTCCTGTTACCTTATGTACCCTGGTGATAATACATTACTGCTTGCAAATCTTAAGTATATCAGAAAGCCAATCCCAGAATATCATATTTGGGGTTCTTTCTTCAGAATCAACACTCGTAAAGAATACTGAGTAAGTTAGGTTCAATCTGGAAACTAGTCAATTTGTGTATTTAGAATGAAATGACATGGAGTATAGAGTACTAGAAACTTGCACAACACTTCACAGCCTGAGGGAGCAAGCATCATAAAAGCCATTTACCAAACAATCTAAGGCTGTTGACATGACAGAAATGTCACCAAGAGTTTTAGTTGCCATCATCCAATCATCCCTAGTGTGTCTCATGCTGAAACTTTTATGGAACTCTAGTTATAGCAAAGTCTGAGAATTGTAGCTTCAAGATTTTATGTCCCTGAGAATCAAGGATGATCTAAGAATGAAAGGATAGTACTGAATATTAACATACTATATCTGTATAGTCTCAGATATGCTAAAACATTGAAAGTCTTTAAGGTCAACAACAGCAACAGGGGATGAAAGCTCTCTCCACCCCACTGGACAATTTACTGGCTCTAGCTAGAAAACAAAGCTAGACAGAATACATCAAAGTAAAGGGAAAGTAGAAGCATGCTGTTAATAGACTATAATGTTCAGGAACATAACACCCAAAGACCTATTGTTAAATGCAATGTAGAAGATAAAACTAAATGCATGAGAATTGATTTCCTTGTACTGACAAAAAGGTAGTTTAGAAATGTAATTTCAGGATACTATTTACAAGACCATAAAAATATACAGTAAATAGGAAAAACACTAGCAAAAACTTAAGATATTTATGAAAACTGGAAATTTACAGAAAGATATTAAAGACTATCACAATAAATTTAAATGACAAATATAGGCTATCCATAGACCATTAAAAATGACAGTTCTTTACAAATCTTGAGATTATTTTTAATCTTGGTCAACAAATTATAAGATTTAAGTAGAAAAGTGCCAAGTATAGCAAAGATACACCTGAATAGGTTTAAATTTAGATCACATGCTGACCTAACATTAAGAATTATTATAAGCTGGGGCCTCCCTGGTGGCGCAGTTGTTGAGTGCTGTGCTGTGGACCTGTCTGCAGCGCAGGATGCGAGTTCGAAGCCCAGCCAGGGAGAATCCCACATGGTGTGGCAGACCTCTCCTGCCTCACCCGCTGCTCCCCTCAGCAGTGTATTTCTGATCTCCCTGTTCTGCTCCCCACTGTCTCTGGTGAACCCTCTCGCCGCCCCACACCTCTGGCCTGTACCCCAGCTTGTATGTATAAATAAATAAATCTTAAAAAAAAAGAATTATTATAAGCCATAATGATTAAGATGGTGTCTTAAATAGTAACTACAACATAAAACCAAATAGAGTATCTAGAAAAAAAAAACACATAATACCAAAACTTGATTTCTGAGAGGTCAGTTCTTAATATAAATTATGGATAGATTAAGATAGAATGGCAACAAGTTTTACACATATTTATCAGTGTTTATGTACTGCTTAAGATAATCCAAAATTTTGACCGAAAGCATTCTACTGTAACAGGTCACATCAAAGTGAAATTGCACAATACACAGTATTGATAAAAATAATCGAATTACTCAAAAGAAGTACACTTTTCAGACAAACATTTTTCTGAAACCCTCATAGTTATGTATAGTTAGATATATTGCACTATTATGTTTTTTAAATAATAGATGCAACAGGGAGTTGCATAGGCCTCTGCTTTATATTGATATTCAATATAAACTAAAGGCATCAAACTAAAAGCTAATCAATAAAAGTGATTTTTTGCCTGCAAACAACACCAGAGGCTCAGGTATCATCTCTCTGCTGATTTATAGTTTGAATCAGGAATAAAATTAGGTAATATGAAAGAAAAACAGCTGCATGCATTTCAAATAATGTTCATCAGATATTTTCTCTCTCATAATGTTATAAATTTGCAATGTATTTTATGAGTATAGATAATTTCTCTCAGAGATATTTGAAAGACCGTGGGGATTAGGCTAGTATTTTCTTGTGAGAATGAGGAGTTTCTGGTCTTTTCCATCATCAAGGAAGTAAACTGATCACCCTGGTGTAAGTCAGGAAAAAATTATTTTTAAGCATTATTTTGATTGTGGTCTGATGTACCAGTGTGTAAATAATGAAGTGCCCAGAATTCTAATTCACATAGAATTTAAACACTATGATTTTCTCCCCTAAAAAATGCATATTTCATGGCTGTCAGCAATGTCAGTTCAGCACATAATCATAGCTACTGTTTAAAAAATTCATTGAAAGCTGAATCCTTATGTCCTTGTCTAGATATCTAGTTTTCTTTGTCATTTTCCCAAGATGATTGCTTCACTTCAAGAACTATCTCTGCACTTCAGGAAGTAAAAAGGAAAGGACTCAAAAAGCAAACACTTATATTTAATGAAAACAGTTACAAAATTATTACATTTTGCAAGTTTCTAAAATATGCCCAATCAAATATAAATACCACTACACACTATATCTACTAGAGTCACTTTAAAAAGTCATAAACATGATCTTGTTAACATTCTAAAACTCTATCCTCTCTTTCCCCCTTTGAATTCACACTTCTATTCCACTTTCCTTGCAGATTTCTTTACTACATTAAAATGCTTGAAATTTATTTATTGATTGTCCTTTTATTTCTTCAATAAAATATGTATAAAACTGACATTTTAACTTATGTTTTATTTTCATGACATTAAAGATCTAAGTTTTTAAATATTCACTGCATTTTTACTTCCTTTTTTAAAGTATCTTTGCAGTGAAATATTAAATACAAATACTAAATGCATCAGAAACATTTCCACAGCATAAAATTATTCTAATAGATCAAGAAATAGAGCAAGATCAGCAATCAAGAAAACTCACTTTTTACCTTACTCATTGTTTCCCCTCAAAGTATTCTTCTGATTTCTTATTTAGAAGCTAGGTTTGCCAAATTTTGAAGTTTGTATAAATGGGATCACATGTTAAGCACTTACTACTGCAGCTTGTTTTGCTCAAATACTGTGCTTATGGAAACATTCATAGTGTAGCTTGTGGCAATAGGTCATACATTGTCACTGCTATGTGACTACAACATGACTTGTTTTCTGCTTTGCTTCTTCTAATAAGCTGGAACCCGTTTGTGTTGTCTAAGTGAAATGAGAGATAGTTACCAGAATGCCTTTCTTCGGTGGGTCTTGAACCCCAGTTTTTGTCTTAGCAATGCAAACTACAGAAAATATTATTTGACCAGAAGATTTGACCAAAATTTCCGCTTAGCTTCTGATTTTCTACTCTGTGCAGCTCAGGAATTTGGCAACTGCCTTAATTAAAAATCATTATAATGTTAGACTTACTTTCTTGTGCTATCTACATTCTCATAAGGTTATAGCTGCTTGACCAACTTCATCGTGCAAGTTCTGACTTTTTGTATCATGATGTTTTTTTCTTCCTAGTCCCCCAAATTGATAGAATTTCTTCTAGTTTCTCTGCCTTTAGTGGTTTCCTTATCTGAAAAAAAAAAAAAAAGATATATACCAAGAATAATCAAATGACCCTAAGAAAAAAAGCCTGCAGAATTTGCTCACTTCTCTGTAGTTCCCATATCCTCAGGAAGTTGGCTCTTGAGTACAGTTTTCTTTTGGGATTCTCCACTTCCTTCTAATAATTGTGCTGTGGTGGCAATTTCTCTGTGTTTTTTTTTTTTTTTTTGTACAGATCTTCCTCAACCATAATGTTCACCACTAACCTTTATATTGATTTGTCTCTAGTCATTTTAGTTGCCCAAAGTCTATACCCAAATATATTCTTCAAAAAAATTGTATTTATGGGGATATTTTCTGAGCTCTTTCTGTAGCCTTTACTTTAGAATATCTCTTGGTAGGTATAATTCTCTATATATTCTTCTTTCTTGCCACATTTTCTGACTTGAAAATTTGGTATTAAAAACTGATGAAGATTTGCTTTTTTTGTCTCTGATTCTGTCCTTTAACTAGGTATTTATTTCTACTTGACTGTCTCTAAGTATTTAAATTTTTATTACTTTTCAGAGAATATGTTTCAGTGTTGGTAATTCTGATTGATTTTCTCTATAACATATATCCTTCTGATATATCATTTTAACTGTTTTTGCTGCTTAAAACATTTCCATTTCCCTGAATTGTAATTTTTAGTATTTTTTCTATTCTCACTTTGAGTTTCTTTTTTAGAGACTCTTATTATTCATTTGGTGGGTATTCTTTTCTTATCACCTAAGTTATTCATTTTCCTTTTTTTTTATTAAAGATTTATTTATTTATACATACACCCAGGGTACAGGCCAGAGGTGTGGAGCGGTGAGAGGCTTCACCAGAGACAGAGTGGGGAGCAGAAAAGGCAGATCAGAAATACACTGCTGAGGGGAGCAGCGGGCGAGGCAGGAGAGGTCTGCCGCACCATGTGGGATTCTCCCCGGCTGGGCGTCGAACTCGCATCACTGCTGCCGACAGCTCCACAGCGCAGCACTTAACCGCTGCACCACCAGGGAGGCCCCCATTTTCCTTTGTTTTTAATAAAATTTTCTATTTTCATGGCATTTTTAAAATTTTTATTAAAGTATAGCAGTTATACGGAAGAGCAAACATATCATATATGTAAAACTAAATTGTCATAAATTTAATATACCCACGTAATTAAAAAACAGGTCAAAATAGAGAATACAAGCAACACAATAGAAATATTTACCTTTCCAAGATTTTGCTACCAACATAAACATTACCATGACTTTCCACAACTCATTTTAATTGCATTCATTTTTGAATTTTACATAAGTGACTCTTTATATGACACTGAAGTCATTTCCTTTTTTAAGAGTTTTAGCATCTAAAATTTGAAGTTAGATCTTGGCAAGCTCTTGCCATCATTATATCTTTATTATTTGTATTTTCTTTTTGGTGTGTTGCTTTTTTCTCATGTTGAAATATTTTTATTGAAGTAAACTACAAAAAATAGCTATATTATTAAAATAATGGAAAATTAATGCTGAAATATATACTATTTGAGTTATTTCAAATTGTACTGACCATGAATATTCTTTTCTAATCTGGACTAAAGTTAAAGGTATTCCTCCTAATGCTATTTCATGCAGTAGTTTAGAAATTATTATGCATCTGCTTGACATATTTATAGAAGTTAACCAAACTGAATTTTAATTGAATTAAACTGAATTTCCTGTGATTGACTTTGAAACTTGATATTGGAAGATGTATTTAAAGAAGTCTATTTTGATATTACCCTATTAGATAAAATATCCATTTATTACCTCCAACTAGGAAGCTTGTATTTTTTTAACATCAAGAAATTAATATAAATTCTATGGCAAAAAAATAAAGTTAATTTCTTTTCTTTACAATAATTTTATTTTATTTTGTTAAAGATTTATTTATTTATGCATACAAACTGAGGTGTAGGCCAGAGGTGTGGGATAGTGAAAGAATTCACCAGAGACAGAGTGGGGAGCAGAACAGGCAGAATGACTGAAGTACACTGCTGAGGGGAGCAGCGGGCAAAGCAGCAGAGGTCTGCTGTGCCATGTGGCAATCTCCCTGGCCAGGTATCGAATTTGTGCTGCAGTGGCTATGGATAGCTTCATAGTGCTGCACTTAACCTGTTTTGCCACCAGGAGGCTCTCTTTACAATAATTTTAATATAATTTTTTTCTCCTGACTTTGAGTTTTAATTGTAAAAATGTTTGTAAACCATAAATATGTACACAAATATTAAATTATAAGTGCATTTTAATTAAAGTAAGTCATGAGATGATTTATCACATGTAAGTAAAATCAACATAGCTGTTGTGCATGTCATTGTCACAATTTTCCTTAATGGAAAAATTTTATTTCCAAGTATAGTTTCGCTGTATGTTCATCATTCAATAGCAAATTAACGTATGTTTAAACACTTGTCTAATCAAAATTCTATTGCCTGTCTTTCTGTGGCAGCCAATGAGAACTTAAAGCCTAGACAATAAGTTGACAGCACATACTCATTCAATAAATGTTTCTGGACAGTTTCCCATGCCTAGAGTTATATTAGTAATTAAAACATAAATTAGGAATGATGACTTGCAATTTATTTATGGAAGGATAATCATGAACATGGTAGGAATAGTATTTGTTATATTATTATGAGAATGGCCATAGACTAGAATTCTTACATATAGTATGTCAAATTCTTGTAATCACCTATAATGAAGTGTATTTTGCATATTTTATAGATGAATAAACAGACTAAGATATGTTTTGTGGCCTACAATAAGTTAAATATACAGTAAGTCAAGGGGCTGAAATTAGAATTTGTGCTTTTCTCACTTACTGTCCAAACTCTTTCTATTAGATACCATATGGCAATTCAGATCAATTCTAATGCAATATATGTGACAGTGCCATGTAAGCATATAACTAATATTTATGAGGGTTTTTATTTAAGTTCAAAGGTTGACTTATATCCACCTTTTAAATGCCCATACATTGGGATTCCATGAAAATATTGTCTTTGCAAAATTAATATGGCCATTGAATCCTAGCAAATCCTTGATTAAGTTGTTAAGTTACAATATTTTATTCAGTAGCCCTATGTTTTGTTTTTATATATCTATTTCATTGAGTACTAAAATGTGCTAGTGCATTTTTCAAAAGACAGTACTTTTTTAAATTTTAATTTATATATGAGTAATTTATAGCTAAGTCAAATAACATCCAACTATTTTTAATGGCAATGTTAGGAACTGAATAATGAGAATCATTTGTTATACTAAAGTGAATTTACTTCCTATTCCATATATTTCTAGAGGTCAGTAAATCTTTCAATGTACCTTAAAGGCTCAAGAAGATCTTCAAAGCTTGTCTAAGAAAAATTATGCCCATAGTGGAAATTGTTACTCTAGATAAGATCCTGCAACAATCAAGATTGATTCTCCTGAATAACTATGATATCACTGGTATATCTTTGTGTCTCATGTTGTAACAGAAATTAATTAGTTGATTTATGTATGGATCTTAATTATAATAAAAATCAATACATGGTCATCTGAAATCTGGCATTAATTCCACAAAAATAGAAAATAACTAGTACAGTAAAATTTCTTCTAACAGTTGAACATGGTGATAGACTAGAATATCTGGATATTTGGGCCCTTCTTGATCCATTATCAAAATCTAGTTGTCTGCTAGATTTTGACAGGCAGACAACTAGAGATACTAGTAATTTTGCCTTTCTTTGTTTTTTAGATTTTTTTCATACTTTAGAAAGGAAAAATATAAAGTCATATTTCCCCAGAGCAAAATATGATGCCATTTAAAGAAAAACCTGTACATATATTCTGAGGGCTATTAAATTATTTTTATTGAAGTGTTTTTTTAAATATATACAAATACAAACAATATTTTCTTAACTATAAACTACAAAAGCAAAGTTGTAAGTTAAATACAAGCAAAACTAAAAGAATCAATAACATTCTAATCAAAAGAACTAATTTGATGTACAAATGAACATTTTGATGAGACTGAATTGTTCTTCCCTGTACCATTTATATGCTGATACTCTGGCAGGTTCTTGAGAGTTTGGCACATCTATGGAATCGTGTAAAATATTATGAGTGATTCCTCCATTTTCCACTAGCTGAACTCTTGGAAGACACTTTTTTTTTTTATTTATGCATGCAAGCTGGGGTACAGGCCAGAGGTGTGGGGCGGCGAGAGGGTTCACCAGAGACAGAGCGGGTAGCAGAACAGGCAGATCAGAAATACACTGCTGAGGGGAGCAGCGGGTGAGGCAGGAGAGGTCTGCCGCACCATGTGGGATTCTCCCCGGCCGGGCGTCGAACTCGCTTCGCTGCTGCCGACAGCTCCACAGCGCAGCGCTTAACCGCTGCACCACCGGGGAGGCCCGGAAGACACTTTTTGTTTATCATGTTCTGATATCATTTGGTCCCCACATTGCAGTGATGAACACTACTTCTATACATTTTTCTCTTTTAATTCTTAATAGTCTACTGCAGTGAAAGTCATGAAAACAGCAAGACACACACAAGGTAGGATATATTAGCGAGGACTGAAACTGAATAGCTAATACCAGCTGTCATCCAAATTTTTTTTATAAATTTAGAGATAGTCATTTATTGTTATGATGATGATGAAAGTCAAAGGACATTTGCCTGTGTTCATGGGCTTGGAGAGATAGAGGATGCATATTCATCAATTCATCAGTACAAAGAAACTGGTATATTCCAACTGAAGTTCTGATAGATTTTTTCTTTAATCATCTTTTAATATATTTCTAATCTTCAGTGATTAATTCTGTGAGTTTTTTTCATAAATTGACATGCTAATTACAGAATGTATGATAATCTTACAGCTTCAACCTTTTCAAGCAAATCTGCCATGTATATACTAACTTGAAATTTCTATTCTTGTTCTAAAAGAAATTCCAGATGTCAGAGCAAAGGAGATATTTAATTTTCATAGGTTATTTTAATTTCCACTAAATATATTTTTTTGTCTCAAACTTGTTAGAGATTTTAAGCATTGCAAATACTTTCTATCAGTTTGTGGCATATTTTTTCAAATTCTTTAAATTATCTTTTGATAAATATGATATGTCAAATTTGAAAGCAGTCAGTTTGATCAATCTTTGAATATGTGTATGCATGTGTCTTATTTAATATATTCTTCCTTACTCCATGGTGAAAATTACTTTTTTACATGCTTAACAATATAAAATTTGATTTGACACTTAAATTCCTAATTCTTCTGTAATTGTTTAAGATTTTATTTTTATTTATTTATGCATAAAAGAACTGGGGTGTAAGCTAGAGGTGCAGGAGGGGTGAGAGAATTCACCAGAGACAGAATGGGGAGCAGAACAGGAAGACCTATTTGAAATATATTGCTGAGGGGAGCAGCGGGTGAGACAGGAGAGGTCTGCTGTGCCATGTGAGCTGGCTCCCTGGCCAGGGATCGAACTCATGCCACAGTGGCTGCCCATAGCTTCACAGTGCTGAGATTTTAATCCCTTGCACTACCAGGGAGGCCCAAATTATTGTTTTTTGAAGTCACTCTATGACATCTTGTTATGAAAGCCCTAGCAAATTAATCCAATATCACATTTTGGTCTTCCACAAAAGTAAATAGCTCTTCCAAGATCATTTTGTAGTCTCTCTTTTTTCCACTGCTCTGCAGTTCCATGGCTGTCCATATACCAAGTTTCTATTTTTGTAGGGGTCATTTTCTAGCACTTCTATTTTCTTTAGTCTATATGTTTAGTCCTATATAATTCTGCATTATTAGAAATACTACAGCTGGAAAATGTAACTTGATTCAACAAATATTTCTACTTTACCTTAATCAATATTACCATCACTTTTTTTTAGTACAATGTTAGTTTGGATTCACAGTCAACATTCTTAATGAGAATAGAAGGCAAGGCAAACAACAATAAGTCATTAAAAGCTACAAATAACAGAATCACCAGAAATTGGCAAGTTAATTTGAGAAATTCAAAAGTAATTGAAATGTTAGACCTTATTTATTTTTTTTAAGATTTATTTATTTATGCATACAAGCTAAGGTACAGGCCAGAGGCTTGGTGCGAGAGGGTTCACCAGAGACAGAGCAGAACAGGCATTGCGACTGAAATACACTGCTGAGGGGAGCAGCGGGAGAGGCAGGAGAGGTCTGCAGTGCCATGTGGGAATCTCCCCGGCTGGGTGTCGTGTTGCCACTGCCGACAGCTCCACAGCACAGCGCTTAACCGCTGCGCCACCAGGGAGGCCCCTGAAATGTTAGACTTTAAAAATATATGCCATTAAAAGCTGCAGGTAAAGAATTGCCAGAAATTGGCAGGTTAATTTGAGAAATTCAAAAGTAATTGAAATGTTAGACTTTGAAAATATAGTTGGTAATATAAAAACACTCATCAGGTGCCTTCAACAATGAAAACACAGTTGGGTGGAGATGTGGTTAGTGGGAAGATATTTCTAAAGAAGTCATTCTATGTGCTGCACAGAAAAACAGAAAAATGTATGAAAGAGAAGGCAAGAGCTATGAGAGGTGTGAAGCAGGATGTGTCAATAGAGAATCTACAGTGACAGATAATAAAGTAATATTTGAAGGTAAATGACTACCTTTTTTCAGAACTAAAAACAAAATCTCAGTTCCAGGGTTTGTAACATATCACAAATAGAATAAACAAAAATTAATCTTAGTCCTCCCTATAGAAAACAGAAAAAAATATTTTATGCAGCCCAAAGAAACAAGAGCCCAAAGAATGACAATTAGACAATCACGGAGTTCTCAACTGCTACGTTGGAAGATGGAAATGGTGGGATGATACCATCAAATTGTTAGGCAGAATGAATGTCAACCTACCTTTAAGTTCCAAAAATAATTTTTAAGAAAAATTAATTAAATGACTCCAAAATAGGTCTACATTGTAATATATTTCAAAAAGAAGAAAAACAATCCCAGATTAAAGTATCAGTGTTACCAGAAAGAATAAGCAAGTCAAATGACAAATCTGCATATATGTGAGCAGCTCATGACTTGGTCTTCATCTGTAGGAGTTCTCTACCTAAATGAGGCAGACAGGGTTGATTCTCTTTTGGCCTGTCACTTGGGGGAATGACTGAGAGGAAGCAATACTCCTTGTAAGGTTTCTGCCTCTATGTGGCCTCTGGCTTGACTCAGTACAGATTCAGCTATCAGGTTAAAGTTCTCTAATTGGTACACCTTCTGATACCATGTTCTTCCATTTGACTGAGCTCCTGGTTTCCAGCTTTGATTTTAAATCATGCTTTTGTATTTGTGTGAATTTTTTTTTTTTTCCGAGTGTGGGTGTGTTTGTATTTGTCAGGTGGGTTTTGTGTCTGGGCTTGGCGTGATCATCTAAGGGTCTTCCTCTACCTCTTAGAGAGCTTGAATAATATGTTTTGCTCAGATTTGTATGGAAAGGGCACCCAGAGCTCCTAGTTGACCAAGATGTCAGTCATAGTTGTTTAACAGTTTCTCTCATCTGTGGGTAACAAATGTTGCTTTTTTTTTTTAAAGATTTATTTATTTATACATACAAGCTGGGGTACAGGCCAGAGGTGTGGGGCGGCGAGAGGGTTCACCACAGGCAGAGTGGGGAGCAGAACAGGCAGATCAGAAATACACTGCTGAGGGGAGCAGCGGGTGAGGCAGGAGAGGTCTGCCGCACCATGTGGGATTCTCCCCGGTTGGGCGTCGAACTGGCGTTGCCGCTGCCAACAGCTCATCAGTGCAGCGCTCAATCGCTGCGCCACCAGGGAGGCCAAATGCTGCTTTTGTAGTTTTGAAAAATAAAACAATCTCTCTGATGCAAAGTAGGGTCAAAAGGTTTTATTTCATAGAAACAAGCACATCTCACTCTCATTTTTGTGAAAAAATATTCTTTGCAAACATAAGCCACCTTGGAAATAAAATGACTAACATAAGCTTAGAAAATTATAAAGGATAAAAAAGAGGGGTTTTCTTTTCTTAACAATTCTCCAGGACTGCTAATTACCTTTTCGATCATTTTCCTGGCTTATTTTACTTGCCCTCCATCTTAATATTTATTGCTAGGAAACAGCAATACTATTTTTTGCCCTTTCTTGTTTTTTGCTCCAGCTATTTTTTGTTTTTTCTTAAGCTAATAAATTTGCTTTGGTTGCTGTCTCGTACTGTTACCCGTTTAGGAATATCTACTGAGTATCACAGGTCTCTGGTGTCCTTACAACTTTTTCCAATTTTTTATTAATTTTATAAGCTTTGTGTTAAGTGATGCTTTATATCCTTAAAGGAAAATTTATTTCATTATAATACATGTGATTAATAAGTAATATTTGGTAAAATTCTGTTCCTCTGTTTTTAAAATAATAATTAGGCAAACTACTATTTTGCTTTTCCCTTTTAGTATGACTCTTCCACAGAGTCACAGTTCATCTTACGACACCAGTGTCCCAATGACATCCTAATATTATATATTTTTTTCTCAATATATAGTCCATAGCGTAAGGACATGCTCCAAAATGTAAAATATTCCAGTAAGTAATTATTTGTCCAGTTACTTTTTATTTAGAAGGTTTTTAAATGTATACCAAGACCACCAAATAGCAGTGTACTTGTCAATATATTTTACTGCATAAGATGCAGTGCTATGAGGTATATTGTTTGAAGTTGTATTCTCCAGTGTGAAGGTATTTTCCTAATATAAGTTCACATCTCTGAGACCTGCTGAAATATAATGAGTATAAATCATTACTATTTATGAGATAGTCTTTTACTCCAAAGTTACTACCTTGCTATAGTAGTTTTTTCTTCTGCAGTGAGTCAAAATTTTGTTCATATGGATTTCTTGGCTAGAACCTGCATCTTGTGGTCTGCAATTTTTCTTCTATTTCACTTACCATAAAAGGAAAGCATGAGTCTCCCTGCTGAACCTTATTTTTTTTAAGGTGTATCAACATGACATTTTGGTTAGTATATTTTTCAAGGTGTATTGACATGATACTTTGGTTAGAATTTATTATTTTTTAAGAATTTTGGAAGCCTATGAATCACTCTTCTGCTTATAAATTTTGGAATATATGCAGTACTAACACTGTACTAATGTATTTTTGTTTTTGTTTTTGTTTATTTTGCTACTGATGAGTATTGTGTAGCACAGTTTGTCTTTTTTCATGTATTTATTTTTAGAGCAGGTTTGTATTCAAAACAAAATTGAGCAGAATGAAGAGAGACTGAATTTTCAAGCAATCAACACCCCTACACATGCACAAACTTCCCTCTACTGCCATCAACACCCACTTTCACAAATTGTTAATGAACATGACACACTGCTATCAGTCTTGAGTCCATCGGTCATGTTAAGGTTCATGCTTGGTGATGTACACTGAATGGATTTTGACATATATTTGATGACATGCATCCAAAATTGTAGTATCAACAGAATGTTATTGCCCTACAAATCCTCTGTGCTCTGCCTATTTATCCCTCCCTTCTTCCTGGAAAATCCAGATCTTTTTACAGTCTCCATACTTTTGCCTTATACGGAAAGTAATACAGTTGGAGTCAAAGTTTGTGGTTTTTCTCAGATTGACTTCCGCTATTTTCTTTATTTTATTGTTGACTTAATGGTTTGCAGCACTGTACAATTTAGGGACATAAATTCACACTTCAGATGTATGACCACCACCATAATCCTACACTCTAGACTTTTGGGTCCCTGTCCCCATTTGTACCCCATCCCTACTGTCTTCCTCTAGTAGTAGCTCAATTCTGCAATCATATTTCAAGTTTGTTTTACTTAAGTTTTATCTGTTCCTTTGTTTTGTTTCTTTTATTATCTGTATGAGTGAAACCATCTGGTATTGTTCTTTCTCCTTCTGATTCACTTTACTTAGCATAATCCCCTCATACATACATACACACACACACACACACACACACACAAAAAATGAATTACTACTCAGTTATAAAAAAATATATAATCTTGTCAGTTTGATTTCTTTTACTTATCAATATACATTTAAGATCGCTCTATTTCTTTTCATTGCTTCATAGCTCATTTCTTTATAGCACTCAATGATATTTTATTACCTGGATGTATGATAATTTATTTATCCAATCACCTAATGAAGGATATTTTGGTTGATTGAAAGTTTTGGCATTTATGTCATTTATGATAAACTTTATTCGAGTTTCTATAAAACATTCATGTGGAAGTTTTTTCGTGTGTATGTAAGTCTTCAACTCAAGCATAATCGCTGGCTTGTATGGTAAGATTGTGTTTAGTTTTTTAAGAAACTGCCAAGCTATCTTTCAAAGTCATTGTACCATGTCGCACTTTGCATTACCAACCAGCAATGAATGAGTTCTTTGTTGTTCCACATCCTCTCTGTCATGTGATTCTGTCAATGTTATAGATTTGGACCATTCTAATAGGTCTATGTTGGCATCCACTGTTACTTTAATGCAACCATTGTTTTATTGCTTTAGTTAGAAATTTCAGTTCTTCAGTAGGATGTAGACAGAGTGCTGTGAAATGGATGTTCTTGCCTTGTACTTGATCTTAGTGGGAAAGCTTCTAGTTTCTCATCATTAAGTGTTATGTTAGTTGCAGGATTTTTTTTCAAAGATTTTACTTAACTTTGCGTAGAAGAACTGGGGTGTAGGCCAGAGGAATGAAGGGATGAGGGGGTGAGAGGATTCAACAGAGACAGAGTGGGGAGCAGAACTGAAATACACTCCTGAGGGGAGCAGCAGGCGATTGATACAAGAGCGGTCTGCTGTGCCATGTGGGTCAGCTCCCTGGCCAGGGATTGGACTCAGGCTGTCGCAGCAAGAGCCCCTAGGCCACCAGGGAGGCCAGTTGTAGGAATTTTTTATAGCTTTTTTCAAGTTGAGAAAGTTCCACTATATTCCCAATATTCTGAGAATGTTTATCATGATTAGGTATTGCTTTTGATGTGTGTTTTTTTTCTGAATCTATTATCTTATGAATTTTTGGTTATAGCCTGTTGACTGGATGGATTACATCAATTGATTATTTAATCAGTCATGTATACCTAGGTTTAATCCTACCTGATCATAATATGTTTTTGGTTTGATACTTTTAAAATTCAATTTGCTAAGATTTTATTGAAGATTTTTGCATCTATGTTCATGAGTGTTATAGGTCTGTAGTTTTATTTTCTTGTAATGTGATTGTCTGGTTTTAGTAATAGAATAATGATGGCTTCAATAAATGAATTAGGAAGTATTTCTGCTGCTTCTATCCCTGAAGGAGATTATAAAGAATTGCTATAATTTTTTCCTTAAATGTATGATAGAATCATCAGTACTACTAGTGTAGTACTGATATTTTCTCAGGAAATTCATTTTATTTCATTTTAATAGCAATTATTTCTTTTCTTTATATGTTTTTACTGAGTAAAAGAACACCATTAATAATTTCTATCATTTCATCCAATTTGTCAAAAACCAATTTGTTTATATGATTATTATAGTAGCTATTTTCAAAAACATTCTCAGATTTATATTTTTAATACTGTAGGAACAAATTTAAAAACAGGAAATGCTTTGGATAATTAAATATTCTGATTTGGAGCATTATTAAAACATTACACATGAATTGCCAATTTGTAAGGAATAATATAAAATCCAACTGGGGTCCCACCTACCACAATGGAGTCATTTTGAAAGATGTTGTTAAGAAATTTATCCTCTGTAAGTTTCATTTTCTCCTCTGTTTAAGTATTTATTGTTGTAAAGAAAATAAATTATTTTTATGTAAAGCTCCTGGCATATAACAAGTATTGGATAAATATCAGTTCATTGACTTCTCTATTGCTTTCCCTACCCACATAAGAAAGTTATTATTACTGTTTTCTAAAATACATTTCCTCTTAATTTTTCTTTATCACTATCTCTTGTACCTCTTTAACCCTTTCTCCATTACTCTTGTCTTTTTAACTCACACGCTTCATATCTCGTATTAGAGTCTGCTAGCTTTCATAAGTATTTTGCTCTGTCAAGTTGTCTGCTATGTAAGTGCCCCATATTTGTCTTTGATAGTTTTACTTGTTTTACTGCACATAGTTTCCTTGAAGTCTTTCCCTTTTGCTGTAAGCAGCGATGAAATAGTGTGACAGAATCTTAAAATGGTGCTCAAATTTTACCCAGGGTCAGTGCCAAGGTAAGGGACAAGTCCCTGTTAGTGGGCTCTCACCCTCATGCACAATTACAAGACTACTCAGGCTTAGGGCCCAACAACAACAAGGTTCATTTATCAAACAGGAAATTGGGGGAGAGGAAGGCATTTCTAAGACCATAAGTGGCTGGCTGTTTCACCCCAGGCAGTTTCCACAGTGTCTAGAAATCCCAATAAACGGCTGCTTGAGGTGACACAGCAGCAGCCCACAGCAGCAGTCTGAAGGCTGGGCTGGATGCCAGACCAGAGACCAATGGCCTCAACAGCACTAGGAGGTGGTGCCAAAGGATCAGGGACTGTGATAAGGTCTTTGAGATGCTGAGCTGAGCCCTGTGGTCCTCCTTGCAGGTGATGTCAGAGGCAGGGCTGGAGGCAGGTGCAGCAGCCGTCTCTGTGAAGGTCTGTGAAGGTCTGGAGTTCTAAAAGCCTCCAGAGTCTGCAGAGGTCTACCGAATTCCACAGAATTTGTCAGCTAGATGTTTCTTTCACTTTGGAGGCTGTCTGCTGAATCTTACAAAGGCCAGCTGATGAATCCTTTCTTCAGAGTCTGGGAGCAGAATCCTTTTTTCCTGAGGCCAGGTACAGAATGATATAAGCTGACTCTTGCTCTGCCTCATATCTTCTTCATGGTCTCCATCCTACAAGCCTGATTGGACCGTTTTAATCCAAAGCATCTGATTGGACCATGTAAAACCAATAAGCTTGTTTTCCATTTTCAATCCAAACACGTTCATTCAAGGTTGAGTGACAGCTGGAGGGCTTGAATCTAGGTCGTCTATCTATCTAGGTCGTCTTGATCCATTTAGTGCAAACCTGATTGGTCTATTTAGTATCCTAGAGCCAGATATTAAAGGGGAAGAAGCCCAGCCTCTGCCCAGACAGGTCTGCACTCAGGTCAGAATAAGCTGCGGGCCTGTCAGTTCTGGGGACCCATGGCCAGAGCTGGTCTCCCAGGGATGGAGGTAGAGGCATCCTTAGGTGCTAAACTGAGCCCAGCACCTCAACCCCAACAAAGCTACCTTGCCTTGCAGCCTCTGGATGTTATAACTTTTCCTCTTTCCTTATGAGTGAGTAATATTCCATTGTATCTATATACCCCATCTTCTTGATCCAATCCTTGATCAGTGAGCAGTTAGGTTGCTCCCAAGTCATAGCTTTGTAAACAGTGTTGCAATCAACAGCATAGAGCATATACACATATTTGAGTTGATAGTTTCATCTTCTTCAGAGAGATTTTGAAAAGAGGAATTGTGTAGTTGTATGGTATTTCCATTTTCACATTTTTTTTTAAATATATATTTTTATTGTTATTTATGTCTTTTACATTTTGTATTCCCCTTGGGTAGCCCACCACCAATTCACC
>PVIJ01000796.1:0-47762 GCA_004024925.1 Scalopus aquaticus
AGCCTATAAGCTGTGACACTAAGGACTGTAATGCATTTTCAGCACAGTTCTTCAGAATGCCGGGCCCACAGAGCACTCAGGAAATGTCACCCAATGGAACAATGTGGGAACATTGCCCGTCTCTGCCTCGTGGGGACTCGCAGCCCACACCAACGTGGCGAGGACTCCGGGGAGCCCTCAGTCAGTGGCCTCGCCTACCTGTGTCTATAAAGTTCAGGGTTTAGCTAAGCACTGAGTCTTCTTTTCTAATTCCAGCAGTTTTCAATCAGACAGACCTGGGAGTAAACGCTGACTTCCTGGCTGGGTGACCTTGAGCGCGTTACCTTCCCCTGAGCCTCAGTCTCCTCACCTGTCCGCTGGCCATGAAAACCACCCCCACTTCCAGGAGGCGCGACAGTGTGCCTGCACGCAGCAGCTCCTCAGGAAACCACAGCCATGACTGGCCCTGTCATCGTCACAAGGGACGCAGGGGCACAGCGGGCTCGGAGAGTGAGGGTGAGGGCCGCCTGTCTCCTCTGCAGTGACTGTGAGGATGGCCGCATGCCCGCCGTGGGCTGGGCACCAGGTCGGACTCCTCCCTGGCCTTGTCTCCCTGACCCCCATGACTCTGAGGCGGAGCTTCTGCACCCCAGCTGCAGAGGCGGGTTCACCAGGGGTGCTCGGGTGCTCTCCAAAGTGTGGAGTCAGGACGCAGGTGTCAAGGGCACTTTCTAAGCACTGTCCGAGGGGCCCTATGTAGGGCTCTTTTCGGGGGAGATGGAGGCTGCCAGGCGGCTGGGGTGTCCCCTGGGGGTCCAGGAGCCCCTCCGGGTTTTGAAAGCACTCCTGGTCCCTGCTCACTGCCCCTCCTGGCACTCCCTGGCCCCTGGGTCCCCTCTCGCCACCTGCATCTCTCTGGGGCATGTCAAAGCCTCACAGAATGCCTCCTCCAATCACCAGGGAGGTCTCGGGGACCACCTAACTGCCTTTGACACAAAGCACTGGCTCAAATCCGCTGAGAAGCCCCTGGAGGGGGCTGTGGGAGATTTCACTGTTTGTTTCTTAGGAGCTGGCAGAGCTTGCTCCCATTCCCATGAGGGCTGTGTCTGGAATGGGGGCTCACCCTGGACCGAGAGTCTGTCTCCTCCTCCACCACATGGCAGTGCTGAGCAGATGGTGCATGGAGCCTCGATAAACCTCCCAGTAACAGGAGAGTAACACCAAGTGCTGCAGGCTAGGGGGAATTAGTCCCCAGAAGAGGTGATGGGAAGCTCCGGCGCCTGCCCCGAGACGCCCGGGCCTCTCGGTGCTTCCTGAAGTGTCCTGTCCTTCATGCCTTTAGGTCTCTCTCAGCAGCGCCTGCCCCCGCCAACACAGAGGTGGCACCGAAGCCAGCATTTACTCGTGCGCTCCTGTGCCAGGCCTGGTAGCAGCAGATCATCTACCGTCTCATTCCATCCTCACACCAACTGGGAGTGTAAAGACCAGTGTCCATTTCACTACTGGTAAAACTGAGGCTCAGAGAGGCAAAGTGACCCCCAGGTCAGGCGGCCAGAAAGGCAGAGCAGGGGATCTGACCAAGCGGAACTGATACCACACCTTATCTGGAGAGGGGAGGTGGGGAAGTAGCAGGGGGACCCCCAGCCCTCCCCCAACCCAGTGCCCCTTACCTGCTTGAGGATCTGGGCAGCCATGGTGTGGCTGCAGTCGAAGATGATGCGGAACTCTCGGCCTCGCTTCATCTCCTTGAGCAGTGGGCGCGAGTCGTCAGAGTCGAGGGGGAGCTGGCGGATCTTCAGGCGGATGTTGTATCTGGATGGGGCCATGATGAGCTCCTGCAGCCGGATGAGCCCTGGGGCGACAGGGATGTGTGTGCACACCTGTGTCCACGGCCGCAGGCACCCGCAGACTGGTGCACGCACACACCACAGCCGCAGGACTGCAGACACAGACACGTGCCCACGGAGTATGTGCGTGAGCACAGCCACAAGCGTCCAGACATGGTATGAGCATGCTCAGGCACAGCTAAGTGTGAGCAGCTACACACACCTCCACGTGCATGTAGAGGTATATGCACAGACAGAGAGAGATCCACACACATGCATGTTTATATGGACAGGACACATCTTAGGCTGACAAACACATGTGCAAATGCAGATAAAGGTATGTGCACACACAGATGCACGTACACACATGTAGATTCACAAGTAGGCACAGACAGGACAGCAAATTCCCACAGACCACACCCACCCTCTCCTCTCTTAACCCAGGGTGAATGAACGGACAGACTATGGAACCTGAACCAGAGATCACCCCCATCCCTGCAACATTATGAGGCTAGGGACCTGCTGCCAGGCTGTGGGCACAAGTGGTGGCTCCAGGGGTAACTGCATTGACCGCTGGGCTGGGGAGGTCAGGTGCTATTTGTGCCTCTCCCCATGCTCCCAGGGCATCTGCCTCTAAGACCAATGCAACCACCTCCTCCACAAGGTCAACCTCTATTGATCTGTCCAAACCCTCCCTAGACCCCCTCAACTCAGTGGCCTGTCCCCTCAGCATTAGCCTTGTGTCACTCCAGTGTCCTGCCAAAAGCTCCTCAACCTCACAGGCTTGGTCCTTTCGCCCTAAGCAGCGGGCCTGGCCCTTAGGCGGCACTCAACACAGAGTTCCATAATTGCGTGACTTGCTTTTTTTCCTCCCCATACTGAAAAATCCATCCTCCACCTTAGCATTTTGCAAAACCACTTAATCTGGGGACTTCCAGGGAAAACTGAATGTCACTTCCTAGAAACAAATGACTTGCTTAGGTCTAATTAAGTTCACTTCTGTCCTTATTTCAAGGTCCATTCTTGCTGACTCCTCTCTGCCTAGCCTGGAAGCAAGCTTGTTGCTATTCTTTGCCTACTCCGCCGGGCCGGGGTCCCACGCGGGCCATTTGCTCCCACTTGCTTGGTTCCCTGCTCATGCTCAGAGCTCAGTTTCTGCATTTGGCTGCGTTGTACACTCATCCATTTCCCCAAAATGGCACTCTGGTTTTCCTTTCGGGAACAACTCCCCTGTGCTCAGCCCCTGCAATGCAGCAGGGGTCTGCCCCAGCTCCAGGGGCGCAGCATGGCCAGCCAGCCCACACACGGCTCTAGGCATAGGGTGGGCTCAGAGACACATGTGACACTGGGGAGTGACTTCCAGGAACTGTGCCAGAGCAACTTGTACCCCTTTTCCGTTTAACTTTAAATAGGGAGGATGAAAGTCTGTGGCTCACCATGTAAAACCTGGGAAGGATTATAATAGGACAGAAGTTAGGAAGGACAGAACGAAAGTGAGTCCCGATGACACCCATTTGAGCCTCTGCACCAAAAGGGACCTGAAGCTGAACTTACACCTGAACTTGCCAGTCAAGACAACCTACAAACCCCCTCCCCTGCCCGCTCTTTGTGTTTAAGCTATTTTGTGCTGGATTAAAGTTTGCAATCAGCAGTCACAGTGTCCTTTATCTGGAGAGCCCCCTCCACTCCCAGCCCATTTGAGGAGGCTTCCAACAGAGAGTCCCAGTTTCCAAAGCCATTTTCTGGTACATGTGCCTGGGTCTGTTCAGTCTGTCATTCCTATTCCTAAGGGCCGAATGCCAGGAAAGCCACCTGATTGGTGCCCAGCATCCACTGGCTGGAAAGGACGAAGAGAAACCCCTGAGGTGAAGCCTCCTGAGTGCTCCCAGTTGAGCTTTGTTGTGACTCGACCGGGGGCCGGCAGCGGGAGGCCCCCGCGCCTGTGTTGGGAGAGCCTGTGGATCAACAGGTGCCCCAACTCTCAAAGCCAGACTGGACGGTGAGGGGGAGGGCAGGACCTCGGGTCAGCTGATCACAAGCTCTCCTCAAACACACACCGGCTTCTCCCCTCCCCGAACTGATCCCAGAAACCCTTCATTTGACTGAATGGTGCCGCCCACTCATACCTGTTACCTCCGAGGCCCTGAGTGCACACTCTGCTCCCTCCCGCTCAGTTTTCAGGCTCACATGCAGCATCAGCAGGCATGTGGGTTTTGGAGACTGGGGACACGAGGACAGGGCCAACCTGGATTGTGGAGCAGAGGCCGCCGGAGCATCTTGTCAGCCAAGTGCACTGCCCCGTGTAATGTAAAGTGACCCACATTCTCCAGCAGCAGATGTCAGACCTCCTTCCCATCAGTGTATTCCCAACGGAGGCAGGAGGCCCAACTCCCCCACCCCAACAGAGCACTTGGCTCCTTTGTTTGCCTGAGACGAGCTTTCCTTCCTGGCTGCTTCCCTAATCAATCTCTCTCAAAATATCTGCAGTGAATCATGGTTGGCGGCATCATGCTTTTCATTTACAAAGCACTTCTGCACTCATTACCCTACTTAACCACCCCCCTGGCCTCGGCGGCGTGCCGAGCAATGCTACAGACAGAGAAACTGAGGCCTATGGAGTTCAGTGACTTCCTCCCCCTCCCCACACCCAGCTCTGGTAGCCTCCTAGCAATGAGGTCAAAATTTGAGACCCAGGCCCTTTTCTCCACCCAGGGTTTTTCTGGGCCCCTTCCTTTGACCTGGGCTTGTCTTTGTGTTCAGACGAGTCAGGAGGGTGGCCCAAGGCAAAGCTCCGAGGGCAAACACTGCTGACTCCTCTGATGATCATTCTCATAGCGTCATGGATGATTTGGCTTCTGGAAATCACAGGCCAAACGAACAGCTGAGGTTGCTTACATCCCTACCACCCCCATGATCGCAGAGGTGCATAAAGTTACTATCAGCCGTCCAACCTCAAGCCCTAACCCCTATTTTGCTGCCTGCCCAATAGGGGTTGTGCCCATCTACCAACATCTGCCCCTGTGGTCATAAAGACTCTTGCCCCTGCTTTCCCCTCAACCCTACCTCCTGACCAGTCCTGGTACTTCTCCAGGTGGCCCTGGGTGGCACAGGGCACCTGCCCCTGCCTTGAGGGCACTCCAGTAACACTCCTGCAAATGTCATTGTCTTCTCCGGGCCATCTCTTGGTCATACCTACTAAATCCTGGGTACATTTTAAAAATTTCCCCTGAGGTACATGGCAAGGGTAACCCTAATTCTTCACCCTTCCCTATAGCCACACCTTTTGCCACGTAACTTTGTGCCTTCCATGTGGGCAGGGGGCGTGGACCACCCATGACACTGGGCTCAACCATGTGACCTGTTCAGAGCAACAGGGTCTTAGCAGGCATGACACAGGGGACACTGGGATGGTGCCCTGTGCACCTGTGCCACTGTTGTGACAACTGCCTGGGTTAGCCTGCGAGGATGCGAGGCACACTGGAGGAGACCCAGTCACACTGTCACCCCAGCCCTGGCCAACCCAGATCACCCAACACTCAGCTGGCCGCAGCAGATCAGTGGTCCGGCTGAGACCAGGAAAACCGCAGACCAGGCACTCAGTCTGCAGACTTGTGAGCGGAACAGAGGCCTGTTGTTGGAAGCCACTGAGTTTGATGAGCCGTGGGTTTGTCAGACGGAATGACTGTAGAGGCGGGTAAGCGATGCGCCCCTGCTTGCTGAGAACCTGGCTCGCCTGGTTGGCAACGTGCCAGCCCCAAGAGATAACTGGACTTGGTAGGCGCCACTCAAGGGCAGTCCCGTTCCTGACTGTGCTTAGGGGGGCAGGCATGGGCCCAGGGAGCTCTGCAGGGCGGTGTGCTAGAAGGTTCTGAGACAGAGTCTCCTCCCTGGTAGAAGGTATGAGTCACACTAAGAAAACTCCCTTTGGCAGCCACCAGCCTCTCCCCAGCCAGCTGTCCTCTGTGAACACCGCGGCGCCCAGCCCACCTCCCCCTCTGCTCACACTCCTCTCCTCTGTGACACTGCACAACTCCCCTCATGGCCCATCCATCCGCAAGGCCCTGCCCATGGCTCGCCCCTCTGGTCAGCCAGCCAGACTCACCCAAGTCCCAGTTTCCTCTCCGCAAGTGCCTTTAGCTCTGACTAGAGGACGCGGCACTTGATTCTTAGTTCGGATACCCCAGAGTGACCAAGGTCCTTGGGGTAACCTGCTCCCCACAAGTACCACGAATTCTCAAAAGAAGATGTGAAACCACATCCTCATTTCTTTTTCTTTCTACCAGTGCCCAACATACTCTTTCAAGCAAATACAGTTTATTTCAACTTGACTTTCAACTCAACTCAATTCAACATCACCATCGTACCGGACTCTGTGCTAAGCACTAACAGAAAGTTCCTGGTCTGCAAGCAGAAACAACTGGAAAGGCTGGAAAGGTAGACACAGAGGCCTGTTAAAATAGGCAAGTCCACAGGGCTGCAGAAACACTGGGGGTGACTTGGAGCTGAGCAGGAGCACCCCTCAAAGGTAGAGAATCATGCTGGGAGCACTGGGCCAGGCTGGGGAAGCCCTGCCTTCAAGGCTCTCTAGTCTGGTGCTGTAGCAAAACTTAGGAGATGCTTGTAGAAGCCTGAGCTAAATAAATAACTTTCTGGCTGTCTTTTCTGAGGGATTCTCTCCCCACAAGTCCCACTACCCATTAGGAGGTAATCAAGAGCTGACATTGAATCGCAGGCAGCTGAGAGCTGGAGGGCTCTTTCAGGCTGGATGCTGGAGCTCTTGACTTGACATGTGGGCAGAGCGGGGCCAGATGGGTTAAGTGACTTGCCATGGTCACTCTCTCTTAAGATGTGGGCTAAGGAACGTCTGAGAACTCGAGTCTTTGGGAAAGAAAGGGGAGGAGAGCAAACAGCTCTGTGCTTCTCAGTGAGCCCGAGTCTATACACACGTAACAGCAGCTTGTGTCCAGAGTCTGAGCGCGGGGCCGGCACGGAACTGGGTCTGCTCGCTCCGGATGGGAATGTGCAAGCAGAGGAGTGCAGGGGCTCGGGGGTGGGGGTGGGGGTGGCTGTGCAGGTACAGGTGCAGGGGCTCAGGTGTGCAGGTAGGAGTGCAGGTGCTCTGGTAGGTGCTGGGTGCAGATCTGAGCATGCCAGGGCGGGGTGGAGGTGGACTTTGGAGGTGAGGCAGGTGTGAGGGAGACTGGGGCAGAGTGGGCTGTGCCTGCAGCTAGGAGGGAGCTCAGGGATGAGCGACAAGGTAACTGGATGGAGCTTGGCTGACCGCCCCCGCCCTGAGCAAGTGCAGGGCTTTCCCCGGGGCTGCTAAGTGGGCCACGCAGTGAAGCGCCCACTCCCTTTCCCGGCCCGGCCCCGCCAGGCCTGAGCACCCACCTGTACTGTCGTCGTAGACCACGGTGGCCGACCGCCACTTGAGGTATTGGACCAGATCGAGGATGGCGTGGCTGAGAGAGGCGTAGTCAGGGTAGAGGTTCACGTAGAAGGTATCCTTGTTGTCCAGTGGGTGGTGCTTCCAGCGCAGCTGGATGTGGGGCACCTCCAGGGCATTGCAGATGGACTGGACGGCGTTGGTGCAGGAGCCCTGCGACGGCCCGAAGATGGCCACCACGCCCAGTGCCAGCTGGTCACAGGCTGCGGAGATGTGGCAAACAGCACAGGGGTCAGTGCAGGACCCCTGTGGGGTTGGGGGCCATGCAACTGGGGGCTGATGGCGAGGGCGCAGTGATGGTGATGACCCCATAAACACCCCCAGAAACTGGAGCCCTTAAGGGGTGACCACTGTCAAGCTCTGGGAATCTGCTTCCTTATCTGGACATGGGCTGGAAAAGCCCCAACCTCATGGGATCACAGGCAGGCCCAGGGAGGTCTCGTGGGCACGACCCTCGGCACAGTGCTCACGATACCAAAATGATCACTTCTAAAGCTGACATCACTGTGACGAGCAGACACAGCTCCGCACCCATCCCTCGGGGTGGGGATGTGAGAAACAAACAAGAATCAAGCACCTGCTGGCTGATGACTTGCACCTCCAGCACTGGCCCCTCCCTGACACCTAACTGGTACCTCTCACCTCCGCTCTATACCACACCGTGTCCAAGAGGCATCTCTGACCTATCATGTCCACACCGTAACCTCTTTCCTCTAGCCTCCCTGTCTCGGCGAGTGGCGGCTCCACTGTCTCGGTGGCTTATGCCAAATCCTGGTTCCGACTTGATTCCGCTCGTTCTCTCGTACCGCACATCCCAGTTCACTGGTAACTCCCGTTGCTTCACCTTTGAAATGTATCAGAACCTGACCACTTGGTGCCATTCCCAGCCTGGTCCAAGGCACAATAATCATCTTTCAGTTGATAATTATAGAAGTCTCCTCCCCCTAGTTCCAGCTTCCTCAGTAACCCTCCCAGCCATCTATTCTGTGCTCAGCAGCTGGAGAGAGCCTTTCACAGCTTAAGGTGGAGGCGTCACTCCTTTGCTCCAAGGGTCCTGTTCACTTGTGTAAAAGCCAAAGCCCCTTACAGTGTCTGGTGAACCCTACTGCCTTTGGGGGGAATCTGCTGGAACCACTGGAACATGAGGCAGGACAGCCATGGGTGAGCAGAGGGCATCTCCTGGGTGACTCCTCCTGATCAATGCCAAATGCAGAAGAGGACAAACAGCGGGGCACAGGGCACCTTCCTGGGACTGGAGGCCAAGTCAGGAAAATGCAGTTTTGTCCCTGCTATTGTCATCCTGGCGCCAATAATCTGGGGCAGCACTCTGTGCAAGAGAACCCTGCCAACCTCACCTGCCCAATCTCTTAGATCATGCCCCTGCTCTGGCCCAGCCTCTGGCTAGCCTGTTTGACTGAGATAAGGAAGAGTGGTTTTGACATTGTAAAGATAATGACAAAGGTAGCTGTAATGGCAGTTGTGATGGTAGATGAACAATATCGTAAGATATGTTTGGTGATGATAGTGATAACACTGATGAGAGTGGGACTGATGATAGTGCTGATGTGATGTACCAGTGGGATGGTGATAGTGGGGTTGCAATGATAAATATGTCAGTGACATAGTACTAATGGTGATGCTGATGGTAGCAATGCTGATGGTGATGTTGGTATTGATGAAAGAGAAGGTGGTAACAATGTTGACGGTGACGCCGGTAATGGTGGTGATGCTATGGGTGTTGATGAGACTGGTGATGTTGGCAGGGATGTGAATGGAGGTGGTGGAGGAATGGTGAAGATGCCAGTGCCCCCACTGTAACAGGGAGGATGACAGTGGGAGTAACGATGGCGATGCTGGCATAGATGAGATTGGTGATGAGGATGTTGCTGTCACGGCAGTGATGGTGAAGATGGTAGGAGGGGGCGGTGATAGTGGTGGTGATGGTGTGAAGAGTGGAGGTGACGCCATCGTTGAAGAAGTGACAGAAATTGGTGTTGATATTGGTGACAATGTTGGCAATGTGATGACGGCCATGTTGGCTTCCATTCTGCCAGAGGTCCAGTGACTGGTTCTCACTGTAGGGGGGGAGGGGGCCTGTCCTGCCCTTCGCCTATTTCTTGGCTGCTCTCCACATCCCTTTTCCTGTCCCTTCCATGTTCTTTCCACCCCCTGAGGATGTTTCATCCTGGAAGAACACTGTTGCCCCAAAGGAACCAGCGTAGGATTATGGTAGTGGTAGCGGTAGCGGCAGCGGCAGCGGCAGCGGCAGCGGCAGCGGCAGCGGGCAGCGGCAGCGGCAGCGGCAGCGGCAGCAGCAGCAGCAGCAGCAGGTTTATTTCCAGATGTTTCCAAGGCAGCAGCAGTCCTTGTTCTGGCAGCCCTGAGCACATAGACTGCAGTAATTTCATTATTTGTGGCTTCAATTTTGAATCCATTTTCTGGTCATTGTGCAGTAACTCAGTGGTTCACAGTCTTTGCAGGCGGCCACAGCCTGAATGCAGACCCCTCCCCCTCTCCATGGCAATTGTAGTTATAGCAAAAATTATCCCAATCAATTTGTGTCTTGAAAGGAATTGAGCAGCCCAGAGAATAAGTGAAGGCAGAGGAGCCTGGGGAGTGCTGGGTCGATTCCAGGCCCGCTCGGTCAGGCTTGGAAAGAAACAAGCTACCCGAGCTGCTGGCCCGGGGGCCGCCTGGCAGCCTCTCGTCTTTAATTTTCCACAAAACATTTAAAGATGAAGACAATACATGAAAGACCCTTTTAATGGGGAAAGGCTTCCTGGGCCCCAAGTGGAGGGAAGGACTAATTCTACCAGGCCTGCAGGGGCAGCGGTGCCAGGCTCCGTTCCTCTGCCTCCCTGCCAGGGCCTGAGGGGGCTGGTCCAGCAGGTGGAAAGAGGAGTGGTGAAGGAGCCTGCACCCACAGAGAAGGAATTATCATCAGGTTAATTAGAATTAGGCCCAAGTTCACCCCCTGCAAGAGTCCTAATGATGCTCTCAAGGAATACATTTTTAAAAAGCAAAGATCAAAAGAAAACATGAAAATCACGGGAACTTGGAGCTCCCTGAGGGCTGGAGGGTGCTTAATAGGGAGCATGATCCAACAGCAGAAATGCTCCTGGGTCAGACAGCGGGATTTCCCACCACAGCAGGGGTCCGTCTCAGGTATTATCAGAGGGAATTTAAGGGAGAGTGATGGTAGAGAGGAGACACAATTTTTGGAGATAAAGCGAGACAAAGTGCATTCATTTTAAACACAAACCTTCATGAAATTTACATCTAACTGCACTTATGTCACTACTACTTGGATCAAAATACAACATTTCCAACACCTAAGAAGGTTCCCCTTGCCAGGTACTATCCACTGCACACGACTCCCTACTCAGAGCGAACCAGTCTACACATGCCACATCAGATCTGGGAAGCTCATCTGTGACGTGTGTGACAAGATTTTGTTCTTTTTTTTTTTTTTTTGAATGCCATTAACAATGCCTTTGTATAAGTAGACCCCAAGGTACCCACTGTCCTTTTGATGGACTTTTAATTTACTTCTACCTTTTGGCTATTGTTCATAACGCGGCTAGGACATCCCTGCAGGTATATACATCTAGCTCTAGGACATCTTCTGAACATTTCCCTGAGAAGATGGACCAGTTTTCACTCCCACCAGCATCATGTGGAGAAAATAAATCTCAACCCCTACCTCCCACCCAACACAGAAAATCAATTTGAGATAGATCATAGAGCTTACTATGAAAGATAAAATAGACCTTCTAGAAGAGAACACTGGAGAATATCTTCATGACCTTAGGATAGACAAAAAAAGAACACATGGTAGAAAATATTGATAAATTGGATTTCCTTAAATTAGTAACTTTGCTCTTCAAAATATACTGAGCGTGAAAAGGCAAGCTCATAGCGATAGATGTAGGCAACTTATATTTCCAACAAAGGACTCTCACCAGGATATATAAAAAGCTCCGACAAATCAATAAAAAAATGACAAGCAACTTGATTTTCAAAATTGGTAGAAAGGCTCAAAAAGGCACTCCAGGAAAGAGAAGATTTCAATGATGCTAGCATATCACAAGTTGTTCCACATTTGGCTCCTCAGGAAAATACAAAACAAAGCAATACAGATGCCCACACAGTGATCACCAAAGTGGCCCAAATTTTAAAACAAGACAGACTTTATCAAGAGTTAGCAAGAGAGTAGCACAGCTGTCCCCTCAGCCGTTGCCAGGAGGAATGCAGAGCAGCGCAGCAACTTTGCAAATTTGTTTGCTGAAGAATTGTTAAATTGTGGCATATTCATACATTGGAACACTGTACAAGAGTGAAGAACAGTGGGCCGCTGCTACATTCTACACCACAGGAACCGCATGGATGCATTGCAGGGTGAAAGGGGCAAGATTTGCAAAAGCACAAACTGGTGGTTCCATTTATATAAAATTCAAAAACAGGCAAGAGGAGCTTCTGACAGCAGCAGTCAACAATGGTTCTACAGCACAGCAGTGAAGAGGCAAAGGGATGTGCAAGGCAGTAGAAGAGACAGACAGTGATCACACGCACGCACGCGCGTGCACACACACACACACGTCAAGGCTGTGAATGAAAGTCCAGAGTGTAATAAGTTGGAAGCAGGAGATCTGATCTGATCTGGGATCTCAGGGAGGGCTCCCTGAGGACCCCAAGTTTGAGAGGAGAAGGATGAGTTAGCAAGACAAAAGTCAGGGCATACATGGGGTGGGGAGGGGGAGATACAAGTAGAGGAAACAGCCAGTTCGAAAGCCTGGAGTGAGAGGAAGCGCCCCCCGCCCAGGTGGTGCGAGGGGTGACGGCAGGGATGGGTCAGGACGGTCATGCCGGGACAAGACTGGACAGACTCTTGCCCTGATCTGGGGAAAGCAGAGTGGGTGCCAGCATCCAGGGTTTTAAGCAAACAAGTCATGTGACCCAGTGTAGGGCAGGGAGGGGCTGTGGTTCTGATCACCGGGGTTCAAGGCTGGAATTCCAGAGCTGGACGTTTCTGCTTGGGGCTGCTCAGCCATCACCTGGAAGCCCCCGTGGGGTGGACTGTGAGTCCTGCAGGAGGACGTGCCTCTGGGGGCGCAGAAGCCCGGGCCTGGGCGTGCTGCCGGCTGGGAAAGTCCCCACACTACACTGCAGGTGCCCTGCTGGGGAGTCACTGTACCATTTTAGTGATTTTTAGGAAAAATGGACAGAAGATCCAGCATTGCCCTGGGGTGGCTGTGCCGTGTGGGCCTCGGCATTGCGATTCCAGCCATTTGTTCTGTGTCCTGACCTTCTCCCTGAGCAGCTGTGCCTGAGCTCAGCCATCCTGTGCCGGACGAGGCCAGGCAGTGGGTGCCAGCAGGAACTCCCAGCAGAGGGTGGAGACCTGACTGCACAGTGCTGGCCACAGGGCAGGGACTGAGAGGGTAGGGGCATGGGCAGGAGGAGGGCACATCAGCACAGAGGGAGAGGTGCCTGGCAAAGGCTAACAGGGTGGGGGATCTCTAGTCATTCTGAAAGTTGGCTCTGAGACTCAGGGGAATGGACTAGAAAAAAATGTCAGCAGTGACCATGTTCAATGTTAGGGGCCTCTGACCTTGAGTACACAGGGCAAGGAGGAGCGGGGTAGGTGGGGCAGGGGCCAGCTGTGGGAAAGTACATTAGGCCTGAGGGCCCTGACCTGACAGTTCAGCGTGTGGAGAGCAAGGCAGCTCGTATAGTAAGAGCAAGGTCGTTCTGGCACTTCCTATAGTCCAGGCACTGTGCTAAGCACTTCACAAAGGTGTGCCCATTTCACAGGTGAGAAAACTGAGGCATGGGCATTATGTCCAACGTCACACAACTAATATCAGAGATGGCCCATCAAGTCAGGCAGTCTGGCTCCAAGGCCACGCTAGCAGCCTCTCTGAGCTTAGATGTTTATCCACAGTGGCGTTTTGGGGAATAAGCCAGCAGCAGGCGGTGCCTTGGCAAGTCTGCACCTGGAAACACAGGGGACCTTCATAAGCTACAGGGAATCTCTCAGAAAGACCCCCAAGGGTCCTGTATGGGTGGACTTCTATTCTCCCTAGATGCATGGATGATGCTGTCCCCAAGCTTAGCCGACAGGTGTGCTGGACAAAGATGCACAGGCTCCCACACCCAGACCTCACATCAGTGACTCACATAGTCATTCAACCATCACTTGACTGAGCACTTACTACACGCCAGTGTTTTAGGTGCTGGAACTGTATCAGCTCACAAGAGAGAGATTCCTTTTACTCATGCCGGGGAGAGGGGGTAAAGACTTTAAACACATACAATGACTCAGCTATAAAGTTCCCTGGTAGGGAACTTGAAGAAGAAAAGTAGGGGACTATGATAGTGTATTATAGGGAGAATGACCTAGCGCTGCCTGGGAGTCAGATTGCTAAAGCCTAAGATTTTTAAATGGAGTTTCATGGAACTGCAGGGTTCTATGGAAGTTATTTCCAGAGTTGTCTAAGCCTTTATATTAAATTTCAATGCATATTTTATATATATATATAACATACATATGTATATATGAATTATAATATATGTTATGTATATATTATATATATGAACCATATTTCCTAATGCAGTAACCAGGAAGCACACTTGTATACTTAAATGTGTTACATGCCTCACTGGAAACTGTCAGTTCATTCCTGCATTGACAGTTTACCTTGTTTTGTGTGAGGATCTCGGAACAAAATTTTCAATCCTTCTGTGCAGTTATTGGAGTATATTGTAAATGAGTTACTAATGAGGACAGATGTAGCCCAACATTTGTTTTTATTTTACTTTTAGTGTTTATGTGTGTGTGTGTGTTTGTGTGTGTGTGTGTGGAGGGGACTTTAATTGGATTTGCTACAACTTATTTTTATGAATTATGATTTCTTTGTTATTATGTAGACAAAACAAAATATAGAAACATATTGAATGCTGAGGCCCATGCCAGACTTCAGGAGTCATCCATGGCCCCTGGGGCCAAGTTGTCACAGTCACTGAAGCAGTCCTGTTGTTGTCACTGTCTTTTTGTGGCGTGTAAGTGCTGCACGTTTGAACTTGCACATTATAAGTTTGATATAAATACTTTAAATATTGAAAATTAAAGAAAACCTCGCTTTAAAAATGCCAGATTCAGTTCAGAGGTATGGGAGACCAGGGCTGGCTTCCTTACTGCTAGGCCCCAGCCTCATCTCAGAACACCCCCCTTACCCCCTGCCCCAATCCTGTGATCCCTCATTCCCTCACAGCCTCTGTGAGTGACCTGGGTATCCTGATGAAGACTCACTACTCCTGAGGGAAGACACAACCTGAGCTGACCTGGAATACAGGCAGGATCCCAAACCAGGAGAGAAATACCCTAATACCCATGCCAACCCAGAGCGCTAGCCCATTTTCAGGACCTTGGATAGCAGACAGCCCTGCTCCTTAGGTTGGGAAGAGGTCCGAACACTCACCCTTCTTGGTGGCTTCAAAGCTGTCGTGGAAGTGAATCCTCTGGATGTCGTAGGTCAGGGTTGTATTGGGCAGCAGAGTCCTGTTCCTGTTGATGATGTTGGCAGAAAATCGAAAGGCGTGCTCTTCTGCGTTCATGACCTGGGCATTGGGGCCGTCTGCATACTCAAAGATTCCTCCTGTGAGAGATGGGCAAAACTGTGTGTGCTGGAGAAAGGAGGAGGAAGCTAACAAAGATGACTGACTCAGAAGATTTTGTGGACAAGATCTCCCCCCACCAAAATGTTCAATAATACCTAGATAATTCCCATACACAGAAATTGTACTAGATCATAAGAAAGATGAAAATCCTCCTAGTTCATTTTACTCAGCTAGCAAATTGCTAACAACAGAGACTGACAAACAGAACCAAAATAAAATGAACAATTCATTAATATTTCTATGAAAATTCTTGATAAGGTTCCAGCACATAGAATCTACTAGAATACTACAAGGATAGCATACCATGACCAAACTGAGTTGTATTCAGGCATGTATGGGTGTTCAATATAAAGAAATCTATGAGTATCATTCCAGCACATCAATAACTCAAAGGAAAAAAAATGATAAACTCACAAAATATAGGCATTTGATAAAATCCAATATCTACTGCTGTTAAGAATGCTTAATAAACTAGCACCAGAAAAGATACTTCCTTGGAGCATCTTTAGCTCAAATTGGCCTTTAATATTACATTAATGATGAAACAGTAGAAACATTCTCATTAAAGAAAAAAAGGGAGGAGGGTAAGAATTCATACCACACCATTAACCAATGAAATAAGAAAAGAATTTAGAGGCACACCTCTTGGAAATAGAAAAATTCTTAATTGCAAATTATATAAATGCCTCCTTAAAACTCTTCAGATAAACCCTAAACATTAAAACTAGTAAGAACTAAGACCAATTAGCAGGAACTCATAGTTTTTTTTTTTTATATCAGCAAAAACCATTAAGATAACTTAATGGAAAAATGATTTCCTTTATAATATCAAGAAAAATATTAAATAGCTAATAACCAGTCAAATAAGAAGTGTGGAATTCCAGTATTAACAATGACGAGAACAGAGAAAGCGGGAGAGATGAGAGTAGACCTAAATTAGGAGGCATGTCATGAGCCTGGATAGTTGGGTTCAAGGGTCAAGGTGTCAGGTTTCTCCAAATTAAATTTTCAGCTTAATGCAATTCTAATCAGAATCATGGAGGATTTTTCTTTTATTTGACAAAAACAACTCTAAAATTCTTCTGGAAAACCAAGTAGGTAGTAAGAGTCTAAAAAGAGATGAGAAGTGACTTGAACTGCCAGATTTAAAATACATAAAAAAGCCAAAATAATTAAAACCATGCTCTCATGTCATGTGAAAATATAAGCAGCTCAATAATAGAAAGAAAGAAAAAGCTTCCAGAAAGAGATTCAAGTAGAGATAGGTGTTTAAGACATGAGGAAGGGGGCTACTTCTAGTCAGCAGGTAAGACATGAATTATTCATTGGTTGTGCTGGGACAATTATTCAGTTTATGTGGAAGAAATTTAAGTTAGATTTCAATCTTAAACTATATATCAAAATAAGTCCCAGATGGATTAAAGATAAAATAGCAAGAAATCAAGGCAAAGGAGGAGGAAAGAAAAGCAACAAAAATATAGGTGAATATGATATTATATTGAGGAATAGGCCTTTCTGGGTATTCCAAAAAGTCATAAGTCCTTGGAGATTGATAATCCCACAGAAATAATATAGCAGATATCTATATCTATAGATATAGATATATTTTATTTGACTGCCATAAACAAACAGTGTTTGGCAAAAACAAAGTCGAAAACAATTTTTGTTAACATATATGAAGGTTGATGTTCTATTTTTTAAAAAAGTACTTAAAACTTAACAAAATGACAAAAACATTCCATTAGAAAAATGTGCAAAGGCAAGCATGGCTGTTTCACAAAAGCAAAACATACTACAAGAAAGGAACTATTACTGTAAGAAGAAATGTGCATTCTCTCCAGTAATCAAACTCAACTAAAGCCACTTTTGGTGGTTGATCCCACTGGCAAACAAAGAAAATAAATTGGTGAGGGTGTTTGGAAACAGTTTGCTTAAGTATTGGTGAAAGGGGAAAGTGGCCCACTGCCTTACTTGGAAGCCACTAGAAATATATCAAAAGCCTTACAGATGCTCACCCCTTTGACACAAGACGTTGGCGTCTAGCAATTGCCCAATAGTGACGATGGTGAGCACAAAGGCCATGTGGGAAGTGGGGCAAGGGAGGCCAACACCAGGGAAATAGTAAGCGAGCTGCAATTTGTGATGTGTATCATGGCAACATTTAGTATTTGGGAAATACCCACGATATATTTTTAAGTGAAAAATGAAGCAGGAGATGCAATGTGACCCCAAATTAGAAGAGGAAGAGCTAAAAGAAGAGGGAGAAGCTTTGTTTTAACGTCATGGGAGACATTTCAAAACAACACAAGTAAACAGTCCTACCTGACTGATTTTTAATTTTTTTTATGCTTTGCTAAATTTTCCAAATGTACCTTTATTCTTAAAAAAAAAAAAAAGCCAACTTCACTAGGGCTTTATTATTCACATTTAGGAAATCCCACAAATTCACCTTCAGTGTACAAAGATTGCTAGTAAGTATACCGGGTCCTGAGACCACTACCCCAATCCAGCTTCTAAATATTCCCATCCCCACAATTAGACCCCTGTACCACTCATGGTCAGGCCATCACTGTCCTCACCCCCAGCCCTGGGCGACCACAAACTTATTCTCTGTCTCCTGAGATTTGTCTTTTCTGGAGATTTCGCATAAATGCAAACATGCATCTGGCTTTCTCACTTAGAGTGTTTTTGAGGTTTGTCCATGTTGTAACAGGGATCAGTGTATCATACTTTTTTTATTGCAAAAAAATATTACTTTGTATGGATATACTGCATTTTACCCATTTACCAATAGCTGGGTATTTGGGTTGTTTTGATCATTTTGAAAATTATAAAATAAAAATGAATGTTTTTGAAAATGAACAAATACATCACGTCCCCCCCCTTACAATGTTCTAGCAGGCTGACAGTGTGTAACAGTGGGTGTGCACACAGTCCGTGTAAGCGTGCACAAATGTGAGGAGAGTGTGCACACAGACAGGAAGAGCACAACCGAACACCAAGGGGCTCTTTCTGGGTGGGAGGATTATGGGTGACTTTAATTTCCTTCTATGGGTTTTGTCTGCATTTTCAGAAAGTTCTGCAGTGAACATGTGTTACATTTCTAATCAGGAAAGTCATGATAGGATTGTGTGTATGTGTTTAAAGGAAAAGAAATGATCAAAATACCATATGACCCAATAATTCCATTTCTAGGAATATAAATTTAGACAATGTTAAAGATACAGAAATGCATTTATGTATAAGGATGATCTTGACATAATGTTGAGAAAAATAGAAACAAACTTAATGTCCAAAAGCAGAAGATTACTCAAAATATTAAGATCCACCCATATGGCAGAACAACTTGCTGGCATTCACAGTCGAGGTATGAGATGGCATGGAATGGTGTCTGGGGTTTCCGCTGATGTGGGTGGAAGCACAGAGGGTGCAGACAGGGCAGGAGGGAGCATGGGGTGATGGCTGCTGGGGCTGGGTGGTGGCCACACCGAGATTCATTTTACTGTCCTCCTGAAGGTCTGCGACAACACTCCAAAATAGAACTTCTTTAAAATCACGGTGTAATGAGGCAAAACTACCAAATCACAGTAGTGCAATCAGAAAAGAGACACAGTATTATTTGCAGATGCTTATTACTGTTCGTTAAAATACAAGAATCAGATGAAAACCCAGTAGGAACTAAACAGAGAACACATTGAGAGACCAGCACACAAATATCGAAAAACACAGCCTCCCCATATATCAGCAATAAACAGTGAGGAATTATGAAGAGTAAGAGGCCCGGTTCACAAAAGCAACAAGGAAAAAATAAAATACTTTACAATAAATGTGAAATTCCTATATCAAGAAAACTACAAAACTTTACTGGGGCACATAAAAGAAGACTTGAATAAATGGTGAGACATAACTTTCTCCCAGAAAGGAAGGCTCAATATTGTAAAGATGTCAGTTCTCTTCAAATTAATTTATACATTTAATGCAATTCCAATTAAAATCAAAAAGGACATACCAGAGGGCATACACCACAATGTTAACAGAGGTTGTTTCTAAAAAGTAAAAAGATAATGGATTGCTTTTGCTTAGTGCTTTTTCTCCACAAGTCCTCTGCATTGAAGGAGAGCTTTGGTAATAAGGGAAAAAGCTTTAAAAAATGCTTTTAAAGAATATTTAATGACATAGAAAATGCTCATCCTCCTTCCTCCCCCCAAGCAACAAAATAATATTAATTTGATGCCTATGTATCAAATAAAAAGCATGTATTTATATTTACAGCAAAAGGGAAGGATTTTTATCAACACATTCGTTATCAGTCTCTCTTAGAGGAGATTGGCTCTTTGCATTCCCTTGATCTTTTTCAAATTATTTACAATAAATTACTTTTGTGATTATTTTAATTATAATTATATGACACAATAAACAGTGTATTGTACTTCTATAATATAGTCATATACACATATATTAATAATTGTTAAATTATTTTTATTATTTTAAAATGTAAAATTTTAAAAAGACTTTAAAGAGAGGGTCTCCCTGGTGGCACAATGGGTTAAGTCTCAGCACTATGAAGCTATCCGCAGCCACTGCAGTTCGAGTTCAATACCCAGCCAGGGAGCTTCCCACATAGCGCAGCAGACCTCTCCTACCTTGCCCGCTGCTCCCCTCAGCAGTGTGTTTCAGTCTATCTTCCTGTTCCGCTCCCCACTCTCTCTGGTGAATCCTCTTACCATCCCACACCTCTGGCCTGCACTCAAGTTCTTGTATGCATAAATAAATAAATCTTTTAAAAAAAAAGTCTTCAAAGAGTTAGAAGAGAGGTCTGGTTGAAGCAGAGTCCCATCCCAAATCGGGGCTAAAGGTCATGGGGCAGGGACAGGAGAGGACAGCAGGGGCATGCAGGAGGGAGGCTCATCCTTCAAAGGGTTGTGGTCACCTCTCAGTCACTAAGACTCCAGCCAGGCGGCAGGGGGCTCAGTCTTAGACTACGTTGCCATACAGCTGCACCAACACCCCCTGCCACTGGCCCGGGGGGCATGCCCTGGGATGTTAAGAGCAGCCCTGGGACCCTGCTCTCCAGGGGTGCTTAGCCACAAACCCTGCGGTGGCACTAGGCATTGGGAAGCAGAGCGGAGGCTCCCAGACCACAGCCCCGCCTCAGTCCACACCCTGGCTCCAGCCAGGCAGGAAGTTACTTGTTCTCTCGAGGACTTAGCTTGTCCCTTTGCAAAATTAGGCCCCTACTTGAAGAAAACAATGTAGCTAAATGTAGGGTGGTGGTAAGGACTCCATACATGGCGGTTATTAAAAGAGGAGAGCCATGGTGTCATTTAGAAAAACAGAAGGTAGGTCCAGCTTTCAAGTTCCAGGGCAGGAGATGACACATTTTTTTCTGTAAAGGACCAGATACTAAACATCTTGGTTTCTGAAGGCTGGAGGTCTACTCAACTCTGCCATTGTGACTATAAGAGAATAAATGGTGGCAGCTGCATTTCAATAAAACTTTATTTGTGGGAACAGATAGGGGGCCTGCAGTTTGACCCTTGTTCTAGGGGAAGGGCAGCTTTTAGCTCAGAGACAGAAGTACCTCAGGGCCTGGATGGAGACTCTAAGACTATTAAAGTACTAGTTGCAGGCAAAAGAACAAGGAAGGGGTGCTGAGTTTTTGAGTGGGAGGATGGGAGAGAGCAGGGCTCAAGAGCCTTCCCCAAGGCGGGAGAAAAAGGAGGAGAATACAAGCCAAGACCAGAGGTGGCTGATGCCACGGCAGGAAGGGCTGTGTTAGCACAGCGGCGCCCGGCGCCTAGTTCTTGTTAGCCTGCACTGGTCCACCCGGCCTTTCCTTTCTTACAGGAGCCCACCCCTTAGAAAAGTACACAGAAAACTGGCATCAGCCTGTGCCCTTTGGGGAAAGTGGAGGAAGGTGGGCAGTGCCCAGGACAGGATGAGTCAGGGCAGAAAGCGGGCAAGAGGTGGAAGGGGTGGCATGAGATGGGGGACGGAGAGTGCCGCAGAGCCAGGACTGAAGCAAGGGGTGGTGAGGAGAAACAGGAAGCTCTGGGCCATTGCGAGACAATGCCAGGAGCAAACTGCCCACCCCCCAAATGAATGCAAGGATGGCGTCATTCTACTTGACTCCAAATGACTGAATGGCTCAGGATACCAGGCAGCAGACACCTGGGCCCAACACAGTGGGTCCTGGGTGCAGGCAGGACCCGCACTGAGCATGGACTGCACACCAGCAGACAGGCTGGTGCAGCTGCACTGACCTAGGGACATGAGGTCACGCAGAAACGGCCAGCCCACCCCTGCGCTGACCTCCTGGAGAGTACCAAGTCCCAGGGAGACATGACTAACGGACACCTGCACTGATCTCAGACAGAACGCGGTGTCAGGCAGGTATGGCTAATGGACTCCTGCACTGACCTCCGAGAGCACGTGGAGTTCAGTGCTGCCAGGTCATCCACAGCTGCCCTTTCTCTAGAGAACTGTTGTCAGTTGAAGGTACTCACCTTGCCCAGAAGTTCACAGCACCCACTTCTGCCCTGGAAAGTCTGTAGTCAATGACTAATACTGGGGCTCAACAGGGTGGTCCCTTTGTTTCAGAGTGGGGGTAACTCTGTGGTGCCTATATGCTCCAGCCACCTAACACCCCCTGTCCCACCTTGCATCGGGTAAAGGCCAGTCTGACCTGAGGACACATTTTCCCCCCAGTCCTATTCTGCTTTGCTTACTCCCTGACAGGATTTTCCTAAAGAACATTTTCCCCCTCTGTCAACCCATGCATTCTAATCCTTGCCTCCACCTGCATCTGGGGTTCCCAACCTAAGTTGGGGGTGCCATTACTTGGGAATAGTATTGATCACATTTATTCTCTAAGGCTTTTGGAGGAAGGCAAGGTGGTACTAACCTCAGTAACTGACTAACAATCGAGGGTCTTCTACTCTCTCCCTTCTGGGTCTTCTCACCACCCCCCGTCTTTTCTGTGCAGCAGGGCTTTGAGAAGCTCAGGCTTCTGATGAGCAGGGGTTCGGTTTCCAGATCCTCCCCGTAGAAGAAAGGCTGTTTTGGGGCTTGGATTCTGGAGAGAACTCCCATTCCCTGAGAGGCAGCTCCCCCATTCAATTGGCTCCTCTCCATTCTCTCCCTTCCCATACATTCCTCATGATCGTTATTTAAAGAGGCTAATAAGTAGGTTGGCACCGTTGATTAATGCATAATCTTAATCATGATTGCATAGTGTAATTGGCATTAATTTGAAGAGCCAGTTCATTATGAAAATAATTGTCACTGCTTTCTGCTTTAATAAAATGGAGCAGAGACACCAGGGCTGCTGAGGAAATAGGGTGGTGTGCGTGCAAGTGTGTGTGTGTGTGTGTGTGTGTGTGTGTGTGAGAGAGAGAGAGAGTGTGTGTGTGTGTGTGTGTGTGTGTGTGTGTGTGAGAGAGAGAGAGAGAGAGTGTGTGTGTGTGTGTGTTGGGATGAGTCACAGAAGATGTGAGCAGGGGTGGAGCACGGGTGCAGCTGGAACTGCTCGAAACAAAATCTTGAGTGGAAACCCAGTGTCCAAAACAAACAATAATAATAATCACAACAACAAGTGATTATGGGTTGGGGGTGCCGCTGAAAGCTTTCCACCCACTTCATGTAATCCTCGCAGGAGACGCTGACAGCCTCATTAAGTGGGAGCGGTCACTGCCCCATTCTGCACGAGAGAAAGCGAGGCCCCACAAGGTTGAGGATGTTATTGAAATGACGATGTGGCAAATTCTCTAGGGCCACCAAAGCCCGTTTGCTAGACCCAATACTTAAATTTCCAGGGATTTTTGAAAGCTACTTATTAAATCATTGGCAGCTTAAAATTGGCTGTCCTGAGAGTATTTACACCACAGAGACAAGCTGACCCTACAATTAGGACATTTTTTCTGGAAAGCGTGTTTAGAAGCACACCAATGCCCAGCCCACGTCCACCCTCTGGACTCTTAAAGACTTGAGGTCATAGCTCTAAGCAGCACTGAAGCCCCAGGACCCCAAGCACACACAGTCTGAAAGCCGCTGCCGACCCCTAACCTCAGCTGCAGACAGTGAGTCTGGGACCTGGGTGGGTGAAGTGGCTCGAACTAGATGTGCCATTGGGAACCAACTTCCTTCTTGCTCTTTCTACCATGATTTGCTGTCGTATGTTTCAAGACACATTCTGAAAGCCCTAAGCATAAATGCCCACGTTTTAAAGATTGCTTTTCACAGCTCTGGAATTGTGCCTACCTGGGGGAAAGTCCCTGCCCCCAGGTCCGCATGCTCTGGAACTGTGTCAAGCTGAACGTGACCTCACATACTTGCTGCTGCCCTACCACCCTCGTCACTGAGGCCAAAGCCCTAGAGGCAGGCCCACCCAGGGGTGGGTGGCCCTAGACAGCCCATGGCACAGGTCCTAGGGCACAGGGGAGCAGAAGACTGAGACCCTTGTCAGGCCCGTGACCTCAGATAGTCTAGGGCTGGTCTGGAGTCTGTTGAGATGTCCTATTCCTCCCCTTTAAAATTTTTATTTAATTTTATTTAAGTGACAATGCATTATAACATTATCTAAGTTGCGGGTGTGCCCTTCTCTTGAGCAACTTTGTGTTGTGAATTGGCTCTTGCCGAAGCACCCAGCACACAGGCCTGAGACAGGGAGGCTGGACTGGGCGGGACGCAACGTGCAGCCCTGCTCTGCCTGTGACCGAGACCCTGGGGACACTCGAGATCCCAGGCGCCACCTCTCCTCTGGGGTCTGAGTCTGCTCTTCCTTCTCTAGTGTGCTTTGTTCTTTTTCTGGAGTTTCCAAGGTGTCTCAGAGATTAACTGAGACGCTGATCAGCGAGACTGTTGCTAACAGCCTCTTCCAGGGGCCCGCCTCCCTGTCTGTTCTGATCAGGTTCTCTCTTCTCCCTGCCAGGGCCCCTGCGGCTCTGTGCAGCTCGTGGGCTGGAAGATGCAGGCTCTGCTCTCTTCGGTTCCTGAGCTAGTCCTTCAAGAGCCCCGCGGTCGGTGCCTTAGAACTTGCCTCTTGGGCCTCTGTGCCCTTGTCTCAGCAGGAGGAGGAGGTGGGGAGAAGGGGCTGGTTTTCCCTGGAAGTGTGTGGTTTCCAGAAGTTAAGCAGGGCCCTGTGGGAAAGGCCCAGGGATGGGCTCTCCAAGGTCCTGGGCAAGGAAAGAGAGAAGGAGCATGCGTGGATCTCCTCTTATTCATTCATCATATTCACTCATTCACTCATTCATTCATTCACCACGCAGTTTCTGGGCTACACCTGCAAGCAAGGCCGCGCTAAGCACCGGATGAGCCCGAGACAGCTCAGGCATGCTCCCAGTCCTGAGAATAGGAGATGAGAGGAGGGAGAGAAATAAGAGCAACATAAGAGTAAAAGCTCTCCATGGGGTAAGAATGGTCCAGAAAGCTGGGGAGATCTCAGAGAAGAGGCGTCATGGATGACTTCCTGGAGAAGCCGGCTCAGACCAGCACTAAGAGGAGTGGCGGGAGGAGCTCAGCAGCCAGAGGGGCAGGGTGGCCCTGGCGGTACCTTAGGGTGGGGGCTTGTCTTTCTCACCTGTCAGTGAGCGGGAGCTGGGAGAGGACACATCAAAGACAACCCAGAGTCAGGACGGGGAGAAGCCAGTCTCGCAAGGGACTTGCGTCCAGATGGCCCACGATGTGTGAGTGTGCCCGCCACTTTCCAGCCGTGTGACCTCGGGCGAGTCCCTTCAATGCCCTGTGCCTCCTCACGGGCTGAAAATGGGGATATTACCAGCACTACAACAGAGGGCCCTCGAGAGGCTTAACCGGCAAGAATCATCCATAGCACATTGTGAGCCCTCAAATGGGTGTTAAGAGATGATTGTTATGAGGTGATAGGGAAGCTGGGGGGACTGCGAGGGGGCCTTGGAGGGGGAGAGCCGCTCTGAGGACGAGTGCTCTGGCGGGGTCCCCGGGGAGAGGCTCCTGATAGAGTCCCAGGGCCTGGTGACAGTTGTTTTAATTGATCTGGTGATATGTTGAGCTTTGTCTGTATAATTCAGGGACACAAAAGTCAAATATTGCAGAATCGACTGTGTCGGGAGGATGGCTGGAGGCTCCCGTGCTGCCCAGGGACCCTGATGACCGATGGGCTGTCATCAGGCGGAGGAGCAGGAGCAGGGCTGTCGTGAGGGGGCTGCTGTGGAGGGGCCCAGGGAGCGGTGAGCGCCCTTGCCGGGGTTGGGGGGTCCTAGACTCACCACATGGCTGCCTGACGCCACGGAGCCTGTCCCACCTCCTGGATGGGCAGAGGTGCCGCTCTGCCCGCACATGTGCCCGCAGTGGCCAGGCCAAGCCCCCGAGGCTGGGTCCCCGAAGCCCCTTCCGATTCAGAGGGACCAGTGTCCAGACTCAGTGGCTCCAGGCAGGAACCCCTACCCACCTGCGTGCCTCACCTTCCCTTTCATACCTCTAGCCCTCCTGCGTGCCCTTCCTCTGCCTGGATCGTCTTTCCTTCCTTCTATGTTTCATCTTTCAAGCCTGGCTTCCACGTTTCTCTTCTGAGCTTCGTGTAGCAGGCACTGTCTTTATGCCCTTGGCTCACTCCAGCAGCCCCCTACAGACCCTGGCACGATGTGTCTCAAACGCTGGCTGGCAGGGACGCAGGCATGGCCAGCACATGGGATGGGCCACAAGAGCCAGGGAGTTGAGCTTGGCAGCAGGCTCCACCCAAGAGGCAAGAAGTCAGTGGGTGAACCTCAGATGCCTCATCCCTCAGAGGCTGGTCCTGAGGTTCGATCTACCCGGCTCCCAAAGGACACCAGCGGGACTGAGCCCCAGTCGCCCATGTGCGACCCACCTGCTGGCACGCCTTCTTGGCTCCCCTCCCCTCTCAGCCTCATTTCCCAGTTTCCTAGGACACCTCCTTGCATGCTAACCCAGCCGCGTTAGGGGGCCAGACGTCCCCGGTCCACAATGCGTCCCTTGCACCCTCCCTTGCTATGTCTGGTCATCTGGCGAGCAGCGACAACTCAGTCTTCTTGGCATCTCTCTCTTGCCCAAAGTGCCTAATACTCTATCACAGAGAAGACGGAGATCAGCTTGTTTATATGAAAGTGCTCATAAGTGTGTACACACACACACACACACACACACACACACACACACACACGTACACACTGCTTGTTTTTAAGAGCACATTGCAGTTTAGGACTTTGATATTTAAATGACAAAGCAGAAAACCCACACATATCCTCAGACCATCTGCCAAGAACATGCCCAAGCGGGGGGACACCCAGGTCCTGCAGTTTCTACCTCCCTACGTGCAGCCCCAGCCAGGACAGGCTGTCACTAGATGAGGAGGCCGTGGCTGAGCGCCACCAAAAGGCCCTCCAGACCCCCGCCCCTTGCACAGATGAACGGGCCGTGCCTGGGGACATGGCTAGCTGCTGCAGAGGCAGGACTGGTTCTCCCTGGCTTTGAGTGGACCCTGCAACCAGCCTGAACTGGGGCTCCTCTCGAAGCACCGGGACGCCTGCTCCACAGTGGTGTTGGCACCTGCCTTCAGCAGCCCTTCATGCCAGCCTGCACGCCCACAGCCCTGCCCTGAGAACGCCAATCTCAGGCCACTCTGGGTACAGAGTGGGCAGAGGCCAGGGGCAGAGGAGAAAAACCTGGGAAATCAGTGGAGAAGGAAAGAGCCAGCATGTTCTGCATTATTACTCCCATCTTCATGTGTTTTAAATATCAATTGCTATGCAGGTTAAATACTTATTCAGATGCCTTTTAGCTTAAAAGCAAGTTAATTGATCTCTGGAGATCCTGAATGAACAGTGAAGAAACTGCACTAATTATAGAATCAACTTCCACTTCTTTATTTTGTTTTGTTTCTCTGACAATGCTGCTGGAGTGGAGAGAAGCCTGGTGGAGCGAGAACACATGTTGTTTTTATTAGGCAGCGACAACAGAGCTTGCTCTGCTGTTGCTCCCCACCCCTACCTTACGTGGCCCCTGACTGTGGAATGAGCTGTCCCAGGCAGGACTCCTGGACAGACCTCTCCCAGGTGAGCACCCTCAAAGGCAGGGCTTTAAATGCTGGAGAGGTCTTAGTGGCCAGAATCCACTTCGGTTGTCCGCCCTCAGCATGCCCATCCTCTTCTTCTGCCCCTACGAAAAACAAGCAATCCAACCCAATGTCGCTCAAGCTGCCCCAGGTTCGGGGTCTCAGCTGGTGACTTTGTACTGGCCTCCTGGAATCAGACGGTGCAGCCCTGCTTCACGGCGGCATCCCTGGGGTGCCCCCTCTCCCAGCCCCCTAGAGCCTGGACCGTGAGGGGGCCTCGGGTTGTTCAGCTAGTCATAGTAGGATACTGTCTCCTGCACGGGAAAAGCTGGCCTGCTTTCTCTTCTCGCTCTGCCCAGGCTCTAACCCCGTCTATACCGCATCCGTGGCGGGAACAGGAGGCACCTGGGCTGGGCCGGAGGGAAAGCTGTGTGGCTGCTATTTCAGGACATCAAGCATCTGCCGCCAATGGACAGGCAGGCTCAAGGCTTCCAGATGTCTGGGAAAGCGGCAGTTCAGCACAGCGGAGCAGCTCGCTTTTCTGCAGGACTTCTCTGGGCATTTCCTAGGCTCACGTGCCACCCCCGAGAACGGACGCGTAAGCCACGATTCCCAAACGCACTTGGCAGCCACGGAAACCTTCTTCCGCAGAGCATCTCCCTGGAAGTACGCTTTGGGAATCGCTCTGTTACAGCGACCTGGGGAAAAGTTTGCTCTTCTTTCCCCTTTCTGAGGTGTCAGCTATTTGAGGTCCGGGGCTGGAGCCTCACATCTGTGTGCCCCACATGCCTGGTCCCCAGCCCTGGCACCAGAGACACACAGGAAAGTAGGGAGGAAGACAAGTTGCGTATTCCGTCTCCTTCACACCAGGGGCTCCAGATGACAGATTTTATTTCTTACTGGATTGATCCTGGGACACCAGTAACTGGTTGTTTTAACACAGCTTAGAGGTGTGATTACTCTGCCAGGCACTCATTAATGCGCTGGTGTGTGTACGTGTGTGTGAGGGTGTGTGCTTGTGTGCCTGAGCACCTGGGCAGGTGCTCGCCGGGGTGGGGACCCAGCAGGGAGGGAAGCTTGTGGGGAGCCAATTCATCAGCCCATGCTTTGTGCCTCTCTCCCCAAGGCATTGCGTGGAAATAAGAGATTCTGACTTAATTATGATCATTAGCAAATGAGGCTGCTCGCAACTTCACAAGCTCTCAGTGCCTACAAAAGAATTCCCGGTGACCTGGGCTCCCACTGACTCCACCGACAGACATGTTCATTCATGTAGCCTTCATTCTGCATTCAGGGGACGCCTCCCTGTGTCAGGCACCCCCACGTGGCAGGTGACCAGAGGGGTGACCGCTACCCTGTAACACCTTGTTTATTCTCCCAAAGTTCCTAATGCAGTTTGAATGGTCTCAAATATCTTTTTGTGACCTTGACGGCCTGCCTCTGGCCTCCATCCCTACCTCCTCCTCCTAGAAAGTAAGCTTTCTGAGCATCAGCGCTTGCTCATCACTTTCCTGTGCCCGGCACACAGTAGGCACTTAATAAATATTTCTCAACTATAAACGCAAGTGTAAGCATTTAAACTGAAGCATGCAAGTATAAGCAAGCATGAAATGACTAAACAACAAAGCTTCAGTGAGGTTATTGTGTGGATGGTGGCTTTTAAGCAGAGCGACTGCCTCGGGGTGGCAGAAGGAGACAAAACAAAACATACGAATAGGACTGGGGATTTTAAGCAGTGGGGGGGATTCCCTTATAGGAGCATCGAGTCAAAAAGCTGAACCCTCGTGCCAAAAGTCACACAGACTCCTGATCCCTTTAATCACAGCCATTCAGAAAGCCCAAGGCACCTTCCGACAGACAGGACATCAGGTGCAGCGGCACAACTGGGGCAAAGCTGCAATCTCGAAATTTGCATGGACTGTCAGCAGCCATGGAGAAAAGCGGCAGCTTAAATTTTTAAAATAGCGGTTTTAAAGACACCATCCGCTAAACCCTGCACTTTGAACAAATGCAAAGGCAGAATTTTCTGCATAACTATCTGGTGTGGGTTTGCAAGGGGACCAAAGCAGTTCAGGAACTGTGAAACAGAATTGAGACCACCAGCACCTAATGGGCCGACAGTCTAAGACTTCTCCCCCATTATCTCATTTAATCCTCACAAGCCTGTGAGGTGGATTCCATGATTATTCTCAGTTTTTTGGAGGCAGAGACGAAACACAAAGAGTCAGTGATTTGTCCCTAATCGCAGCTCCTACAGATCTAAGAGTCACACTCCACTCTGGTTTGATGCAGGAGCTTAAGGTTGAGAGAGTACATGGTGCCAAAATACAGCATCTAGACCAGACCGAGATGGAATCTGCTTCCTAAACCTCACCTGGGAAAGGATCCCACTGGCTGTTACCACCAGCATCCTAAATCCAGCGGTGATTCCTAAACTAGCACTGTGAGACTTATGTTTAATGTTGGGTAAACGGTATGCGGTTTTAAATCTACACTATGGTTTTATAGTCTTTTCCAACTAATCCTTTCACAGACTTAAAAGGTTATTAACAAAAACAAAAACTTCAAATATTTTCAAGCAGAGGGAATTAGGCCACAAGAATTAAAACAGGGGAAACCTTGTTTTCTGAAAAGATACACCGAGTGGAGGTGCCTCCCTTCCAGCGGGGGCCCTACTGGGCCTGCGTGCACAGCTGTCAGGCCTGCCCAGGAGAGGGGTGCACGGCTGTCAGGCCTGCCCAGGAGAGGGGTGCACGGCTGTCAGGCCTGCCCAGGAGTGGGGCGCTTTGCCTCTCACCACATGGGCCGCCTTTGATGAGACAGCAGCCTCCAGGCTGTGGTAAGGAACAGGCTTTTGTCTGCTTGAGGAGCTCTGTCTTGTGATCTACCTTCACGCGTTCCCCGATGTCTTCAAGTCAGCATTTCTGAACTCAAATACAGCCTTTCTCCCAAACCCCCTTTGCTCAGGGCTTCCCACCTCAGGGAAAGGGACCAACCTCCTTCCGTGACCCGGCCTGGAAACCTCAGTGTCATCTCCACCTCCCACCCCCATCTCCCTCATCGCCCTGTGCCCCAGCGACTCGGGCCTGTCCTGCGCCATCCCCACCGCCACTGTCCGGCTGACGTCCCGCACCACGGCACCGGCCTCCTTCCTCCGAAGCTTCCTCTCCTCCTCCCGCTTCTCTTCCCCAAGTCCCCTCCATGCAGACCCCCCAGTGACTCCCAAAGCGCGACCCAACGATGAGAGCCCTGCCGGCCCACTCTCTCCCTGGCTCACCTCTGCTCAGAGGTCAGGGCCCCGTATTCCTGATTCTCAATGTCTTCAGCAGCCTGGCCCCTCAGCTACCTCCCCGCCTTACCTCCCGCTAAGCCCGCCAAATGTAGTTCAGCCGCAGCAGACAGGTTCCCACCCCTGCCATGCAGACCCTGCCTTGCGCCTCTGCTCATGGTGTGATGCTTCTGGTTGGTGGCGGCACAGTACTAGGTCCCTTCTTGTGCAACGGGACGGTGCCAAATGCTTTATGAACACCATTTGATGACGCCTCACAACGCTCCTGAATAGTAGAGTCTCATATTATGAATGAGGAAATTGAGATTCAGATAGTCGCAGCTTCCCAAGGCTCACACCTGGAACCCAGGTGTGTCCAGGTATGGCCTCTTAAACGACACCAATTGTGGGCCTCCCTGTGGCACAAGGGGCTAAGTGCAGCACTGTGAAGCTATCCACGAGCTACTGCAGCAAGAGTTCAATCCTGGGCCAGGGAGCTTCACACATGGGGCAGCAGACCTTGCCTGCTGCTCCCCTCAGCAGTGTATTTCAGTGGATTCGCCTATTCTGCTCCCCACTCTGTCTCTGGTGAACCCTCTTGATGCCCCACGCCTCTGGCCTACACCCCAGCTTCTATGCATAAATAAAAAAATCTTAAAAAAAAAAGACACCAATTGTCTCAAGCACCTGTTTTCATGTCCTGTTTCCAACTAGCCTGCAGGGCCTTCAAGGGATGGGTCTTCCGGGGCCTGGCGCAGCGCTGGGAAATGGAGTCATTGGGAATAAAACCCATGCCTTTGCCCTGTGTGAATGAATCCTTGGGATAGCCTTTCTTTAATTCATTCATTAATTCAAGTTTTCAATGAACACTTACTATGCACTGAGGATTGTTCCAGGCATTGGGATATACTGTGCTGTTCTAAGCAAACAAGGCCCTTTTTGTGGGCCAACCTTCCTGTGATAAGAGCTATGAAAGGAACAAACCAGATGAGATCATAGTTTGGGTCTAAATTCAAAGCCACAAATGTTCACTGGTACTTTCGCAATCGAAAAATGAATGATACAGTCATCTCCTTGGGCTGCTCACAGGCTGAAGGGTAAAGGGCCAAATAAAGAAATAATTAACAATAAGTGATGACTGTTATGTTGTGATAAATGGGTGGTGTTTTAGGGAATGAAAATGGCCAGGAAGAATCCTGGCAGACTACTTAGAGGAGGTGATATTTAAGCTGGTCCTTGAAGAGTGAGCAGAAGTTGAGCAGAGGCATGAAAGTACTGAATTGGCCAAAGAAGAGAAGGGGTAGAGCATGAAAGAGCCTGGTGATTTTGGCAAGCAGGCAGGAGCCAGGTGTGGTCACATGGAAGCTATTTCTTCCCAGGTACCAGTTTTCTCACTCCCTGACACAGAACAGACGTGCTGCCTCGGCCACTTCTTCCTTCTCTAGTGCTGATGTGCTCTGCTCTCTGTGGACAGAGTCACTGTATCCCCACACTGTCTCCCAGCATATGCTGTGGCTGCCAGTCTTACAGGAAAGCTCCCAGCATCTCCCAGGTCCTGCCTGCTGCTGGTGAGCACCCCTGTCTTCAGGAGAGGGGCAGAGGGTGCAAGGAAAGGGGGCACCAAGCCTCCCTGGGATAGCCACACCCTCCAGGCCAGCAGCAGAAGAATGTAGCCTGTGGAGACTGGTGGATGCTTCTCAACTCCCAGTTTTCAAAAACAAGGCCTGTGTCCCGCCCTCAGGCTCAGCCCTGCTGTAGGCCTAGGACCACGGCTATGAAGAGCTGGGGTGTATTAAGTAGCTGCAGGACATGAGGTCCCAAAGCCCATGTGTGCTGACTGTGCCTGGCTCTGAGAGCACATTTAATACCTCGGTTTCCCTTCAAGGACCAGAGTGTCAAGATCTGGAGCCAGTTCATATCCCAGCTGAGCCCCCAGGCAGCTGTGAGACACCCCCTCTGCATGTCAGTTTTCCATCTGTGACGTGGGAATTCTGCACAGGTTAGCGGAGCTGATATGGCCTGTGGCCTGGTGCCTGGCAGAGACCCCGGGCCATGCATCCTGGCAGCTCCTCCCTGCTGCTCTCTGCCCAAGGCTCAGAACAAGATCTGCTCCTGGGCCAACAATTCCTGGACCAGCCTCACCTTTTGCTCACGCCTAATCCCCAGATGCCACCCGTGGCTGTCAGGGTAGATTTCTGCTTTCTACCCTGGGATCTGCCCACCTGATGTTACCTGGAGTCTTGACCCCAGTGTCCCCAGGCACCAGCTCCATGCTCCAGCCCTGTTTTCCTCTGAGGTAGCTGGGCACTGGCCACCCTGGCATTTCTGTGCCCTGCAAGAGGGAGTCCTGGCCGCCCCAGTGCCATTCCCCACACCCATGCCTGGGTTTTGCTCCAGCCATGGGTCTCTTGCTGCCTGCCTGGTAATGGTTGGGGGATGAGCTGATGGGCAAAAAAGAGGCTCCATTTCTCTCTGGGACCAATTTGTGAGTTTTCAGCGGCAGCTCTCACTCTCCGTTTCTGCCTCATCTCTGCTGCCTGCTGCTCCCTCTTGTTCCACTGGCTGTTAGGATTCTGAAAGAGGCTGGAGAGGTGGGACTCACACTCAGCCTGCCGGCCAGCCAGTAGGAGAAACCAGCGCCTTTCCCGAGGTGTGTGCATGGGGGGGGGGGGATGGGCAGTGGGTAACAGACTCCAGGGCCCTGGGAGGGCTCGAGGGAGGCTGAATACTCCGTGGGGGGACCCACGGATGCGCAACTACCCCCTTGGGTGCTGTTTGCTCTTGAAAAGAGGCACTGATGTCCAGGGAGCAGTAGCGCAGCCTGGGCTTAACACAGAGCAGGTTTCCTGCTGCTGCCAGCTGATACAGGCCGGCACAGGCCCAGCCAGCCCCAGCCCCTCTGCCATTCCTGGTGCATAGGCCCAGAGCTCACTATGCTCTGTGCGTCTTATCCACAGATTGGGGGCTGATCTTGCTAGTACGTGAGTACAGTCAAATACTATTTAAGTATTACTATAATTGTCCGTGTGACCTTGAAGCGTTGCTTAACCTCTGAGCCATATCTCGATTCACAGGGTTTTGTGCGGACGGAATGAGATGCTGCGTGTGTAGCCCCCAGCAGAGAGCTCGGGGCACGGAGAGCTCTGATCAATGACAGCTAGCGTCATTTTATTACCATATTTCATTGATTCCAAATCACACTTTTTTTCTCCCACATTTTAACATCCCTGAAATGGAGATGGAGCTTGCAATAGGTGATAAGAAAGCACTGTATCATAGTTTAATTGGTGGCATTTTTTCCTTCTCAGGGAAGTACATAAAATTATGTGTCTCACAGTCAGTGGCATTTTAGAATCTGTGAGATCACAGCACACCAGGGCAAGAGGGAGTGTTCCCACGAAGGACCCGGCCTATGTGTCCTGAGGTCATTCCCCCTGACTACTCCCCACCCACAGACCAGTCTCTGGTCGCTGGGGCCTCTGCTGCCACCTTCCCGACACCTGTGCTTTCTTTCCTCTACGAGTCAGATCTCGCGGTCCCTCCAGACAGGGATGTCCAGAGTCCTTAGCTAGAGGGGTTTGCTTTCATGTTGCTCACTGGGGCTCAACAGAGGGTGAGGCCCGTGTGGTCACAGCCCAGGCTCAGGCCGGGGGTGAGCTGGGTAGTCTGGCAGTGGGTGCGATCCAGTCCTCACTGGTCCTCTGGGGTGGGGGTGGGGGGTTCTGCACCCTCTAGTAGCCCCAGGACTGGGGAGACATACACAGACCAGCTGGCTGTGAGCCCAGAGGTGTAGTCAGGAGAGGGGCAGTGTCCAGAACCATGGCTGCCTCATGGCTCCTGAGGAAGGCGGAGGAAGCCAAGAACCTCAGGAAAGACAAGATATGGGGAAGGCAGCTCGTGGGTTCTGTGCTGTGGCTGGCACCTGCCACCTCAGCCAAGGAGCATGGCCAGGCCCTGAAAGTTCTGCTGACACCTCAACTCCTTCAGCCTCCTCCCTGGGGATCCCCCTTTTTTGAACCTCCCATGACTGGCCACTAAATGGTTAATGTCCAGCCCCACACAGGGCTTTGATGGGCTGTTGTGCTCCCCTCCCAGACTGGTGGTCACTATCAGGGAATATGTCCGGTGACTCCCCCAAGGCGGCGGCTCACTCTCAATCTCATGGGTACTGGTCCCGAGGATATGGGACGCCTCAACTGGAAGTAGGGATCCAACGCCTCCTCCAATCCAGAACCCACTAATAGCGCGATGACCAAAGGCGGGCTGGCGGCGTGGCCTGGCCACCCGCTGCACCCGGGAGCCCACACCGGGCAGGGAGCAGCGCTGGCCTCACGCTCGGTCTGCAAAACCATTAAACATGCAGAATCTCATCTTGTTCCCAGGCAGCTGAGGGCTCCGAGTTGCAGGAGGTGACATTGCTCTCCAACAGGTAAGTTGTTCAACAGATGGGCAGTCGAGTGGCAAAGAAATACATTATTAATGGTTCTGGTTAAATTAACTGATTAAAACCACCCCAGGTAAAAATGTACGTATCAGCGCTTTGCCCGCAGCAAATGAGGGATAAATGGGATATGGCTGCGTCTTTATAATGAAACACAGACAGGGGCTGTCTGGAAAGGTTCTCTCTCTTCAGCAGCAGCAGCAGGAGGTGGGGGCAGGAGGCCTGATCCATCTGTTAAAGGGACCTCAACTGATTGGCACAACCCAGGATGGAGTGGGGAGAGGCCCAAGGGGGCTTCCTCAGGCCTGCAGAGAGATCTGAGAGATCTGGAGTCTCTGACCCCTGATTTTTTGGGTCCACTGATGGGGCTCGGGCAGAAGCAGTTGACCACTTACAAGGGGAAGGAAAGGGTGAGGTGAGGTGAGCACTGCCTGGGGAGCAGGGGAGCAGGAGGTGGGAAGAAGCCTGGCATTGCGGCCTTTATACAAGACAACTTCCTGGTAGAGGCTGCTTCCTGTCTGCAAATTGAAAAGGAGAATGGAAAGATCCTTAGTGCTTTTTCCAACTCTTCTCTGCATCTTAGGCTTCTAGGATAGATCCCCGAACTCAGCTTGTCTTTACCCCCAGTAGGTAACCTAACAGGCAGCTGAGTTCCATCAGGGATGTTTCCAGACACTCTCTGCTCTGTTCTGGCACCAGCACAAAGGGGCATTCAGATGTCTAAGCGGTCGATTACACGTGCGAGTGCACACACACACACACAAACACACATACACACAGGCATGTACACATATAGGCAAGCACACATTCAGAGCCCCCACATGCGACTGTACATACGTGCACACACAGCTAGATAGAATGGCAAAGACGGTCAAGGGCACTTATGGGCGGGAGAGTGTGGGGCACACCCAGTTTGGGCACATTTCAGAGCCAGTGCTGGAGGTGTAGGGTAGGGAGGGCACTGCTGGGGCAGAGGATCAAGGGCCACTTTTCTCATCAACAAAATAGGTTTTGTGCCAAGGTTTTGGGAGCTCCCAGAGACTGTGACCCAATTCAGGTAAGAGTGAGGTTTTGCATAAATTAACCAAGTAATCACATCCCCACCAGGTCTTCCCTTGATCCAGAGATTTGGAGCCTCTGGAGTCCCCACAACCCCAGTCCTGACTGGTCCTGAAAAGTAGGGCTGATGCTACTAGCCCATCCCCCCTCCTCCCCACCGCCCCACTAGGCCTCAGGTGCTGGTGGCCAAAGGCTGGGAGAGACTGACTAAGAGAAGTTGTTTTTCTCCATCTCTAATCTGCCAGCTGTGTGTGTGTGTGTTGGGGCCGGGGGGAGATGGAGGGTGTCAGGGGTGTGGGTTTGGTGCCTATCACCCACCCTAGCCACTGAGTACCATGCTGGAGGAACTGGGGGTGGCCCCAGCTGGAAGGCTCATAATGACTCCCAGGCCCAGGGAGGCCCCCGAGGAGGTCAGCTGGCATTAAGGTATCTTTAGCTGTTTACCCTGAGAAAGTTCACACTTCCGGAGGCTGCGCTTGGGCTGTCAGAAACACTGCACACGGCATCGGCAGCGCTGCCAACTGTGCTCCCCAGGGCCCTGCAAAGCAAATATTTAGCAGGCGCCTGGCTCTTGAGCACACGTGCACACACCTACTCTCATGGGGCACAGCATGCCAGCACACTGATATCAACATCCACACACTCACTCCCTAGACATACAGAGACCCAGAAGCACACACACACCACCAATACACAAACTGACACGCACACACAGACCCACACTCTTGGGAGAACAGGGTGTCATCCTATGCGCTGAGCGCTTACTATGTGTCAACCATTATTTCTAGGTGGTTCTTATGCAAGACCTAGTCCAACTCCCCCGATAACCTCAAATAAACAACATTTCAGATGATAAGCTGAGGTTCCAGCAGGCCAACTCCACAGCTCATGCTCCTATCACTCACTACACTGACACACACCTGCCCACCACAGGCCCGTGTTCACTCAGACACACGTACAGACATAGACACACAATCACACAGAAGCAAACTTGGGCTCACACACGAACGCTCACGCACGCGCACACACAGACACACCACAGCCTGCTTAAAGGACTTCCTTCCCCGCTCATGGATCCTCTGCCCCAATGCCCCCAAGGGCCCAGACACAATGCCCCAGGAAGCCAGTTGAGACCCTCTGAGCCCTTCCCCTGCAAGCTGCCAGGGGAAGGCCAGACTACCTGGCTGGCGTGGATAATAGCACTGGCAGCGGGGAGCAGGCTTAGATCAGGAGCAGGCCCAGATGGTGGCAGTAAGCCCCAGATGTTGGATGGGAACAAACACGCCTGCTGAAGTCGGGAGCTGTGTTCCAGCCTGACCTGTGGAGCGGTCCTGTCACAGACTGGGCTCAGCTGGGGGTGGGGCTGGTGTGGCCACTTCCACAGGCCAAGTTTGACACACGAGCCTAGCAACAGGAGGGAGGGCAGCTCTGCACTGGACTTCTCCAGAGCCCTGGGAAGTTCGGTGAAACACAATTGGGGTTTTAGCAGTCCAGGAGAGGAAAAGGGGGGGATTTAGTGCTGGTGTGATAGGAACCTTGCTGGGGAACCCTAAGCAACTCCCACTCATCACAGCCCCATCAGCCTGGCCCCCTTGGGCACCCAGGCCTGACCTGCTGCCTCCAAGCCATTGAATACCCCTCCCTGCCCCCCAGGAGTCATCACTACTCATTCCCAAGGTCTATACCACTGGCTCTCCAGGCCACTAAAGGTTGATGGAAACTTTTCACTAATTTTCAAGGTCATTGCTCACTCTCTTCCCACTCATTGCATGATGATTTGGTTAGTCACTGGCAGAGATACTTAAGACCCTTTCCTGCTGATTCCTGTGATCACAGAGATGCCTAGTGCCAGTCCCAAGCATTTCTGGGGCCCTACTGCTACAATATTAAGGCCTAATTCTGCCCTCTGCCTCCTAGCAAAAGTCCTTAGGCAGTGCAAGCTTTCTGACTTGATAGCCCACGGGGTGGGGGTAGGGGGAGTAGGGGTAGAGAGGGCTACAAGTGAACTTGTAATGAACATGCAGTGTACAGACTTGAGGGTCCTCCCTCCTTTCCTGTCTCTTCTGTCCTTTTTTTCTCCTGCCCCCTCCCCACCCCAGGCTCTTTTTAGCAGAATCTCCCACATCTATCCAGGAGTAATCAGCTATTGTCCTAGAGTCACTAATGGGGCCCTCTCACCTATTCACTCTCATTTTTTAGTCTAGAGAAAGGCCAGACAAGTCACTGAGTCCGCATGGATTTTCCTGGAGAACGTGCACGACAAGAGGTGACAAGCCAAAGAGATGAAACTCCAAGAGTAGAATTTCAGACACAGAACTGAAGGAGCAGCTCCCTGAGAGCTGAGCAGACACATCTCCCTTCCCCAGGTACTGCCTGAATTGCTAAGCAAGGAAAACATATACAAATAAAGTGTCATGTCCTGACATTTGATAATTTAAGTCGAACGTCGAGAGCATCTGCTTAATTATACACGGAGCTGTGTGTGAAGACGAAGAGACAGGCTCCGGGGGCACAAAGACCCCCGCTCACGAGCACTAATAGCCACGCAGCCCGGAGCGAGCAGACATCAAGATTTGTCTTTTGAGGTTAAATTAAAGCCCACGTTTCATTTTTGACGCAACCCAATTCTTTTCGTTTTCTCAATCTACCTCCAGAAACCGGGCTCTTAAGTGGAAAAGATGCATGGAATAGCAAATGCAATTCAACAAATATTATGACATGCTCTTCATCACTAGCCCTAAATATTTAACGGTTCAACTTTATGGGCTTTTCATTTTGTTTTATTTTCCTTTTTGCCAGATGCGATGAATTTAGCACTTAACAGGCCCTGTGCCATGGAACTGCTGGTGTCCTAGTTTGCAAATCGCACAAAATGAATTTTATTCAGGTACGGGTGACCTTGGTCCACTGAGGCCACCTCGCCTTATCTCAGCTCTGCCCAGCTGGCTTTCTATAAAAAATAAAAGCGAGATGGGGGAGAGAAGGGGGAAGGGGAGGAAAGAACGGAGAGGGTCGTAAAGTCTCCTCAGCCAATTCATTTCTGTTTAATCCATCTCCTGGCCACAGAAAGCTCCTTTGTGGTGATAAGACCAAAGGTCGGTAATAGATTTCAACAGGTTTCGAGAGGCTGTTGACTGCTCCGAGCCAAGTGGGAGAGGGGAGGCTCCCTGAGAGGCAGGGGGAGAAAGATAATTGGAGACCTGAAGCCCCAGTTTGCCCTCTGGTTTCTGACTTTGCAGAGTTAAGAAGAAAAAGAGATTGTCTAGAATTCTGCCTCTGGAATCTTGTGTGCGAAGGAGAGAGATCAGAGGTGGGGGCACCAGGACGTGCCTGACACCCCTGGAGCTGATGGCAGGAGACCACTTGCCTCGTTCAAAGAGAGAGAGCTGGGAGGGAGGCAGAGACTCCGCGGCCAGGCCTGCGGGCGGGAACCGCCTCTGGTCAACTGGAGAGGCCTCGGAGTCATCCAGAGGTGCCTTCAGAGCTGAGTCTCAGTGGAGAGGTGCCTGCCCACTTACAGGGGGAGGCAAGAGGTGAGCGGAGGCCCGGGCTGGGTGAGGCAGACACACAAGTGACTTTACCAGCTGTTCTCGGCAAACCCCGAGTGTGCAATGCAGTGGAAACAGACGAGTGATCCCCAAAGTCACGGTTTAGCCCAGCCCCTCCGGCCTGGGGAACACTCCCCATTGTTACTCCAACCTTTCCCTGCAGCTGCCAGGTGAACAAAGGAGGGTGCCACCTACCAGGTGTGTCTCAAAAAATGTGGCAGTGGCATGTGATGGGGGAACAATGATATCAGCTCCTGCCCTACTAAACCAGTAGCTGCCAACATGGGCCTTCGCACGGCATTCTGCTCACGCGCTGGAGGGACAGTGTGTGGGCACTATCCCAACGGCAGGCTGTGTGAGGCTGGGATGGATGGCCAGCTGGCCACTCCCCTTCTCAAAACCCTCCTTGGCTTCACATCTCCCCGGGAATCCAGCCTAGACCGCAGGCAGGCCAAAAAACAAAACAAAACAAAAAGTCCCTTCTGCAACCTACCTCTCAGCCTCATTCTCTTATGTGCTCTGGTCATAGCAGGCCCTTCACTGTCCCCTATTATGCAGGAGGAAATGCTCTGAGGGGGTTAGGTCAACTATTCTCAAGGAAGGAGCGATGAGGGGCACTGTGATCAGGCTGGGGTGCAGGTGTTAGAAGACACTTCCTGGAGAAACCGACGCCTAGGTGAGCCCTGCAGAACCAGTTATACACACGAGCAGAACGGCGCACACAGACTCAGAACTCGGGGTGTATCAGCTCATTATCAGTGCTTTGCCTATTTCACGAAATCCTGAATCTCCCTCCTGGCATGCATGCAGTTACTACTACTTCAACTTACAGATGAGGAAATTGAGTCATAGAGCAGTAAAGACCACCTCTTGTAAAGGACAGAGCTGGGCTTCAGAATCAGGCCTGAGGCTGTCCTCCATGCTAGTCACCCTGCCAACCCCCTGGACTGTGAGTCTTCGAAGACAGAGACTGTGTGACTTGCTCCTGGTACCCAGCAGGGCTCTGGCACAGCCCGGGCATCTGTGAATGCTGCTGGGTGGGCCGATGGCAAGTGAATGAGTTCAGATGTATTTTGAGCTAAAACAGATCGAGGTGGTGATGAGATATAAGATGACAATAAATGAGTAAAAAAAATCAAACTTTCTATTTATTCTAGAACAGTCATTCCCAAAACACATGTAATGATGGGGTATGAATTCCTGAAAGTGTGGGGTACAAAATGGTGCCACAGTTATGTGAGTTTTGAGAACTGAGTGAAACAAAACTGAACAAGGTCTCTTAACTCAGGGCTTCTTACGCTTCTTGGGTTGGCGAGTGTCTCTTGGGACCGGAGTCCCAGCAAACAAAATTTGGGATGTGCCACCTTCAAGTAGCCTTCTTTGGAACAGAAGACATCTCACATTATCTACTGTTGAGCAACAAATGAGCCCCTCAGAACCCACACCTGGAAGCCCGCCCGCCTCTCCCAACTGTGCTCAGCCAACCACAGAGGCAGTAGACCAGCCACTCGCCCGTGGAGGAGAAGCCTGCCTGCGAGCCCCTACGCTGGCCCTGCAGAGCACACCCAGGGGCTGTGTCCTTCTAGTGCTGGCTGCCTTTGGCCACTGTCACAAGCAGCTGGTGGAGCCAGTTTTTTTGGTCTCCCCTCATTCAGTCTGTTTGAGGCATTTGTCTCAAGTTTCCATACCAGCATGTTCTGTTCTCTATAAAGTAAATATGCCAAATTATTATAGACCCGAGATGGTTCTTAATAAAAGCATGATAAACACGGAAATTCAATAAGGAGTGAGGCTGAATAGAAACAGAAACACCTGCCTGCTCTTTCTGCTGAAAGAGGCTCCATCTTGCTGCCAGGCTCCTGGAAAGAGGCACAGAGGGGCCCTCGTTCTGCAGGTCTCAGCCAGACTCGCCCTCCTCACCAGTCCTCTCTTCTCTTCTTTAAGAAGCATCACCCTGTTGCTCCTCACTGTGAATTCTACTGGTGTTCTCATAGTACTTAGACAACTTTGTAATTATCCAGTGTGATTTATGGGTTTATTGTCTACCTCCCTTACCAGGATGCAAGCTTCACGTAGATGCAGTGACTGTTTTGTTTCACCCCAAGCCTGTCCCCAGGGCCCTGCACAATGCTGGCACGCAGGAGGCGGCTGCTCTTGCCTGGGGAGAAAAGCACTTTCCTTTGCCACACACCTCCGAGCTGAGACATGTGGGGTGAGGCCCTTTTCCTACTCAGCATCAAGTTCCGACAAGACCTTCTCAACCCATTCCCACAGTGCGGTGGGTGCGTCCCCTGCTGTCTGGGTCTCAGATGGGTCTCAGATGCTCCTGGCAAGGAGCTCTGTCTTCTCCCCAGCTGGCTGGCTGGGGTGACTTGCTGTCCAGCTCTTGCCACTCCCCATCTCTCAGTAGACTGTCCATCTGATCTTCCCTGTCTGGTCCTGGCTGGATCTTCAGAGGCTCTGCATTAACCCTTCTGCTGGCCACTCACCCCTCTCCTCCTGTCCTCTGCCTCAATGCAGGACCTGGCATGCTGAGACAGCCTGGACTCGTCGCCCTCTCCCCTGCCTGTTTGAGCCTGATCTCTGCTTAGGGTTTTTCTGGGGCCCAATATCCCACATACCTACTGGCCTCTCAGTTTATTCTCCCTTCCTTTCCACGGAGATGAAGGGCCTGTGGGCTGTGAGGCTGCTGCTGAGAAGTTCCTGCTTGATTGACACGAGTTTCTACATGGCTACATCGCATTCTGGTTCTGATTTTTCTAATGCTACAGAGCTCCCAGGTGTAGAAAGCTGGACCTGGGTTTTGGCTAGCAACCCTAATCTTTATAAATTCAATGACTATCACCCCCAAGCAAGTGATGCCCAGGGTCTGCTCTGGCCCTGGAGACCCAGTGGGGTGCCAGTCCTCTTCTCCACTGGGGGAGCAGATTTGGGAGACACCCAAGCATTTCTGAGGAGATCCTCAATTTTCTTTGTCCACTGCCAGGGTCGCAGGGCTTCTGCGTCCTTCCCTTCAGGGGTCAGAACCAGAGGGCGTAGAAGCAACATTCCCAGGGTGTTTCTTCCTAAAGGTGATTCAGGAGACGAGCCCCTTACAGTCAGCCACACCCCTCCACCGAGAAGCTTCTGGGCCAAGGTAAGATGCTGGGTTTTCCAAACTCCACTTCACGTCTTCTGCTCCATTTCCTAAAACCAGGTCTAACTTTTCCTTTCATTCTGAACTTTTCTGAAGAAAAGCAGAGAGGTGGATATACCTGCGCACTCTCACAGGTGCGTCCACAGTCGGCTCTGGCCTGTACACACCTGGCGGCCAGGTACCACATCTGTCCACTCACGGTGGCCTCTCCAGTCCAGTGCCCGGCACACACGTCTATCTTGAAGAAAGGAACTGGGACCGCAGAGGAGGGAGGGTCATGGCAAACCCCAAATCACTGCAAACACTAATAAACAAAACGTGCCAAACACACTCAACGTCACTGATTCAGCTACAATGACATCCAATAGGTGGAAACACATTCACCATTCATGCTGCAGTCTGTTCCACGGTCTGTTTCCATCTGAGCTCTCTTTTGTGTGTGAACAGAGAACAAAGCCCACACTAACAAGGTCTGTCACCCAGCGGGCTGAGCCTTTGCTTTCCAAATAGCTTGGCAGCACCCAGGGGCCGAGGTGGCCAACACTGCAGCTTCAGGATTATCTCGTGAGTGGCAGCCCCTCCCCCGGACCACTCCCTCCCTCTCTTTCTGCCAAGTGACCTCACTGTGCTTGGGGTGTCGGGCGCCAGTCCACGCATGCCAAGCGAGGCTCTCATGCAGGGGGTTCATCAGTGTGCTCACTATTCCCCTTTGACCCACAGAGTCCTGGGCTGGGGGTGTTTTCAGGTTGCCAATGAAAACTGTGGACCTAGACGTAACAGGGAGTCCATGCAGCTGGCATCTTCTGAGAGACGTGATCACTGATTGGTAATCAATTTGACTTTGTTTCACATCTGCTCCCCTCCACTATTTTCCTTATAATTATGTATTTTCCCACAGTTCATCTGCAAGCCAGCTAATCTGCCCATAGGTAACTGACTACATCCTAATCAAAGGTAGAGTATCTCCAGTGAAGTCATTCACGCGTCTTACACAGTTTTCTCCAGCATTACGTCCAAGTTCAGGGGCAAGTGAGCACAGCAGAAGGGGCATAGGGCTGGCAGAACTCACCACCTGTGGACAGGTTAGACGAGGGGACCCTGAGCATGTGGGCTGCCATCATGCCCCTCTCCTGCTCTGCTTCTCAGGGGAAGGAAGACCTTCCACTTGAACTTCTCACCCTCCTCCCCTCTATCCTTAAGACCCCTTGGGTGAGGAATTGTGATCGGAGATTCAGGGTACACTGCACTGGGCTGTCACTCCAAGGGGGCAGGACCCGAGCAGTCAGGGGCCTGGGGTTACCTTTGGCTCTCTGTTCCAGTGTCTCTGTGAGTGGGTGGGGAGGTGGGGATGGGTCTGCTCTGAAGGCCTGGCCATGTTGGGGAATGTGAAATGCTGGTGGTGGGGGAGGGGATCGCATGCATTTCACAGATATTTATTGAGCTTCTACATGTGCCAGGCCAAATTCTGGTCCTCATGGAGCTCACAGTCCAGTGGGAAGAGAAGAAAATAGACAAGTAAATATATGTGTGTTGGCAGGTGCTAACTGCTGTAGATAAATAGGGACATAGAAATGGCGACAAATAGAGCTGGGGGATGGGAGGGGAGGCCAGTTAGTTGATCAACAGTCACTCTGTTGGCAAAGATCCAGTTCACGCCGGCTCCAGCTGATCACTGCTTACTTTCCTAAGCTCTCAATTTCTCTGATTGGCATAAAAAGCCTTGGCATGTACAGACCCCATCTTTGGAAAACACCACACCATCTCCCTGTGGGCTAGCAGTTCCTGGGCCTCACGGGGATCCTACTGTGGTTCTGAATGTGCCCTGGGTTGGAATCCAGCCAGAACGGTTGAGTTTCTATCTGGACAAGCAAGGCACGTTCTAGTATTTTCTTTCCACGTCTTAGGTTTTCGTTCTCTCCCATGAAAACTTGCTTTCCTCTCTTCAATCTGACGATTCTCTTTGACAAAGAAGAGAATGGAAGTTCTCTGCATTATTTATCTCCCCCTGTGGCCAAAATAGCTCCATTCCCCAACTCTGGAATCTGTTTGTAGTTTACTTTTTCCCCCAAGATTCGAGTTTCCGAGAGAGCACATTTAGGAGGTAAAAACAGGAAAAGTGCTGGGCAATGGCAATTTTGTTTTCTTTCTAAATTTCCAGAAAGCAATCCTAGGGAGTCAGGGGTGGCAAGTCTTCCAGTGCACCATCAATTTGTGGTTAATTGGTTTAGAATTCATTAACCACATTTTCCTGCTGCCTTTGCCTGTCTCTGGAACGGTGCTCGAGTTTTCCGATTCTTTGAGTTGCCAAACTAATAATTCACCTACTTTATTTCCTGACTCGCAGTTAGTTTGTTTTAGTCTAAATAATGCATATTCAGCTTCATTAGCATATATTTGGATCATTTCCGACTATGAATGTATTCAATCCCATCAATTTACCATTAGCGGGATCATTCAGCAGGGAAGTTTCCATATCTTTCATGCTTGTTCATTCGTTCTCCTCCTCTTTACTGGATGTGGGGGCAGAGCAGGGAGAGAAGATGGGAAAGGGGAGGAGAAGGGGAGATGGTCTTTGCCACCCACAGAACTCTAACGGGGTCCCTAGTTATCCAGAACTCAGACACCCCCGCCCCCAACCCCGTCTGAACTGGACAAGTAAATCCAAATGTGGTTGGGAGCTCTAGAAGCTAATGCCAGTACCAGGAGATTGAGAAGCCTGAAAATGTACCATCTGTGGTGACTCTAGAGGGTTTTTGTTGGCTACCCAACTAATTCTCAGATTCTTTGATACCAGCTGGGTGCCCAGTGAATCCGTGCAATGCTGGCACTAACCACCCAGAGTGAGCACCGAGGGCACAGGTTCAGGACTTAGTGCACAGGCTGCCCCCTCTTCGGATGATAGGGCAAGTCCTGTCCTTCTGATGGGCCAGCTAGAAATTCCCTCCTCAGTTTCCATAATTCCACAGAGAACTCAGAAAAAAAATTATTCACATTTACTGGCTTATTATAAAGACACAACTCAAGAAGTGAAATGGAAGGGGTGCACTGGCAGAGCCCGGGAGGGTGGTGCCGGCATGGCCTCCGGGTGACCGCCCTCCCGGCACTGGATGCTCCCTCCCCACGTCATTTGGGGGTTGTTATGAGGATTTATTACATAGGCATGATGAAGCGAATCACTGGCCACCGGCAACGGAGCTCGATCTCCAGCCCACCTCCCTTCCCTGGAGGAGTTGGGGTTGGGACTAGAAGTTCCAAGCTTTTAATCAACGCTTGGACTTTCTGGCCACCAGTCCCCATCCTGAAGTGATGCAGGTGCCTGCCAAGATCACCTCACTAGAACAAAAGTCTCTCCTGTCACCCTTATGTCTCAGGAAATAGCAAGAGTTTTTAGGAGTCTGTGTCAGGAACTGGAGACAAAGACCAAATACATTTCTTAATATACCACGGTGACATTCTACTAGGTAGATGGGCACCCAGGACTGGATAGCCAGGGACTTCCAACAAGCAAATTGAAAGTGATAATGAGTTTCATTAGGGAAACATGATATTCATTCATGCTGCCAATTACTGACCCCGGTATATGTCAGGCAGCTGTGGTAAATGAAGCCGCCTTGAAGCCGCTAAGCGTCACAGAACACGCAGTATGAAAGGAGTGGTGCCTGCTATCAAACAGATACACGTGATTGGAGGCAACGGAACACAAATCCATTTATTAGGGTCTCTGCTCGCTTTACCCCCTTGTTTGGCTTGGGGCACCTGGGAGGAAGGCAAGAGAAGACTGAGTTACTCCCCAAGTTATAGAGAAATTGAGACCTGGCAGGGAAGGTACCAGAAAGGGAGGTCTGCACCAGGAAGATCCCAAGAAGGGGATCCAGGAAAGTAGCTGAGGAGGGGAACTGAGGCTCCCGGAGAGTTTTGAAGGAGGGTGATGTTGAAGACGCTTTGAGCAAGTGTTTGCTGGGCTGTGGACCGGACCTCCTGCTCCTGCTTGCCACACTAAGGCTGAACCTTCCTCTGGGCGCAAGTAGGGGTAGAGGGTGGGGGCAAGCAGCTAAGTACAAAGACAGGTGCGGCTGCATTAGCAGGACACTGTCCTGCTGGAGAGATCAGTTACCTTTGCATGTTTCGTTTATTATTACAGCTGCAATACCACGTGTGAAGGAAAAGAACAGAACTGGGGGTGCACAGAAGTTTACCTGAAGACTTGACCTTTGAGTTAATAGCTGAAGGATAACAGCGGAGGTGAGCGGATGCAGGAGCATTCCATCAGGAGGAGCAACGAGGTGAAGTCCCTGAGACAGGGAGAGCCCAGCTTGTTCAGGAACTGAAGCAAAGCCATCTTGGCCGGGGCAGGGGAAAGCCGTGGGCTTAGGGTGAGGAAGAAGGTGAGGTTCAGGAAGGTGTCTGGAGGACTGGGAAAAGGGAGCCATGTCATGGAACCTGCCAGCGGGAGAGCAAAGGGGCTGAGTAGGGGCACACGCCTCTCAGACCTCTGTCTGGGCTGCGTGCCAGGAAAGCAGGGGTGGGGTGCAGGGGGGGACCCTTTGACCCAGAGCAGCCCCAGGGACCAGGGTGGAGAGGCAGTTGGGAGGACCAAATACAGACTTGCACAGAAAGCCCAGGGGAAAGGAGCCTGGATTTCCTGCCACCCTGTGCAGCCCAGAGCGGGGAGAAGGGCCAGAATCCAGAGACTGGGGGATAGAGCCAAAGGGGCCTTAGGTTTGAGGGAGCCTGAGTCCCCGAGACCCCTGGCCACAGGACACAAAGACAAGAATGCAAGTCAAATGGAACTCCTGCTTCATGAGTCACTAGGTGTGCGGTGCCCTCACACCCACATCCCTTCCCCTTTCCCATATTTCCCTGGAATTGTTGTATTGGAAAATATAACTTGAGCGAGGTAAAGGGGGCTTCTGCTTTTCTCCCGGCCTGTCTCGAAATGAGGGGCATGTCACAAAGCTGGCGGGAAGGCCTTGTGAAATGGGATGGAAGGATCACAGCAAACTGCAGCAACGGACTAACTTCAAAGGGATGGAGAGTCCCTGCTGCAGGCAGGACGCAGCTTCCTGACAGCCCCTCAAGTGGTCAGCAGCCCTCAGGGAACCAGCTTCCCAGAAAGCTCAGGCGGAGAGCTGCCATGTTGCTGCAGGAGGGGATCCAGAGGGAAGACGTGATATCTTGCTCCACTCTGCACGTGTGGATGGACCTGGACCCAGTCTTGAGGTTCAATGTGATGCGGGAAGACGGAGATGCCATCGGGGCTTGCGAGCTATTGCTCATCACGGCAAAACTGCTTAAGACCTCACAGATAAACGAACAGCATGAGTTTGCTGTGA